>BSBM01001675.1:235000-835000 GCA_027924585.1 Larix kaempferi | reverse complement strand
AGTTTTTGGCATGATCACACAAGGCCTTCTTCAAAATGAAAGGATGTACTAAAACTGAGAAGGGGTTCAAAGGATCGTGAACCACATACTAAACATCTTCTTAATATAACACAGACAGAACTATACAAGAAATTTAGGAATGAACATAGACAATTGAGCTTAGGGAAAAGATGTTTTAAGAAATGTAAGCCATGGTATGTTATAATAAATGCTCTTCGTAACAATTGTTGTTGTAGATACCATGTAGAATATGAATATTACTATGAAACATTTTTGTACATTCATCGTGTGTTGCATACTAACCATGTGTAGGATTGCTCCCTGACAATACCACCAACTTCATCAAGAGAATTCATTCATAACATCATGTGTAATAGGCCTGAGGGGAAAACATACTATGCAAAATCTTGTTTGGATGGAACATGCCCCAACTGTGCTGGAATGGCATTATTGATACAATGTATGCACGAGAGTGGAGACAGTGAATTTGGGAAAATGGTTGTAGACATGAAAAGTTTCAAATATATCAGCTATGAAATAGTCCCAGGGAAAGAAAGAAAAAAAATACAATTGGTGACATCTCAGGTATGCATTTATATCTATAAAATTATGTTTGAACAATTACATTGCAATCCTTGCTTACAAAAAAACTCACATTAAGATCATTTTGTGTCACCAGGTACCAGTTAGTGACTTCGTCAAGGAATTTATTGAAAAGACACATGATTATGTTCATCATGTCCACTTGGCACGATGGCAGGATGAAAAATTTATAATATGCATAGATACATTTCCCCGTGGTACTATACTTTCAGTTGTTGATTTTGCCGAGAACTACACTCTGCAACCTCAAAATGAGATCGAAAGTTAGTATTATCACTCTGAGTAGGTTTCCTTGATGGTCCATATCACATATAGGCATGGCCCAAATAGCACTGAAGAGCAAAGAGAAATTCTGAAGGAATATCACTTCTACATAAGTGATGATAGGTGCCATGAATTCCACTATGTACGTCATTGCTTCATCATGTTCTATGATCACTTGAAGGGAAGGAACATATAGATGGATCGATACTGGATTTGGTCTGATGGATGTGCTGGTCAGTTAAAAAATGCATGCATATTTCAATGCTTGTGTTCATTGCATAAAAACTACAAAGTGCCACATATGTGGAACTATTTTGAGACTGGGCATGGTAAAGGAGAGCATGATGGAGTTGGAGCATGTGTCAAAACAACCCTATGAACAGAGGATTTGAAAGTATCTACAGAATCTACTATTCAAAATGGTCAATCTATAATCAGGCGGTGCACATCAGTAATGGGAGAGGAATCAACTATGCGAGTAGAATCCACAAGAAAGAGACATGTGGAGAAATGTTTTTGGGAGGTGGTAGACATAGATCGTTCACATGCATGGGAATGCAAGACTATGCCTGGGACTCGTGGCTTTCATTCGGTTCAAAGCTCTGATAACCTAGTATTTGAAATTTGGACCAGAAAACTCGCTTGTTTTTGCCCGCCTTGTTGTGATGGTGACTGGGATGGGTGTGAATCATCGGATTGGGTTGATGGATGGGATCACATATCACTTCCACTTGATCAGCATGTAATTGTTGAGTTAAATCCGTTGGAAGAAGACCACTCATCTATTTCTGCATATTTTGATCATGTCTCAGACCTTGTACAACCTGGTATGATGCATTTCCTTAACATTTTTTTGTTTATTTACGTAGTCTTCAAATGCACATTAATGGCCTTGTATCACATGAAAAATATTTTGATCATATACCTACAATCATATTATGCAGGGCACATATACGCAGTGGTTTCCTCAAAAGATAGTGAATGGGGTGGTGATTACTGCTTGGCACGCTGTATAGATGGAAAGCAAACCCTCATTATGTCCATGACTGATGATGGAAACAACCACTACCCAACCATGTCTATGGCTGTTAAAGGTGAATACTTAACAAAGGAAAACAATGCAAGAAAGAAGGGTGGATATGTTTACAGGGATTACAAACTAGGTGCAAGTATGTATCACTTTACCAACTTAATCATTGGTACAAACCTCTAGGTACCAATAATGCCTAGCTGAAATACATCGAAGGTACACTACTTCTTACCGGATATAGAGCACAAGAGACTAATGGAGACCATCAGTATAAGAGATGATCCAGAAGGCTTTGTTGTATGATAATAGGTGGGATCTAGCATGATGAGGTATGTTACATACTTTTAATACTATACTATTTATACTATTTGTACTTGAATATTGATATTTGCTCAATTTTCTCATGTATGTTGTTTATGAATATGTCAATTTTGTGTTCTTTATATGCCAAATTTATGTTTACGTTGTTTATAAATATGCCAAAAATTCTCTTGTATGTCAAGTTTATGAATATGCCATTTTTTACATGTGATCAATAAACCCTAAGATTATATTATGTTGATTATGTTGGTTATTAGCTTCACCCAACAAAATTTATATTTAACAATACACATATTCATAGATTTGGTTTCCCATGCTCAATGCTCACTATATTTAACAATACACTTATATTAAATTTAATTCATGTCTTGTTAAATATTTCATAATGAATTAGATATTCGGTTTTCTTTTATAACTCTAAACCTAACCCTCAACCAAACCCTACCACTAAACCCTATGTACCATTTAGATACTTCCTCTAATATCATTATCATCTCTAGGTTCATCATCAACATCTCCATCATCATCATCTTCTTCTTCTTCTTCTTCTTCTTCATCATCATCTTCACCACCATCACCATCATCAACATCTTCATCATCTCCATCATCATCATCACCATCAACATTTTCATCATCATTGTCATCTCCCCCTTCCTCATCAACATCTCCATCATCATCATCTTCTTCATCCTCATCATCTTCATCATCATTTTCATCACCATCACCATCATCATCAACATCTTCATCATCACCATCATCATCATCATCAAAATCTTCATCATCATTGTCATCTCCCCTTCCTCATCAACGCTAGCTGTAAGTGCCCGGTGGAGGATTTTGCAAAGTTGACCTCCGTGTGCAAAAGATGCACACTCCCTCACTGAGCAAAACCCTAGTTTCTAAGATGGACCTGCAATATGACACCTGGGTCATGGGACTAGAGGAGAGGGGGGCCCCTAGTAATATCTGAATGTCATGAATCCAACAGAGTTGACAGTTCATCGATCGGACCCACGATCATCATTCTATGGCTCGTTCCATCTCGCATCCAAAAGGCCTTTAGGGACACCTACTGGATACCTTTCGAGGGCATAGAATTCCAACCGTGCAGCAAAAACTAGTTACGGGGAGTCCTGCAAGTGTGTCTATGGAGGTTCCAGCTTAGAATGCTAGCCCTAAGTGCCAAGTGGAGGATTTTGCAAAGTTGACCCCCATGTGCAAAAATTGCACACTCCCTCACTGAGCAAAACCCTAGTTTCCATGATGGACCTGCAATGTGACACCTAGCCCACGGGACCGATGGATAGGGGCACCCCTAGCACTATCTAGATGTCCTGAATCCAATGGATTTGACAGTTCATTGATTGGAGCCGCAGTCGTCATTCTATGGCTCGTTCCGTCTCGCATCCAAAAGGCCTTCAGGGACACCTGCTAGATACCTGCCGAGGGCATAGAATTCCAACCATGCAACAAAACCTGGTTCCAGGGAGTCCTACAAGTGTGTCTAGGGAGGTTCTAGCTAGGGACACTAGCCGTAAGTTCCCGATGGAGGATTTTGCAAAGTTGACCCCCGTGTGCAAAAATTGCACACTCCCTCACTGAGCAAAACCCTAGTTTCCAAGATGGACCTGTAAGGTGACACCTGGGCCACGGGTTCAGAGGAGAGGGGCAGCCCTAGCACTATCTGGATGTCCTGAATCAAACGGAGTTGACAGTTCATCAATCGGAGCCACGATCGTCATTATATGGCTCGTTCCGTCTCGCATCCAAAAGGCCTTTAGGGACACTTGCTAGATACCTGTCGGGGGCATAGAATTCCAACCGTGCAACAAAACCTAGTTTCGAGGAGTCCTACAAGTGTTTCTAGGGAGGTTCCAGCTGGGAATGCTAGTTGTAAGTGCTCGGTGGAGGATTTTTCAAAGTTGACCCCCGTGTGCAAAAATTGTACAATCCCTCACTGAGCAAAACCCTAGTTTCCAAGATGGACCTGCAAGGTGACACCTGGGTCATGGGACTAGAGGAGAGGGGCACCCCTAGCTCTATCCGGATGTTATGAATCCAATGGAGTTGACGGTTCGTCGATCAGAGCCACGATCGTCATTCTATGGTTCGTTCTATCTCACATCCAAAAGGCCTTCACAGACATCTGCTGGATACCTGCCGAGGACATAGAATTCCAACCGTGCAACAAAATCTGGTTCCAGGGAGTCCTACAAGTGTGTCTAGGGAGGCTCCAGCTGGGAACGCTAGCCATAAGTGCCCGGTGGAGGATTTTTCAAACTTGACCCTCGTGTGCAAAAATTGCACACTCCCTCACTGAGCAAAACCCTAGTTTCGTAGATTAACCGGCAACTATTGCATTAGATAGCTTCACTGACTCCATTTAAATTCAATTGGACATGACATGAATGATTTAAATTCAAAACCTTAGCTAGCTTCATTTCATTCAATGATGGGACTAATTTGGCGGGAGCATGGGAACCCAAACTCCATTAAAATTCAATTAAATCCATTAGACTTTAATTGGACATGACATGAATGATTAAAATTCCAGCCGAGAATGTTGGCATAGAGAAAAACCTTTGAACTAGGAAGAGGTAAAATGAGCTAGGTTGAGGACAATAAATGTTGTATTTTTTCATACAATCTAACGGAAAATGGCCACGGAATTGGGCAGGATAACTCCCTCCAAACAATGGCTAGCACAGATCTACAAAATAGGGATAAAGGAGGGAAACAAATTTTAAAACAAGTAATAATATTCACTTTATACAGAGTATAAATTATTGCTACATGGAAGATTCTCGTAAATTGAGATCATATTGGCAGCCTCAAAGCAAGAGGATAAGTTCATCAAAGCGACTTCATTCATCTATATTATCATAATGTACACATAGTCTATCCTTATCGTAAGTGACTTCATTCATCTATATTCAAAAAATACTGTTATTATTCAACAGCTCCTCCCGTATTTGAAATGATTTTTTGAAATCTCTGTGGATTTGAAATGCTTTTTTATTAATCTCTTGGGATTTGAAATGCTTTTTTTTAAATCTCTTAGAATTTGAAATGATTTTTTGAAATCTATGTGGATTTGAAATCACATATGGCTCCTCCCTCTGACATTGGATGCGCCTCCCTCAGTTATCAAATATCACTTTGGATGTTCCTCATTCAACGGCTCGCTACTCATTTGAAATGATTTTTTAAAATCTCTGTGTATTTGAAATGCTTTTTTTTAATCTCTTAGAATTTGAAATATTATTTTTTTATCTCCCGATTTCTCGGTTTTACTACCTATAATACTCTGACTTGGACAACAGTCCATCCACATATTTTGCAATGCAGAAGAATAATTTGACGTACAAAATCCAATGGTGTACCTAACAATATAGGAATTTTCAATAGTGTAGTATGTTGTCGCTAAGGATATAGGAATTTTCAGGAGAAAAGTAGGAGTAGTAGCCCATGCATGATACAAGAGTAAATTTGGTTAGAGTAAGCTAAATTCTAGACTGTTTGTACCAAGAATCTAGCGATTTTTTCGGCGAAAATTTGGCTGAAATTGTTTAAATGACAGTTTTGGGTTGATAGAATTGCATAATCGGGGTGCCTAGGGGTAATCGAGGTCATTGAATCCATTCCTGCAACCAAAATTGCAATTCAAGCAACCCAAATCGCAGTTTTAGCAATTTCCCCTTCGCCGGATTCTGATGCCGGTAAAGGTGCAAACAGTCTAGAGTTTAGCCCATTTCAATCTGGTTGAGTGGAAGAATATAAGGAGTCTAACCATTTAATTCGTTAGGTCTCAAGTATGTAGGTAGTTATGTTTATAGTTATGGTAGTAAAAGTGTTGTATAAATATATTTGATTTATAAGTAGGTATGTTTATAGTTATGGTTGTAAAGGTGTTGTATAAGTATATTTCAAAAAATCCTTTAATTTAAATTTTTTTCTAACTATTGTTTTAATTTTTAAATTTTTAGAATTTTATTTTTGTTAGATTAGATTTATGATTTGGATTTATGCAAATAATTCAAGATTAAAATTATAATATGTGTATAGATTTTATATAAAAGAGAAGTGTTTTACCTCCTAAAATCTATTTAACATTGAAATTCCTTTATAATTAAAATTCATGTGTACTAAATTATATTGATCTAAATAAATCTTAAATTTAAGTAAAGTATTTATATATAGATATATATCACTTAAAAAAATTATTTCATGGTTTGTAAAGAAGTAAATTTTTTATGATTTTAAATAGTTGATAAGCCAATTTAAGCTAATTTTAACTTAGTTATTACATTTTAAAATTAAATAGTATCACAAAAGAACATTAAACTTTAATTTTATACATATAACCAAATATTATCTAAAATCATAATTAAATCTCATGTAAAAGAAAACAAAATATAATTAGCATTTTGAAAAAACTATTTCAAAATTTCAATTACATATTTATTAAATTTAAATTAAATCTTTTTAATACTTAAAATATTAAAGAAAATTTACTTTTACCATAAACATAGAAATGAAAGAAAAATGATAACAAACAATGAAGCAACATAAAATCAAATAAAATGTTTTTTTTTATAATCATTTTATATTTAATTAATCAAATTATTATTATTTAACATATATTAAAAATTGAAATTTTCAACAATCATAACACTTTTTTATAAATAATAAAAAACAAAACCAAATTTACTTTATTTTAAATGTCTAAACTCAAATGTTATACACATATCAACACAACCAACTCAATTTTATAATTTTTAACATGTAATTTATTATTTTGGTAAACTATTCAAAATCGAACTCCTTGTCGACTCATTTGGTTCATATGTTACTTTTCAGCTTATATAATTTGAGATAAAAGTTATAAAACAAAACTTACCACTAATTCTTATAGTCATAATTTCATTATTAGTACCACTACATTACAAAAATATGATAATTTGAGATAAAAGTTATAAAACAAAACTTACCACTAATTCCTATAGTCATAATTTCATTATTAGTGCCGCCACATTACAAAAATATGAAATCTTTTTAATATTAAAATACAATTTACAATGATTTCAAAGTTTGATGTAGAGAAATTTAAATGATTTCAAAGTTTGATGTAGAGAAATTTAAATTTATAATTAGTGAAATTTATTTTAAGTTTAGATTTATTAGACAGATTGGATTGTAGAATACTGAACTTATTACAATAACAACAATTTAACTATTTACATTATTCAATATAACAAAATAAATTTATTTAAATATAATAAGAATAATTTAGCTATTTACATTTTTTAGTATAATAAATAATTTTTTTTAAAATTTAATAAGATATTTTTTATTGAAATGAATTTTTATTACATTTTAAAATGAATATATTATAAGTGGATAATTTATTTTTTAAAATATATTTAATTATTTAGAATATTAATCTAATAAATTCTAAAATTTTACAATATATATCTAAAAATGAAAATATTTTATCTAATTTGTAAAATAACAAAACACCTTTATGCAACAAAACATCTTTATGTCACAGGACCAACTTGGTACACCTTCAATAGACTACACCTTCACCCATAGAATTATACTTAGTCATTTTCTTATATTTTGTTATTGTTTGATTACTTAGCCAATCCAACACTTAGCCATTTCCACAAGTAAAACAACAAATGCACAAAAGAAACACAAGACACCAATATGTGGGGGCGCCCCCAACAAAGATGTGGTAAATCCAAGTAGAGGGAAGTTAGTCATGAAGGACTATGGTTATTGTTCTTCGCAGAGAGGTTGTGGAGGTGACATATTTCAGCAGTGAGTTGATGATACTCCAGTGTGCAATCATTGTTGCAGTTAATGTTGGGACCATGGGGTGTAACAAGCACTCAACCCAACCGTTTTCTCAGTTGCATGGTAGTGATGTGGTTGAAGCGTAAGATGTAGGAGCTTCTCTAGTCATGTGCTCTTCTACTTCGCATGGGCATGGTAGATTGAGAGTGGCAGTAGCATACCTTGTTCAGGGTTTTTTCTATCTTGGGAATGAGAGTTCATTCTCATGGATTTGAGCATGAAAGTTGGGATTCATGACCTAGCTACTTCAGCTTATGAGGGCTCGCAATGGAAAACTATGTGTCAATTCAACACACTACTGAAGCAAGTAGTAGGTTGATGGTGTGATGGATGAGCAGTTTGAGAGGCTTCCATAGAAGATTCAATTGCAGTTTTAGGTTCGAAAATTGAAATGTGCTTCATGAATAGAGTAGTTCTCTTGGAGACATTGCTGGGATGGAAACAATTTGGGTGGGGGAGGATGTAACAGCCTTGAGAGTTTGCCAAAAAATTGGGGCTCCCCATCACCCATGATGGATTCTCATTGGTTGGAGTGGAAACCAGTTGTGGATGCACGGATGGGTGCATCACCCTCCAAGTAGCTTCGAGAGGGTTTGATTCATGTGTATGGGTAGGATACTTGTGACATCTCCCAAATATTGATGTTAATAAAGTCGAGAATTTTGAAAAAATTTGTCATAGTTGAAGGATCAAAATATCTAACATATTTCCCTATGTAAAATGACCATTCATTAAATCGAAACGTTCATAATGCATCATCCACATTTAGCTAATAAAACGTTCTATAATGGTACACATGTTCATAAGAAATAAATTTCGCAATAAATTAATATAACACATATGAAGAGACCATGTACACAACTAAATCAACATAACTACTCAATAAAGGAGACCATCAAATTCAACACAAATAGATCACACATAAGAGAACATATTTAAGGTGGTTCACCCAACTTGGGCTACGTCCACGAGGCAAGGTAATATCTTATATTATTAAATCAAGATAGAGATTACACTTCACAGCCAGCTTGGTTGTCATAACACTTTTCCTTTATCTTGCTAAGCAACCTGGATCTCCGTCCAGATAAGATCATTCTAGCACAGGAAGAACAAACCTTACATGCTTCTCATTCTGACCTATATCAGAATATATATACAATTATATAAAGGTGTTTTGTCATGGATCAATCCAATCATAGAAGTATTCCTCTAATCTATAATAATTATGAATACTTGATTATACAGAGTTTTCGATTCCGTCCCGCCAATTTCTATCACAGAAATGGACACATACATATAACTCTTATGCCGAGCCTCATTTTATCACAGATATAAACATATATCACTATATATAACTCTTAGTCAGCCGAGACTCATCGTCTTAGGAAAATCTATTATTGCCATGTTATAATATTTAAACCATATGCCGAGCTCCATTCTTATGCCACTATTCTACTTCAGACATGAACAACTTCGGCATCTCAGTTAACTTTTTAAAATGAAAACACAGATAAATCATAACCCATTCTTCAACATCTGCATTTCAAGCATTCTATTAAACGAGAAATGCCAAGAATTCCTAACACCTTTATCAGGTCGATAGCTAAGTAAATTTAAGCAACATACAGTGAATTCATTCTCCGACGTGTGGAAATTATGAGATTATATTCCTACAGAGAATTTCCTCAAATCTGGAAGTACCGAAAAACCTAACTTATAAATACATACAGAGCGAAAACAAGTATATGAGGATCCACAATTCCATGCCATTTTCCCATTACATGTTAAAAGGGGAAAAAGCGGAACACTACGAACCAGATCAAAGTCAGAGTTCTATAAGCAATTTCAAAGATAACTCTGTCCATTCCGAAATAGAGTTTAGCTACAGGCAAACTAAATTTATACAGGGATTACGATCATAGGCAGAGTTTTGAATAATACTTACATGGTGCTCTTGTCTATAAACAAAGTCAAATTTAGTTGAATACTAACACTAATATGGCTCCTAGTATTTCTCGCAGAGGTCAATCCTTCCCACAGGATTCCCTTGTCGAATGCCCAGCGCAAAGATCCTTTCAAATACAGAGCCTTTGCAGTGATCTACCCTTCGCAAACGCATAGATCTACCTTTCAAAGATGTATAGCTCTCCTCTGCCAACTACGCAGAGATCTCATTCACAAATCGTAGAGAACTCCTCATCCCAACTCGCAGAGGTCTAAAATCAAAAACGACTAACCCCCTCTCCCTTCTCCATGGCCGTGTATCCAAAAACAAAAATCTCCCTGTAGACTCTAGAGAAGAAATCTCAAAGGAGCACCTCCCCTTGACTCGTTTTCTTTTCCCATGTTAATATTGGCGTTCTCTCCCATTGAAAGATTCGCCTTGGGGTGAGATATCTCCCTGCCAAGTGGAGATTCATGCTAGATTTATGGGAAAGTTGCTATGTGGTGGCAGTGAGAGTTGCGCCATTTTCCCATAACTATTCTAGTAGCGCTTAGTTATCACTCCCTAAATCTTCCAAGATTCGACTTATATCTACCATAATCTATACCTTTCGAATTCACAGAAGCATGTGATCACAGAGATCCAGATTTCAAACCACGCAATATAATTAAAAGACTTACGCAGATGTTGTCCTTCAGAATGAGCAACACCCAACTAGAAGGTTAAGCTATTCAAAAATAAGGCAAGCGTTTTAGGCTTCCGCCGAGAGTTAGGAAATACTTAAATTCAAGCATTAGATCAAAATGAGACCTAAAACCCGAGCATTGGATAAATGCTGGTAATCAAATCCAACCACATAACCTAAGTTAGACGAAAGGCATCCCAACATAAAATACAGAAATGTACCCAAGCAAAATCTATGGCCATGGATCAAAGCTGTAGGCGCAGAAATTTAAATGGGTAACACAGTTCTAGATTAAATCAAAATGGAATATGGAGATAAAATAAATCTCTCCACCTAAGGCGTACTCATGGTATAGAATCGTAGATGAAAGATAGGGATCTACGCATCAACAACGATCTACATGTAAACACACTATAACATGCGATTGTAATTTCCTCCAGGAACCGAACAGGTAATTCGATTTCCATTTTTAACATACAGCAATTCCTAATTCTAAGTAGAACGCATCATATAGTTATTAAAGGTCATAAATAGAAGGCATAGTCAGGATAAAACATATATTTTCATCAAAGCTATCCTGCAGAGATCTCGACGGAATGCAACATGTTCTTTACAGAATACTAGGCCGAGTAATTCCAAGAATGGAACACGATACACTTATCAGAGGATATAAATCTTGAACGGCATAATAATAAAAAATACAAAACGCAATCCTCGCCAAATCTAACCCGAGGAGGTCCAGAGAGAGTAAAACGCATACCTTACAATTTTCTAATCTGGGGAGATTCACAAGATCCATGGCATATATTACAGAAAAAACTTCTCCCGAGGAAAATCAAACCCACGATACCTATGTTCGCACGGAGATTTCCAAAAGCTGGACGTTATTCCTGCTCCAACCATCCCCTTCCTCCCCCTCTCATGTCGTATGCGACCAACTAATAATATGCTCATCCTGATGCCGTTTACCCAGGGATCTGCCAAGTGTAAGTAGGTGCCAAAGAAATGCCAAGTGTAAGTAGGTGACCAAGAAATGCCAAGTGTAAGTAGGTGCTAAGGAAATGCCAAGTGGAATCAATGCCGTAGTGAACTCCCGATCAGAAGGCTCAATCCCGCTAATAACTTATTGGTCATGGTGTATCAAGTCCACAACTATCTAGTTGGCTTGGTTCCATCTAAGGATACCACTACTTATCCCACTCATCGAAACTAATAGTCCAACGAGCATCTTTATTGCCCATGTGCTAGTAATTTGTTTTCTCATGGGGTAGAGAAATTCCAATGATATAAATTATTTCTCCTACAATAAGTATAAAGAATTCATACTATGGTCTAGACGTTCCTTTTGGGGAATACTTGTACCACCACACTTATGCCTCCTTTAAAGTGAAAGGGGTTGTGGCATGGGTAAACTCTTCTCGAACAAAGTCTTAAATAAATCTTTTGGTTTTACTCCTTCCAACTAAAGCTACTAGTTTTAGGTTAACATAAGGCGATGGACATTTTACTAAAATGTAAAATATATCTTAATAAGCTAAGCTTTATCAAAACCCATTAATAGGCTTAGTTTAAATTTAGCTTAGGAGGTTTACTTGGGATTTATAACACTCCGTTGGAAATGTGATTAAGTGAATTACGTCAAATTATACTTCACACATAAGGCGTTATACTAAGGCGTAAGTCTTCACGGTTGCCTATTTGTTTGTAATGCAAAGGCTGTAGTCCTCGAATTAGGACATTATATGAAAGCCTTGGTTAATACCCATAGATCCAACCATTATGTCCTACATCGTCCTAGGCCTTAACGTTCAGATTATCAAGGATTCTCTTGACTCTACCTTTCCGAAATGATTTAGTTGTCGACGCTGAGTTGCACTGTTGCACCTTCTATTCTCAATTTACAACTTATAGCTTACGAAAAGAATTAATGATATTTTAAAGGTCCACTGGTGGGGCCTTGGCCTTGAGCTCCTCACCAGGGCCTCATAAATAATTTACATTATACATTTATAAATCTTAGAGGGATATTACAATACTTGCCAATAATTGTCCAAGTGTGCCCACTCCTATGGGATCTTCCAACAAGCAAGTGGCAAGTGGAGTGGAAAAGGAACCCATGGCATGGTTGTTTGGAAGTTGGCACAGGTTGGTAACTTGGATAGTGTGGGGGATGGAACCCACACTTAGATAGACTTTGCTGGTCCAGGGTATTCTATGTGGTGAAGCTCTGCAAGTGGGAAAGTCAGCTTGGTCATAGAAGCATAGTGCTTGGTAGGAAGAAACACATATAAATTCTGCTAAGTCACTTGGATAGAGAAAGTAAGTATAGAACTTGGTATGATATGCACATTTACAGTCTAACTCATGTGGGAGGTGAACTCCCCTTAGGAGGTCATCCGCGGGAGGGAATTCTAGGGAAAAGGAGGACGTAGGCTATTGGAGATTCCAAAGCTAGTAGGTAGGTAGGCTTCTAATGTTTGCTTGGGAAGGTGAGATCCTAAGTCATGCAGTGTTGTAGACTTGGAGTGTTGAGCTCCCAAATCATGTTGGTGATGTTGCAGATGAAATCCTGAGTTGGGAAGATAGGATCTCGAAGCACGATGGTAGGAGAGATCCTAAAGCATGTTGGAAAAGAGGCTCTTGAATTGTAGTTGGGTAGGTAAAGTGTGGATATGGTGTGAAAGGATCCCATGTTGGATTGTGGAGCATCCAAGTGGTTCCGTTGTTATAGACAATCTTTCTTTCATTTAGAGGGAACGCGGGAGAGCAAGTTTGATTGCAGGAATTTCATTGGGGTGTGGTATTCTTTGGTGAAGGTTTATTATGTGGTGGTCCATATGTTTCCCTTATGGATAGGATGAGATTTTGTTCGAAGGATGCACTTGAACATCACCTTAGAGAGGCAACATTGCTTTGGGAAATCCTCTTGGATGGATAGACATGTTATATACAAGAAGGTAGACTACTGACTTGCAAAGCTATGATGGAATGTAGCATGTGGTATTGTGAAATGCTATGGGAGACAGTAAGAAAACTTGTGGGATGCTCGTAAGAAACATGCTGCAGAGACAAGAAAGAATATGTGAGTAGGTAGACTTCGGTATGACAAGCAAGGAGCTTCGAAAGATGGAGGCTAGGAGTAGGTAGGATTCCGCAGATTCAGTGAGCCTTTGATGGACTATAGCTTGTCGAGGGACTTAACGTGGGCACTGTGAGTAGGAAGGCATGCAGATGTGACAGAGAGTAGTCATATTTGTGGCTTGATTGTATCCTGAGTGTTGTTGGTTTGGGCTCACTCTCATATGAGTTGCTAGGATGTGGAATCCTCCACTGTATGTTAAGTCTCATTCTATGTTTATCATTAGGTATAGGTACACCTAAGTTTGGAGTGCTTCCCACATATACATTTTTCTCTTGTATTATATTTGGCTAAGTGTTGTATGCACTGTAGGATGTGCATCTAATGGAAAATTGGATAAGTATAGAATTTGATAGAGATAAGTGTTAGGAGTTCTGCACGATTAGGCGTAGTCTTTCAATCACCTACCGATCTAGTATCACCCTCTGCAAGGATATGGGTAGTTCTGCATGGGCCACTAGAAGGTGAAAAATTGGGTTAGGCCAGTGAGTTCTAAAATCCTAGTCACCACGTGGCAGTGATGTGATATTGTTAGTTGGGAATCACCATCAACGACAAGTATCACCTCGACTATGCCTCACTAAAACCAACCCGAATTAACCTAACCCAGGGACCTTAGAGTATGTGGAATTACAAGTGATCATTTTACCGTAGGCGATGCAGTGCACACCTATCCAATTCTTCTTTTGGCAAATCCTTCCATTTGAAAAAAATATTACATCCGAGCAATGGGTCCATGTCTCACATACCACTGAGCCAAAATCTAATCCACCACGTGATCTAGCCTTTCCACAATCAATGTAGGTGCCTGAGTTGGAAAACCCCTATTTGTTTTATTTTCTTCAAGCTAACATGCCCTCAGTTGGGTTACATGGAAGATTGGATGAAACAAACATAGGTTCTATGGGAACCTTAGTTTGTAGGTGACCTTTACAATCTTCTCAAGAATCTTTAATAGTTCATCATACCTTTCCAATAAGGCACCTTCCATGCCCATCAATGGAGTGAAATTCTCCTTTATGATCTTGATAAACACTTACTCCCCAACTTGAAACTCTACGTCACATCGTCCACAATCTATCCATTTATTCATCTACTTGGATTCCTTCACCATTTAAACCTATGCCATCTCCAACCTATCCTTCCAATCCTTTAGGAATCCCATCACAACCAGGTTTTCCCCAAACGATCTAGTTGCAATGACTTGTGTATTCAATGGATGTTGTCTTGTTTGCAAATCAAACAAACTGTAGACAGTTGTAGAACTAGTTTGCATGTTATAGTTGAACTATGTTGCATATAAAATCTCCATCCAGTTATGTTGATACGCATGAATGAAGCATATCAAGTATTCTTCTAGAATTGTGTTGATTCATTTAGTCTTCCCATCCATCTATGGATGGTAACTTGAAATCGTCAACAACTTCGTTCCCACTAACCTAAAAAACTCATACCAAAACCATCTTGTGAACTAGGTGTCACGATCGGAAACAATATTTAGTGCTAAGCCCCAGTACTTCACCACATTTTTGAAAAAAATCCATGCTACATCCTCTTCCTTGCAAGGATCCTTCATAACAATGAACATCACATACTTGGAAAATATGTCCACCATGACAAAAATCCCATTATACCCAACTACGTGATGAAATCCATGGACATGCTTACTCAAGGCCTTTCTGAAACTTGTAGAGTTTGAAGCATCCCTACCTTCATCTTGGATCTCAGCTTGTCGTATTGGAAAATCAAGCAAGTTTGGACATACTCCTCTTTGTCCCGTCACATGCTCTCCCAATAATAGCCTCTCTCCAACAAAGAAAAAGTTATCTGTTGCAAGGGATGTCCCACCCAAATAAATTCATGACACTCTCGCAACAAGTCCTTTCACAAATTGGCCATTTTTGGCACATATAACCTCCCTCCTTAGAATATAAACTTCTCCTCTACCCAAAAATTCCATGTTTTTCCTTCCTTTACCTGCTCCATGATATTATTGGTTGTTGGATCTCCCATCAAGCTCTCCTGAATATTTTGTCGCAAGTCAAATATGACATGGGTTGTTGGACCCTACGACTACTCCTTTTTCGAGGCAACGAGTTGAGCCTTCCTACTCAATGCATCTACAACAGCATTAAGCCTTCCAAATTGGTACTCCAACACCATATTGAACTCTTCCAAGAAATATTTCCACCATGATTTCTTAGGGAACAACTTTGAATACATTGCAAAGTAGCTTGTAGCTACATTGTCTGTTTTCAACACAAATGGTTTGCCAGTAGATAGTGTTTCCAAATCCACAAGCAATGAACGAATGCTACCATTTATTTCTCATGCACCGGGTATATGCGTTCCTGATCCTATAGATTTCTACTTTGGTATGCTATGAGGTGACCTTCCTACGTCAATACCCCACCAATGGCATAATCGGTCACATCCGTTTATGCCTCAAACGACTTATTAAAGTCTAGAAACTACACTACCGGTGCAATTGCAATTCTACGTTTCAACTCATTGAACAAGGATTGGTACTTTTTCATCCATGCCCATGCCTTGTTCTTTTTCAGTAACTCTGTGAGAGGGGAAACAACCCAAGAATATCCCTCCACGAATATCCAATAGTAATTGGCTAATCCTAGGAAGCTCCACACTTCCTCTACTATTCCCACCTCTTCCCAATCCTCTATGGCTATGAACTTCTTGTCATCCATTTGGATACATAATTGACCTATCCAATGTACAAAGAATGGGATCTCCATCTTCCTAAACATACACTTAAAATTCTTTAAGTACAACTCGTTCTTCCACAACACCTCAAATACTTCCTCTAAGTGTCACTTTTGTTCTTCCATGTTCTCGCTAAAAGCAATAATGTCATCCAAGTATACAACAACCAAATTGTCTACGAACATCCTCAACACCTCATTCATAAGCATGCAGAATGTTGCGGGAGTGTTGCACAACCCAAATGGAATCACCAAGATTTCAAAACTACCATACCTTGTCGATATAGACAGTTGATTGAGAGTCTTTTGTTTCTCACACATACTCACCTTGACATCTACTATGAGGTATGTGTTGTTTCCATATACATGTAGGATCCCCATGAACTCCACTGGATAGAAGCAAAGATAATACTTCACTATGTGCAAGGAACAAACAATTTTAGAATTCATTATGCAGCTGACTCTCCACTAGATCTTGTTGGGTACACTGGTTCTGATTGGGAAAGTGATAGCTCATATCGAAATTCCACTTCTAGTTCTGTTTTAATGATTGGTTATGGTCCTATATGTTTTTCGAGGGAGAATCAGTTAGCCATTTATTCATCATCTTATAAATCTAAGTATAGAGGTGTTATCAGTGTATCCAAACCTTCCACTTGGTTGCGATCCATTTTGTCTGAGTTTGGGTTTTGTTGTAGTGATCCTACTGTCATCTTTTGTGACAATCATAGCTCTATCAATATCTCAATATATATAGTTCATTGGAAAAGAACCAATCATATTGATATCCACATGCACTACATCATAGGTTTTGTGAATGATCACATCATTTCACTACAGTACTGTCCTTCTAAAGGGCATGATGCATACATCTTCAACAAGAATTTTATAGAAAAGAATTTCACTCATTTTAGATCACTCTTTGGGGTGAGTGATTCCATGGTGAATACAAATTAGATATTCTTTCATGTCCATTTTGAGGGGGGGTTTGTTTCCAGTGGGTTTTCCCTCTTTCCTTAGTTAATTTGGGTAAATATAGTTTTTTTTGTAAAGGTTGACCTTTGGTCTTTGTTACCAAGTCCCTATTTTGATTTCCTTGACATAATTTAGGCTTAAGGGGGGGGGTGTTGGGATATATTACCCTTCTAGACATTAGGCATGATCATTATTTCTTTTCCTTAGTGCATAGACTAAGTTGTTGACCTCCTAGTGTATAGTTTCCATCATTGGGATTACCACTGGACCATTGATTTGTCATATTTGTTCTCGTCACCGACTGATGTTCCCTCTTCCATGATTTTTAGTACATGTTGAGTCAGTATCGTAAATTCTAGGGACCTTTTCAATTTTAGTGATCCAAAACCCTCTCCTTGATTTCATCACTGAAGACCACTATGAGTCAACTACCTTATGCACCATTCTTTGGAATCATCTCTTATATTTCGAGCTTGGAAGTCATTGATGCACATCCTTTCCCTACCTACTTCTAGTTAAATGCCTCATGCACCCATTTGTCTCACCTACCATCAGTTAACTTCCATTTCATCGGAGTTGTAACTAGTTCTTATGTCTAGTTGGGTGAATCTTCCAAAGTAATCCTAATTAATGAATGGATTTTGAATGCCACCAGAGGGGCATTAATTTCATCCTTTGTAACATATCTGGACAGCAAAACATTTTCTAGTATGAGATTAATAAAATTTATTCCACGTGATCTCCTTCTCTCTGGTGAATTATCTCAATTTTTTGCTCAATTTTTGTGTGTAATCTTTGTGAAAATTAGTGAGGAATATTTTTTTAAGTGAGATTCCAAGAGAAATAATAGAGGAGAGGGAAATAAAGACATCAGATAAATGTATGAATTTGATGTAGGACTTGGGGCATCCATCCTTCATTGCAATCAAAACCCAAAATTATAATTTGATTGATCACAATAATACCTCCTTCGATGATTGTCATTCAATTGGAAATTAGGAGTACAAATCACGAAAAATTCCATTTGGTTGTTGTCATTAAATATTGCAGTCATTATCAATGAAAATAGTGTTATAAAATAAAAGATTATTCACTATAGTACTACTGTTATAAAATAAAAAGGATTCTTCACAGACTAATTAAATCACAATTAATAGCACTTTTTAATTAATTGGTGCACCATAATAGTAAAACCACATCGATGCATCCGAAGTAAATGGACGCATCGGTGCAGCTAAACCACATATGCACCTTGCTAGAACATCTGCAAAAAATCCTAGAAAAGAAAATATACTCTATATTTGATAGAGGATAGTTATCTATGCAGTTTTCACTATTTTTGACCAATGTGCACTTAGTATATAAAGAAGCACTGATGTAGCCATATTTTTGATAGGCAACACAATATGATGTTTTTTAAATTTTTATTGGATACCAATATAGTGCATCACGAAAAACTTACTACACTAGGGTATTCATATATTTATGGTGTTTCATGTTATGATGCACCTGTGCTCCTATGTAACTAACGCATTGATGTCTGAAAAACAAAAAATAATATGAATTATTTTCCCATAAACTTAAAAAGGAGCAGGAATTTCAATTTAAAAAACTATTTCTATAAGGTATCGAAAAAAAAACTAATCACTATTTCATTATTTTGCTGAAATTTTGAGGGGGGTGTTTTGGAAGAGAGAGTTACTAGGGAGGAGTGCAGAGCAACCAAATTATTTTGAAGATCGAAACTTGTAACGTATGTTTAATCAAACAAAACTTGCATAGTATAAATTTCTAGTATGTAAATTATTACCATTGATCACAATGCATGCTTTATTTATTTTCCTATTTATATTTCCTTGTTGCTTCCTTTTGTTTTATGTTACTGCAAAATTTTACATTAGGGATTAAATCCCTCTATTGTTTCATTGTTAAGATTTTCTTTTGCAGATTTTATATTTAATGGGTTGGTAGTTTTATATATAAGGATTTGGGTGCGATGGGACCACTTCTTGGGTCGAATGTGAAACCCTATCATCCTTGTTAGCTTTTATTTTATTTTTTTTTAATTTAAAAAAAAAACGCTTAAATAGATTTCAATGCCTCCTAGTTGTTTAAATGCACCAATGTGTTTACAATAATAGTGCATCAGTAATGTTGGGCCTGCTATTTTTTAATTTATATTTAAAAAAATGATTACACGTTTGTTCGACTTGTTCTAATGCAACAATGCTTTAATTGTAAAAGCGCATTGTTTTGATTACCTGTGCTTTATAATAAATAAGTCGCACCGACAAATGTGTACATGAATATATATATATATATATATTGATTAACACTGAGTTCAAGTATGGTGCACTAGTATCTTCAAGTATGAGATGCATCAGTGTGTTCTGTATATTGAAACACATAGAAATGACATACTAATTTTTTAATTTGAAGATGCCTAATTGATTTTTATAGTATACTTAATATATTCTCTGTTTAAATGTCAATGGTGTTTATTGATAGATAATGCATGATAAGATTTCAATGAACAACAATTCTAGTCAACATGATGAGAGTACATCCAAAATTGGGAATAAGGAAAGTTCTTTGTAATTTCTATATTAAATTAAAGTTTTTGAATTGTTTGTAAATTTAACTAATATGTATTGGTTAATCTATGACAGAGAGCCAAAAAATGAGGAATATAGATAAACTTCTTTGCATTCTAAGTGCAAAAGAGAGTAAAACGTTGATGGAAAAGTTGCACTAGAGGGATGAATCATGTAAATAAAACAAAAATCAATATAATTTTTTTTCTTGAATTTGGAGTAGTATTATACTTAAGAATATTCACTAACATGTTTCAAACAGTCTAATTCACATGTGTTGAATGTTGAGGAAAATTATTGGACATAATTGCATTGCAGGAAGAGCCAATTCACAACAACGTGCTTCAAATGTATGAAATCATTAAAATTTTCTATTATGTACATGTAATTAATTAATTTAACATTAAATATTAATTTTAATAATTTCATTGCAGGAAAGAAAATAAAATGGAACCCATTCAACACATATGACATGACCACAAGGAAAAAGGGGTTGATAGGGGTTTATAGAAAAGTTTGTGAGTAGTTGTGATTTCCTTATAACAACTTAAAGTTTCATATTGATTGTGATATTTATATTTTAATTCTTTTACATCGACCATCATTGGATATCTTCAAATAGATGTTAACATAAAAAGAAGAGCCATCAGAATAAATGATTGACATTGGGTTATGTAAGGGTTTTGAGGATATGATGGTGTATCAAAAATTAATTGTGGAATTTGTAATTATCTATGTTGTTTTACTTCTCTCATTTTATAATTAATAGAGTAACATAAATATTTTATATTAAATCTATGATTTGTTATAGGGTTTAAAGCTTGCAGGAAATGAAGTATGGAGTGGTGCTAATAGAATACTGGTTGAGAGAAGGCAAGAGATTTGTTTATGAAATAATGTGTATCATTCAAGATTCAATTATTTCTATGGTACGCCACTTTTCAATTTACAATCATGTATATTATCTATTTTAATTTTCATTATTCCCATCATTGTAGATACACTCTTTAAACATTATTTTTATGTTTGTAGATGGAAACCGAAGAAGAGGAAAACAATTGAGGCAATAAAAAAAATATTTGTCCAAATAACCCAAGTGATGCAAGTGGCTAAAGCTCTATCAACGATTCCAACTAAGAATGATGATCCATATATTTGGATGTTAGTGCAAGCTACTATATATTTTGAAATAATTGTATGTGAAAATCAGACATTTTACATAAGTACTGGACATAGTGTCCCAATTGAAACACAATGGATTATCAATATGTGTAACAATTATGTGCATGCTGACATTTAGTTATTGTGGACTATATGTTGTCCCATTTTGTATGAGAAAGGACATCTTATTGATATATAACAAAATGAAGTTTTGTATTTTGTTGCATTCTTCAATGTCATGAAATTACATGTGAAATGTTACATCACTAATTAAATATATGGATGATTAAATATTACGGTAGATGCAAAAATTTATGATATAAAAAATTATTTCAAACATCATATCCAGATGCAATATTAAAAATTCAAATGAATACTACTATAAAATATATTTCAATTTATGATGAATAATGAATTAAACAAAATAAGAATAAAATATAGATATTGTAGTGTCATGTCAGTAGTAATTGTTCACCAAATAGAAAATAATCAATGGTGATTTTGATCATTTCAATCATAGTGATTCTTTTGAGATAATGTCGCATCGGTGCACTTGAGATAATTTCGCACTAGTCGGTTTAAAATAATAGAGACTTGAAGCAACATAATACTTGTTGCATTCCCTAGTGTTTTTTCTATTATTACACCTCAATGTACTACTGTGTATTAACCACACCATTAAATTTAAAAAATATAGCAGTAGCCAACGTCCCAATCAACTTTACCTGTGCATTTTCCTTCACTGATCTCACCATTGCTTTGTAATAATTATTAAGCATCGGTTCTTTTTAATAGTTAGTAAGCACGAGTGCTACATTTAGTATAAAGCACCGATGCACATATTGTTATAAAGCAATGGTGTTTTTTAATAGTTTGTAAGCACCAATGCCATTTTGGAAAGAATCAATGGATATATTGTTATAAAGCACCGGTTCCAGTTAAAATTTTGGTGTGCACTAGTGCTATATGTATTTTCAAGCAGCATTGCATATAATGCTTTCAAATTTTGGTGCACACCATTGCATGTATTTATTTTAAAAGCACTTGTTTGTTTTACAATTGTTAGCACCAATGTTTTTGTTTCAATAAAGCGCACCAATAAAAACATCCGCAAAAGCCTCTAGCCAGTGAGTTTTTTTAGTTAGAATAAATTTCTATGAAAACCTATGCTAAAACATCTAGTACCATTTGTGGAGGTTTTAGCAGAGGTTTTTTTGATAATTTTGTCCAATATTCTAACTCTAAAACCCTCCGCAAAATCCTCCACTATAGTGTCTTTTACTTGTAGTGTCTGTATTGTGTGATATAATCCTTATATGGATTGGCGGGAAACCCATGAAGCAGTTCTAGAATGCAAAGGAAAGATGCTTAATTTTGTATCCAATTTGGGAGAAAAAGAGTATTTTAGTAGGAACTAGGAAAGAAATATCTCTAAGATGAACATTTCAACTTGACATTGAAAATGACTCTTAGAAAGGTTGTCAAGTGTATGAAGTAGTGGCTACAAAGAAAAATAATTGTCCAATAGATATAGAACAACATCACATATTGTTAGAATTTTCGAATGTAACTCTAGAAGAGTTGCTAGAACTAAGACCTAAATGTGTGTTAGATTTCACTATTGAACTTAATCCAAGAATAGAGCATGTTTCTAAGTCTCTATATCACATGAATACTTCAAAATTTTAAGAGCTATAGATGGATCTTCAAGAGATTCTATGTTTAAGGGATTCAACCTAGTATTATAAATTGGGTTGGGAGTTGTGTATAATGACATTTTGTTTCCCTAACTCTACTGCCACCTCTTCTTATTTCCATCACAACTATAGTATGTATGAACACAAATATTTAGTTTCTAGTTAACTCAAGGATAAAATAAATAAATTTACTATCTGTAATGCATGTGGGTCCATAAAACCTAGTGTGTGAAACCATGCTCTATCACCATAGTAGTGCCCTTATAGAATGAATGAAATATATATTCCCACTCATGATCTTTGACAAAGCGCCCACAAATGTTTTTCTTTTGCTCCCAGTTTGATGAGGCAAGCACATCCAATGAAGGTCATGGCTTGACTATGTGGTTGACTCCATTTTCAATTAAAACTTTATATAGAAAGCTTAGTATTGAACAAAAAATCCTTCATGAAGGTCAGTATGTGAACTTGGTGGACTGAAGTTCTTCCTTCCACAACTTTGTATTCACAGAATTCTTCACATATATTTTCAAGCCACATGTATAGATTCATTCTTCCTCCACTGTATATATTGTACATTAACAAGATTTCATTATTGGTGTCCAACTTGCTCATGAAAACCATCGAGGAATATCTTTATGTCATGGGGAACAAATTCTATAGATCATTCATGTGACTTAGTGACGAAATTTTCTCGAGCTTGTGCAAGTTTCAACTTGTTCCTTCTAGCATAGTTCCGTATATAATTTTCAATCTTCCAATTCCACTAGTATCTAATTTCTCTCTCACTCACCATTTACATACGTATGACCACTTCATGTCCCGAGTCAATACTACCAGAAGGAGAACTAATGTTGTAATATGAGGAATTACAAGGAGTTACCAGTAGTGCATCAACAATAATAGATATAAGCATATATATCATACATTTTAAAACCATACATACATGAGAGATTAACAAGGAAAGTAGAGTAATGGGGACCAAACAAACAGGTATGCTTATTAGCAAAACAGACCAATGTTGTACATAAGTGGAGAATAGAGATTCTTTCTACTGTCTCACCAACCTATTGTATAGTTAATACATACAAGTATTCAGTTATAGTTTCTTAAAATATTAGTCGATTTCCCTAACCGACACAATTAACTAAGCCGACTACTTCTCAATCAGTCAGAAGGACCTAGGAAACTGGCCGAATAAGATCCTCCAACAAACATTATGTTTCTACTATAGATTTTTACACTTTATTGCCATATAGAGAGTTCAAAAAGTACAAAGTGTAAATTCTTTTACTCCTACTTGCTTTTGCAAGAAACTATAGTCTTGTCTTGGTAACTGGTCAAATATCAAGATTGGGATATATTGTGAGCTTGCACCTATAATTTCGAAGCTTAGTGTACAATACATTACATATTTTATGCAAGGTTATAAAATAGAGGACATGTGGCTTACAAAGGTGATCGATGTATCATCCTTCAGGAAAGTGGCATGCATGTTAAGAGAATTTGCAAGATGTTGTAGGATATGAACCAAGAAATTATGTGTAAGTAATGATAATGGGAGGTGATATCCTCTCTAGGTGATCACCTACCATTCTTGTTACTTACACATAAGTTGTTGGTTCATATTTTGCAACATCCTGCAACTTCTCTTAGCTTGCATACCACATGCCCGCAAAGATGATACATCAATCAACTTTATAAGTTCCATTTTCTTTAACTTATACCTTGGATAAAATATAGATCCTCTTGGACACTAATATTCCACTAAACGATAGGTGCAAAACTATCAATATATCCCAATCTTAATGTCTACGAGGGGTAGTTGTAACGTCCCCTTCTCCATAGAACAACAGGGAAGGAAACATTAACAACCTACCGGGCTTTTGATAAACTTAGCCCCAATAATTTTTGCACATAAATTCCTAACATTTTGAAACTTATGTATGCAGATTCCATTCAATATAAACACAGCGGAATTAACAATACATATGCACACAGTTTTTATCATGCATTCAACATATAAACAACAGTCATTATTTAAAATGCTTGTAAGGCATATAATTAATCATCAAGAATACTTATCTCGAATTATAATGGTCCAAACGACTGGCTACGTGAGAGCAACGTTCCACCCAACCATAGATCTCTGTCCAGCCTGTATTCTTTCAGCTGAGAGATCACCCCCGAGCTGGGCTGTGTATCCACTAAGGAGGAACTAGATGGCTCCCTCACAGTCAGGGTTTCACTCAAACAGCCATGCTAAGCCAACACACGGTTGGGTTTCTCAAGCATGCAATAGGAGATGGAGGAGGATACTAGTCCACTGAGCTCCAACCCAGAGCCACATACCCTTCAAACTAGACTCAGCAATCCCATCCTCTATTCACACATCCACAATCGGATTTCTCACAGCCTCGTTCAGCAAATAACCCAAATCCGTCACTCGTTTTCTGAGCTGCAAAAACTGGGTTTTCCCATGGCTTTTGGGGTAGCTATTGCTCCCAAATTCGCCCCAAGGTTCCTACCAATGGATCCCCCATTGGATTTCTCTGTCCAATACCAAATCGGGACGTTTTTGGCTTCCCCAAAACGTGGGTTTCCTTCAAGTCGCGATTTCGGGTTTTCTCATTGCTGGGAGCTCGTTTTTGGTTGGGCAAAGATGTCCCATACTTCCACAATGGAATGGGGATAAGGATGGAGCAACCCCCAAGATGTAGAGTGACTTGTGGGACAAGTCAAAAGAGCCCATACCATCCCATACGAATTTCAGGGCTGCCCATACTCCATCAAAGTCATGGGCTAAAATCTCAACCACTTCCTTACAATAGGAATAAATGTCATCTAGAAAGGTCAAATGGGTTCTCATAAAGACATATGGCAACCTATGGTTTACTCCCATAGCCCCCTCACCACTCCCTAGTGGATACACGTGGCCCCTTCTCATTCGTTGCCTCCATAGCCAGTCTTGGATTTTTATATTGCCTGATGTTTATTTACATCCCATTACAATTTCCATGGCTTAAGAGCACATGGTATCAAATATCAACTACTTGCCCTTTAAATAAAATTCGGCTTTCACTAGCGGGGCCTTGGCCTTGAGCTCCACGCTAGGAAAACATACATCACATGTACACTGATTTACATTAAAGGCTCATATATCCTAAGGGTCGAATTGGGGGTATTACATTCCCCTCCCCCTTAGAACAACACCGTCCTCGGTGTTCCAAGACCTAGGCATATATATACAATTTACATATATCCAAAACTTCAAAATATTTGCAGATCTGCCCTGCATTCTATCCTTTACTTTGAACTTTCAGGACCAAGTCCTTTGACCTTCACGAGATGCTCCCGCTGATTCGGATCTTCCAGCTCATCCATAAGTCTGAAAACTTTATGGCTGCTACCTTCTTGAGGTTCTCTTGTTGGGCAGTTACGGAGGCAATGATCCCCACCACCCTTCCAACACTTCACTGGTTGCTTCATATTTGCATGCTCAATTTCCTTTGAGTCTTTCCACCTGGAGCGTTTCTTAGCTGGACGATTGGATGAATGCTTCTTCATTGATCCACTTTTCTCTCCTTTGCTGATTGCTTTCACAATGCTTTTTACCTCTTTCTGCAAACGAAGAGTGTCCTGCAAGACCTTGTGGTTCATCTCGTTCTGCTGCTTTTGCATCTTGAGCATCTCTCCAAGATTTTCTTGGGTCTTGGCAATTGTTTGAAGAAGACCCCCAGCCAATTCTAATAGCCCTTGGTCTGCTGCCATGGTCAATGGAAACAACTGACCACGCTTTTCTCACTAGCAACACTTTCCTGCACCGGCTGCAACCAATCGATTCAATTTCCACCCGTGAAATTCATCATTACAATTCTCGTTAGGCCAAGCATAACCCCAAACATTTAAAAATCAGTCAATGGTTTTTCCCCAGTTGACATGGATAGTCCATGTTTTACCCATGAGACTTCCACACTTTTTATGCTTTCCCAACATGCACATGAATTCCTTCATGTTCATCCATTCACAATTCACTTTAATCAAATAAACACACTTTTAATTTCAGTCATGCATGCATTCAGCAATTTTCTAATTTTATAACTGCATCAATAAAAAGGAAAGAGAGGGAGCGGTAAGAGTTTCTCCTCTTAGTCTTGTTCCATTCTGGAACCCACACCACCACTGTGGTTTTCATGCTCCTGTCCTCTTTCACTTCATGTGAATGCTTGACCTGCCCTTCTCGGCTAGGACACATAGTGTCTATGGTCTATTCCAGATCTTTCAACCACGGAGTTCCTCCACTTGGTTGGTCAAACTCTTGGCTGTTAGAACTCACACCGTTCTACTAGCTCCGTCCTTCATTACTTCTCATGCTGAGCTCTTTAGGGTGGTTGCATGTCCACTCGCATCCTTAGGATGCTTCCATAGTCATTACTTCCAACAATACCTACACTCAAACAATGAATTAATTCACATGTTTAGTTTATTTTCATAGGAAACCATAACCAAATCATATACACATGTATATTCATAAGCAAGAAATTACACAATAACCAAATACTTATCTGCACTAGATGTCTTCACTTTATTCCATAGGGTCTTTCTTTGCTTTACAAGCCTTGGAATCGCCTATGGATTTGGGTGTTTGTCCAGCGCGCAGGCTGCCCCTCAACATCTAACAGTCTTGTATGTTTTTCCAGCACGCAGGCTACTCCACAACATCAAATAACCTTGTATGTTTGGCCAGCACGCAGGCTGCTCCAAATCATCAACCATCTCGCATGTTTGGCCAGCACGCAGGCTGCTCCAAATCATCAACAATCTCGCATGTTTGGCCAGCACGCAGGCTGCTCCAAATCATCAATAATCTCGCATGTTTGGCCAGCACGCAGGCTGCTCCAAATCATCAATAATCTCGCATGTTTGGCCAGCACGCAGGCTGCTCCAAATCATCAATAATCTCGCTCAACCAGCCACTTTCCGGATTTACCAAGCAACTTTTAGTTCTTTCAGGGTCCTTGCTTCCTGTATTGACCAAGGTTTCCAACAAAGAAACAGTAATGCATCAGCTTACTGTTACCAGCTTTATGCTTGAAACCTTCATTATTTCAAATAAGAAATGAATTAAAATGAATACTTATCTGTACTGTGCATTTCCTCTCTGGTCCACAGGGTCCTGCTTTTACTTTATAAGCCTTGGGATCCTCCTGCGGACTAAGATGTTTGGCCAGCACGCAGGCTGTTCCAAATCATCAATTAATTAATGCCCTACCAGTACACCTTCACGCCGACTGGGTTTACCAAGCATTTGGTGGTGCCCAACCAGTCCCATACCTGGTTGGCCCTCTCCATTGCCGAGCCAGCACATACGTCTGGGTCATCGACCAATGGAAGGTAACTGCGCCACCGACCATTACAGGTCAAGGCTCCACTACTCTGCCTTAGGCTGCATCAGCCTTTCACGGTATCACAATCCCTCAATGCGCATAACAATTCTTCACCCACACAAGGGTGGCACTTCTTCTCTTATGTAAGCCGACGGTTCCATTTAGGAATTCTTTAGGTAACTTTCTTAACTGCAGGCTATCATGGCCCCATGATACCCACTCACCCTACACAAGGGTTACCACTGCTCATACAGTCTTCTTGAGTACTATTTTCTTCACTTTTCTCTTTAATGTGCAGTACTGAGTTTCATATGTATAATCTGTCAACACAAAATGGATAGCGAGCTCATTAGTATCGCTGCTCTAGAATTGTAAACCTATTTCATAACATCCACTATCCAACCTTGAAACACCAGGAATGCGTCCATTCCCTTAAGGCGTAGTCAATATTGGCATCCCTAACATAACTCAGCACCAGAAAGGCGTGCACTCCTTACTGATGTGAGCTATGAAGGTCCTAATCATACTTCAAGCAGTCTTTCATGATGGAAATAAAATCAAAACATGCTCTGCATATTAACTCTAATAATTAGATATATATATATCATTCAGGGTTTATGGAAAACTTATCCATTTTGCCGATGATATTTCTCTTCTTTAATGAGGAATGGAGGCTCCTTCTCTGAGTTGACAGTCCCTCGGTTGGCCATCCCAATTCCTTTTGGATGTTACATATCCTTCATATGTCTTACTAACATAACCTTTACCATCTCACTCATATTGTTTACCAATCATGCAGTGCAGATGAAACATTTATAATGTCTTATGGCATTCCACCTGGAACCCATTTTCAAATCATGGAATCCCTTCCCATGAAGTTTGGCTTCTGCAGGACCTCTGTCATGGTCTTACTGCAATGTGTCTCCCTGGCACACTTATTAAACAGCCAAACAGTCAACAACATTTAGCAATACAATTTCAAATCCGATTGATCCATAACCAATCCATGGCACTAATAATTAAATTCAGTATGCATTTGCAACTCTGTCTACTACAGAAATTGGTTTTCTTATTCATGAGACTATCCTCATATTGTTTGGCTCCTGTAAGTGACACCACTCTACCCATTATGGTCTTATGCTTGCTGTCATACATGAGCATCCACTTACAACATGTCCTCCTGACACATTTTCATATAAGCCAAACAGTCATTAGCAATTATTAGTAAAATTTCAAATTCGAAGCATTTACAAATCTGATATTTACAACTGTTTTTACTAACAGAACTTAGAGCTCTCAACCATGAGAACCTTCTCATAACCTTTGGCTTCTACATGTGGTAGATCCCGGTCTCTACTATGGACTTATCCTCACAGCCATATGTAAGACCTTTCTACCGGAAACTAAAACTTCAATCAGCCAAACATGTCATGAGTATCTATGCATATTATCATTTCATTGCTACAACAATTACTGAGGTGATCTCAGAATTATAATGCTCAATAATTCAAACACCTTCAGCTGTTACATTTGAAATGCAATGAAATATATATATACACTTCTATATATGCATCCTTATCACAATATAATTTCAAGACATAGTCACCATATCCATGCAACTTAAATAAATCGTAAATACTCATTATTCCACAGTCATATCATTCATACAACTCTGTCCTTCCAGAGAACATTCTAGCAGCCCATCGGTCATGATTGGGCTCTTCATGCACTTACTATTCTGCACTCAAAACAGCCCATGAAATGATCCTAGAATTATCATCAATTCATAATTTCATTCATTATTTGCAATAACATATGCATCATCCCTATGCATTCATACAATGCATCACAAGATTTATAAAATCTCTTAATGCACATCTACTCAATGCTACCTTGCATTGTTTCATGAGTACTATGCATTCAAGCATATTATGATCGAGACATGACTATCTCATATAACTTGCATTATCATAATCAGGACCACCAGTCCTCACTTGCTTTGGTTATTAAGCACATAACCAATATACACATGACATGATATAAATTCATATGAATGCATTGATATTTCTAAACAGTCATAGGGTGTAAGGATCATTTCCTTCACTTACCCACACCTCACTAAGCTTGGTAGGTTAACAGTCCCAATTGGTAACCAGTATCACATGCAAACTATCTCAACATAACTCAAACATAGTTGAAGAGATCTTACCAAATCCCCTTTCAACATTCATGCAATTTGGCACCAATAATCATTACCTGCAGGGTTACCATTAACATCGCCTGATGTTACCTGATCAGTTGGCCTCTTACCAAGGCTGCTCGGTCCTTTTTCCAACTTTATGATCGTAGATTTGTTGCACCATCCTTTCTGCATAAGGTTGCTGGCTTCATGCAACAACATCCCCAACATGTTTAGCCATGCTCTTTGTTATCTTTGGTCCTACAACCAATACCAACATCAATAGTGATTATCAACCACAATATTCTCTATTAGCGGTTCATTGCATATGCAGACTTCATTCTTTTACCAATATGCAATATCTCATTCATGCACAAGCATTTCCATATGCACTATGCAATGTTGTTAAGATGTCATCTAGTGCATATACATCTATGTAATCCCTTACACTTTTAACATTTTTATGCCATAGGACAATTTCATAATTATAAGTATGATAACAAATAGAGGTTTAAAGAATTATTCCCTTTTCGATCCCTCCTCGTATCATGGAATTTCTCTTCCATATCATGCAATTGTAGAAATTGCCCATATTGACAACAAAATTTGTTTGTCAAAACAACCGCTGGCACTCTTCTGCACTAAATAACTATGATATCTGTAGACCTCATTCAAACTCTGGTCATGCATCATTGTTCCCTGCTGGACAAGCTTTCCAATGCCTGTCTTCATGCTCCATTCCGACATCAGGTGTGGAAACTGCATCCCTTCAAAAATGACAACTTTCACTCTAGTTCTGCACATTTTACACAGTTGCATTTTGGTCCCGAATGCCAACTTCAGCCACCTGTGGAAGAAAATCCACGAGGAATCACAAAAACTTTTCTATCGGGCGAAGTTAGTCCATATAACAAGGAACACTCGGAAATTCACGGATCTCAATTCCGATGCACCGTTCATGTTCTATGAATTTCTGGATTTCACCACTTCTCACTTTTCACATTTTCCCAAAATTCCAAATTTTGGGCCAAAAACGGCTATCTCCCAAACGGTGCATTTCTGGAAAATCTTCGTCTAACGGAAGTTGTCCGTCTTAATGAGAATATGAAATGTCTAGTTCAGTAAAATTTCTGATTCCCACATCTAGGGTCACTTTTACTGCCCACAAGCTTTTCAAAATCCCGAAAAAGTGGCCCGGAACAGTGCTTTTTGGCCTTCTTGTTCACCCCGACTCCACATCCTTTGGAGTTGGGTTCCAAGATTCGGAACTTAACATTGTGCCTGCTTCATGACTGCCTCGTATCAATTTCAGCTTAAACCGGCCTTCTGTCAAGCCTCGGGACTCTGTCCTTTAAAAGTCACTATTATCCATTTTCTGTCAAATCGGAGTGTAATGGGCTACGGGTCTTCACTGGTCCTTTCATGGCCTTCGTCAATGGCCTCCAAGCCCCACAGGAATCATTCCATTCTGAGTTCGGATGCTCCTGCTATCAAAAAATCAAGTTTTTTTTTTTTTTTTTTTTTTTTGTCGTCCGGGCGCGCGGGCCGGTTCTCCGAACGCTTCCGCAATGCGGAGCAGTTCGGCGAACGCTTCCGCAATGGCGGAGCGATTTGCTGAATTCTCCCGCAACTGCGGAGCCATTCGGCGAATGCTCCCGCAATTGCGGAGCCATTCGGCGAAGGCTTCCGCCGTTTCGGAAGACTTTCCCAAATCCTCCCGCGATTTCGGAACGGTTCGCGGAATCCTTCCGCAGTTTCGGAAGACTTTCCCGAACTCTTCCGCAGTTGCGGAACCGTTCGCGGAATCCTTCCGCAGTTTCGGAAGACTTTCCCGAACTCTTCCGCAGTTGCAGAACCGTTCGCGGAATCCTTCCGCAGTTTCGGAAGACTTTCCCGAACTCTTCCGCAGTTGCGGAACCGTTCGCGGAATCCTTCCGCAGTTTCGGAAGACTTTCCCAAACTCTTCCGCAGTTGCGGAACCGTTCGCGGAATCCTTCCGCAGTTTCGGAAGACTTTCCCGAACTCTTCCGCAGTTGCGGAACCGTTCGCGGAATCCTTCCGCAGTTTCGGAAGACTTTCCCTAACTCTTCCGCAGTTGCGGAACCGTTCGCGGAATCCTTCCGCAGTTTCGGAAGACTTTCCCGAACTCCTTCCGAAACCAACTTTAAACGAAATTTTCGAAAACACTTAGAAAAATTTTCCATCTTTTCGGAGCATCTCGTCGAATTTTTCCGCGTTGCGGGACAACTCGCGGAATCCTTCCGCAAATTTCGGAAGAGAATTCCTTCCGAAAATTTCGGAAGGGAATTCCTTCCGCAAATTTCGGGGCGACTTCCCGAATTCCTCCGCGTTGCGAAAAACTTCGCGGAATGCTTCCGCAGTTTCGGGGCAATTCACCGAATGCTTCCGCAGTTGCGGAAGACATTCGGGAATTCTCCCCGAAACAGTCTTAAACGAATTTTTCAAACAGACTTAGTAAAATTCAAAATCTTTTATCATTCGACAATCCAACCAATGGATTTACAATTTAATCTCTAAACAACCAACAATCATGGGCAAGGAAACTCATGAGTATAAGGCGTAATTTGCAAGCTTTCCTAACAACTGACTGTTCATGCTGTTATCCAGGAAATTAACAAACAGAACTCATTTCCAGCCATGCTTAACAATAATCATCAACAACAAAACAACAAAACAACTTAAGATGGCAGAGATTGCCCATGCTCCTTTCTCTGTTTCATAGAATGCCATCAATGCAACTAATGCAAGCAGCTTGCAAAAATCCCCAAACAGTCATGCGATCTTGAGGTTTCTTTAATGCATTTTTGTTCCAATTATAAAATGCATGTACACACACACAATGACTTATATTTCTGTGAAGGGCCCAACAGCCGTAGGGTTGAACCTAGAGCTCTGATACCACTCTGTAACGTCCCCTTCTCCATAGAACAACAGGGAAGGAAACATTAACAACCTACCGGGCTTTTGATAAACTTAGCCCCAATAATTTTTGCACATAAATTCCTAACATTTTGAAACTTATGTATGCAGATTCCATTCAATATAAACACAGCGGAATTAACAATACATATGCACACAGTTTTTATCATGCATTCAACATATAAACAACAGTCATTATTTAAAATGCTTGTAAGGCATATAATTAATCATCAAGAATACTTATCTCGAATTATAATGGTCCAAACGACTGGCTACGTGAGAGCAACGTTCCACCCAACCATAGATCTCTGTCCAGCCTGTATTCTTTCAGCTGAGAGATCACCCCCGAGCTGGGCTGTGTATCCACTAAGGAGGAACTAGATGGCTCCCTCACAGTCAGGGTTTCACTCAAACAGCCATGCTAAGCCAACACACGGTTGGGTTTCTCAAGCATGCAATAGGAGATGGAGGAGGATACTAGTCCACTGAGCTCCAACCCAGAGCCACATACCCTTCAAACTAGACTCAGCAATCCCATCCTCTATTCACACATCCACAATCGGATTTCTCACAGCCTCGTTCAGCAAATAACCCAAATCCGTCACTCGTTTTCTGAGCTGCAAAAACTGGGTTTTCCCATGGCTTTTGGGGTAGCTATTGCTCTCAAATTCGCCCCAAGGTTCCTACCAATGGATCCCCCATTGGATTTCTCTGTCCAATACCAAATCGGGACGTTTTTGGCTTCCCCAAAACGTGGGTTTCCTTCAAGTCGCGATTTCGGGTTTTCTCATTGCTGGGAGCTCGTTTTTGGTTGGGCAAAGATGTCCCATACTTCCACAATGGAATGGGGATAAGGATGGAGCAACCCCCAAGATGTAGAGTGACTTGTGGGACAAGTCAAAAGAGCCCATACCATCCCATACGAATTTCAGGGCTGCCCATACTCCATCAAAGTCATGGGCTAAAATCTCAACCACTTCCTTACAATAGGAATAAATGTCATCTAGAAAGGTCAAATGGGTTCTCATAAAGACATATGGCAACCTATGGTTTACTCCCATAGCCCCCTCACCACTCCCTAGTGGATACACGTGGCCCCTTCTCATTCGTTGCCTCCATAGCCAGTCTTGGATTTTTATATTGCCTGATGTTTATTTACATCCCATTACAATTTCCATGGCTTAAGAGCACATGGTATCAAATATCAACTACTTGCCCTTTAAATAAAATTCGGCTTTCACTAGCGGGGCCTTGGCCTTGAGCTCCACGCTAGGAAAACATACATCACATGTACACTGATTTACATTAAAGGCTCATATATCCTAAGGGTCGAATTGGGGGTATTACAGTAGTCAGTAGAAGTTAGTATTTTATTATAGGATGTACGTTGTAATTTCAATGTCCAATTGACATGGCTATTGAAAGTATTTGACATACTATCAATAAAGTTTCCATATTATTGACGATATATATTCTTGGGCCCTCATATATATTATGACTCTCTAGCAAAATACTTGACGTGGTATAGACAACAAAACAATTGGCAAGTCATTAGAATTGCACCATCTGGCCTATGTCTTAGCGACATTTCTGATGCCCATTGGAGAACTATGTTGTTGGTTGATAAAATCATTTACGACATTCCACCAAAAATTGTGGATGCGAATATGATACTTGTGAGAAAATGAATGTTGGAGCTCAAAATGTGGGAGACCAATTCCAAGGCTTTCAAGGAGTACATGGAATGGAATGGGAGAAGGAATTGTTTTGAGATTATAATGAGAATGGAAATACATTGTTGAAGAAAGACAAATCAATCATTTAATCTGCAATTCAATACATTTTATCACATACTTCACATACATGTTATCATAAATTCCCGCCTATCTCTCAGTTATCATAGACTTTACAAAAACACGCAGTGAAGACAACTATGGGAACATAGACAACACTCAACACATCTACGACTTGTGACAACAAAGCAAAACTCATGAAGTAATAAAAAACCACTCTGATATCAGCTGCATCCTTGATAACCCGAAGCTCATTCGTCTCCATTCTAGTCCAGCTGACTGAAATTGATTTCCTCTCAATATTAATTCACCAATTGCACTGCACCCCCACTTGGGTTAGGTTTTCTTGGGTAAATTCAAATGGGTTATGAAAAATCTGAGACAAAAACCCAAAAATAAACCAACTCATCAATCATAGAATTGTAGATAAGAGGGTTAATGAAAGCAGAGAAGGCAATGTCCAGGCGTAAGATCAGATAGGAAAGAAGCAGAATGAGGGAAGGAAAAATACTTGCACTGGGAATGGATTTCTTCATCTTGATTTTAGCTAGAGTAGCCATGACTGTGAATAATGATGATGGTGGATTAAAAAACTCTACACAGCCTCTAATGCACCATTCCTAGGCAGCCTCATGCGAGCATGACCTATTAGACGATTTGTTTGGCGGTGTAAAAGAGGCCTGTGGAGGGTGAGGGAAGGATGCAAATTCTATTGACAAAAGCAAATGTTGTTCTGTCTTTACATCTTGGTTGTATGCAAGTCATGCTCGGAATGCCTTGAAATCACCTTCTCCATCGTCGCAATCGCTTTATCTGGCGTCCTCGACTTCTTCATCTTTGGTTTATATGCCTGTGCTCCTGGACAATTCTTAGAATCAATATTATAAATGCAAAAAGCACACACTACAAGTAAAAAGGAATTTTAGCCTCACATTAGCACTACTATTTGTAAAGGATTTTAGAAATCCTCAATTTTCAAATAGTGGTGCAAAAGTGTTGATAATGTGGGGATACGCAAGAGGTGCTAAAATTTATGGTGCAAAAGTGGTGCTTTTAAAAACGTTGATTTAGGTGTTAAATGAATATGTGTCATTCCATGGTGTATGGTGCAATCCACCAAAAACCAATCCAACATGGACTGATACTTAGTGCGAAACACCAAAATTATTATTATTATTATTTAATATACACAAGCTTGTATTTGGTGCAAAGCACCAAAAATAATAAATGGTGAAAAAAATATATAAATCACATAATATATATATATATATTATGTGATTTATATTTAAATGATTAAATTATTGATTTTGTAAGAGATAGAGTATTATAGTTTGTGATTATTTGCTTAGTGATTGGACAAATGGATGACCATAGTTTAACATCCAGTTTTTCAAATCTCAAAATAGCAATAGAGACCAAAGCCTTTTTTCAGATACTTCGAGAGCAAGCTTGTGTCTACATATCATTTTGCAACAATGACCTGCATTCTCAAGCTACCCATGTAGCTTGTGATTGTCACAAGGAGTTCCCGTTATGTTCCAAATCAAATTGATAAATCAAAATCAAAATTGTATTATGCATTGATTCACACACCCAGGGTTTTGTACATCGCTATACATTGTGATGAACCTGAAATAATTAATTAATGCAAATACACGAGATATCAGAAATAATAGAACTTAGAATCACTTTTATATTGATCATGGGCCACTTTGAGGGGGCAACCTCCTTTGAGCAAGCTCAATACAATTAACTTCACGGTGCCTTCCATGACCTCAACACACACTTATATACTAAGTCTATGCCCAATACTATGAGTCAAAACCATGGGACATATAATACTACAGGACGGCTTACAAAGCATATGCGTCCAATACTATGGGTCAATACTATGGGCTACTATAAACTACGGATCAACAAATACTACGGGACGACTTACAAAGCATATGCGTCCAACAACAATATATAACATAGTAAATAGAAATGTTTACATAGGTTCCTAACATCCCCTCTCCCTTAGAAAAATCTTTGTCCTCAAAGCTTTGGTTGGAGAAATTGCTACAGAATCTGAAGGAGTGGTTCTCCGGTAGCATCCTCGGGTTGCATTTCGGGCCACTGACGCCTTTGGAGTGTCAAGGAGGATTGCTTGGAAGGATGTAGATGAAGAAGAACCCTGTCAGCTGCGTGGAAAATGCACTCAGAATGGTGCTAATCGGCTTGTTGTTTCAGGTGAATTCTGGCCATGTGAAGATTGTCCTGCAGAATGAGAAGAATCTGATCGCGGGTGTGAAGAACCGAGTCAATTTCCTGAATTGGGGAGCTGCTAAGGGTGTATGGAAGAAGAATTGGCGGTGCTTTTCCATAGACTGCTTCATATGGTGTCCTTTGAGATGTGGTATTGTACCACCAGAGCACTGCTAGGAAATCCATAGAAATAGTTGGCTAAAGCTGTGTAGGGATGGGAAAGGGTTTGAGCAATCCCAAAAGGAGTGTCGTTTCACCCTTGTTGACTTGGAAAGTATCATCGTCAACCACCATCTGTTGAATTGTCATTTTTAGACCCTGCCAAAAGAAGTTACGTTGTTCCCAGTCAGACATTTTGTAGAACCCAGAGTGCCTTGTTGATGAAGAAGCATGGAGTTCATAGAAGAGAGAGCCCTGTTGAACATATTGCAACCAATTTGGAACAAGCAGAGAAAGAGCTGTAAGAGAAACTGGGTCATCAATTGTGCGAGAAGGAGCATCTTCCACCATATTTTTCTTACCCTTCTTGTAAGTGATTGCATAGGGATAACCCATTCCAAGTGTGTTGGGGAGGAGACCCATTGTTCCAAAAAAAATTCCAGACTCTGGAGATTAGTGTTGATGCAAAAATAATTCCCTAATAGGTATGACTGCCACTTCTGTATTACATGCAAAATAGCCATCATTTCCTGCTGAGAGGTAGATGTGGCTAAATTCTTATCGGAAAGGTCTCTTGAAGGCAGTAAGTGCATTGGTTAAGCAAAGATACTTGCATATCTATCCAAGGAAGTAGTGGAGACTGTTGATGGGTGCATCTGAATGGAATTAAGCTAAGCGATGACACCATGTGAATTCTTCTTAAGGATTTTTTCCAGGCGATGTGAACTGATGATGCAGAGAGACCCTGGTTGTAAGCCCATAAATTTGTGTTGTGCCCCATTGACTTTAAACTGCATCCAAAGTTCAGCAAAATCCCATAAGATGGGGCCAAGTGTGCGTAACCATTGAACGCCCAAAACCACATCACATCTTCCTAAGGACAAGGCAAACATTTCAGAGCGTAGGTTATAATCTTCCATAGAGATACGCACATTGTGACACTTCCCCTTACAAGGTAAGGTGCCCCCATTGGCAACCATGACTTCAAAGTTGGAGCAAGGATGGACAAAACAATCATCCTGTTTGGCAATCTGAGGGTCAATGAAGTTATGAGTGCTACCAGAATCAATGAGTATGGTAAGAGGGAGCTTCTTGAAGTATCCCCTGACCCACATTGTTTGTGGGGTGGTGACACCAGTTACAGCATGGAGAGAGATCTCGGGTGGGTCGTCCTGAGATGGGGTGTCAACAGGCGAGTGTTGAATGTCGACCTGATCATCTACTGTATCTGTAGCTTCTTCACCAATTTTTAAGGCAGGTGGAGAATCCACATCCAAGAGATAGAGCTTTTGGTGAACACATCGATGTCCCCAAGTGAATTTCTCATCACAATTATAAAAAAGCCCTTTTTCTCGCCGTGCCTACATTTCTATTTTAGACAAATGCTTGATAGGAGTTGGTTGAGAAGAAGGTGTGATGGGAGGTCGTTGGGAACCCATATTTCTGAAGGGAACAAAGGTGGGTTTGGAGCGTTGTTGAGCTGCGATCTTGTCCTCAGCCATCTTAGCCAACCCGAGGACTTCCATCATTGTGTTGGGACAAAACATTTTGACCTCTGAGCAGATTTCATCCTTGAAACCACTGATAAAACAACTCCTATAGAATTCATCGGACAATCCTTCTGTGTGATTGGCTAGTTTCTCAAATTTCGTCTGATACTCTCTCACTGTGCCAGTTTGGTGAATTTTAGTGAGTGCTCCTGTGAAGTCGTCAAAAGAACTAGGACCAAATCGCGACAAAAGGAGTTGGCAAAAATCTGTCCATTTTGGCTCGGGATGAGCTTTGATGTACCAACGGTACCATTGAAAGGCTTCATGTTCCAAATGAAAGGATGCAAGTGGAACTTTCTGAACATCAAAATTTTTATGCAGACTGAAATATTGTTCTCCTCGGTATATCCATCCAGTCGGATCAGTACCATTGAAGCGAAGAAAATCAAGCTTCGGCCCACGAAAATTACTGGAAGAAGAGAACCCGGTGGCTGCAAAAAGTCCTGGCTGTCTGGTATTGTTCATGGATGAATGCTGAAGATGGAGGCTGAGAAATTTTTCATCCAGATCTTGGGTTTTTTTTTTTTTTTTTTTTTTTTTTTTTTTTTTTTTTCCAAAAATGGATCAGCCACATCGGCGCGGAAGGGATCCGCAACAGATGGATCTACAACGACACGGAAGGGATCGAAAACGGCTGGATCTAAAATGGCAACTGGATCTGGAACGACTTTCAGAATAGATCTGAAACGACTGGATTTGGAGCGGAAGTGATCGGCAACAGTTAAATAGATATGGACCCCAGGTATGTACAACTTCCTAACTGTTCAGGTGTTTCACTCAGCCACCAATGCTGTCTGACGGCTTGCGTATTGGGGCAGTACCCCTCACTCCACGGCTCAGGTAAAACTGATAACCGCTTTGCCACAAACGACAGCTCTTGGTTTACCTCACGGGTGGGAACTAGTCAATCAGGTAGGGGTCATTGCCCTTTTCGCTGGCAAGTCCTCTCAATGGACAAGCTACTTTGGGGTTCCTGTGGTACTCCTCACAATGAGTTTTAGGGCTTATGCCCAAGTACTTCCCACAGTTAAGCGGATAGGGATTATTCCCAAATCAGAAGCTGCAACAGATGCAAAAAAAAAAAATTGGCAGAAATTCCACCCAACGAGCCCAAGAAAGTGCTTTGATACCAGATGTGATGAACCTGCAATAATTAATTAATGCAAATACACGAGATATCAGAAATAATAGAACTTAGAATCACTTTTATATTGATCACGAGCCACTTCGAGGGGGCAACCTCCTTTGAGCAAGCTCAATACAATTAACTTCACGGTGCCTTCAATGACCTCAACACACACTTATATACTAAGTCTATGCCCAATACTATGAGTCAAAACCATGGGACATATAATACTACGGGACGGCTTACAAAGCATATGCGTCCAATACTATGGGTCAATACTATGGGCTACTATAAACTACGGATCAACAAATACTACGGGAGGACTTACAAAGCATATGCGTCCAACAACAATATACTAACATAGTAAAGAGAAGGGTTGACATAGGTTCCTAACATACATCCATTTTGCAGATGCGTTACAAGTTCCATATCATAATTAACCACCTGATTTTTCTTTTGTAATCTCTCTTAAAAATGATACTAATACTAATAATTGATGTACTCATGTACTACCTATGGGCCTTTTAATTTTTTCACATACCCAACACTTTACCCATTATGAAGACTTCAAACGAACATCTCCAAGGGTATCCCAACATCTATATTATTTTTTACCCTACGAAGAATGTCTAGAGGATTATCCGACATCTACAAGGTATCCCAACATGTAAAAACCCAAAACGATTTTCTAAGGTGCTTCATTGTTGGGTTTAAGCATCTGCTTCATGTCCTGCACATTTCCATGTGTTAACTACATTCATTTGAACAAGAAAATAAGAATGTAGGCATTCGAACTACAACAAGTTTACAAAATCATATGACCTGGCTCTCATGTTCATCACGACGAATGCTGTTAATCTCATCTCATTTTTTCTACTGCCCTCTTTTCATCTACATTCAAAATCTCAAACTATTAGTAGTAGTTAGCCATTGAAAATACACAACGAGAAAGAAAAAAGATTAATGATTTGGTTGTGGGAAGATCAAGAGTGATCTGCAGGTAGCGTTGAATTTCATAGAATACCATGCCCATTAATATGTCATTCACTATCTATAAAACAAAGCAGGCTTCAACAAACCGAAATCCACTTGCCAAAATTTTAAGAAACAACATGTAGTCTAATAAATTTCCTACCCCTCCAATAGAATTTTTGATGTGTTGAATATATTTCAATTTGAATGTGGCATAAGACATGAATTTACATATCCACTCTACTCCATCTTCTTAATATGCCATATCACATGCCCTTGCAAAAATCATTTTATCTATATTTCCATCGATCTATCTTCATATCGCACCATAATCTCATCCAACGATGGATGTCCGGAAGGCCAGCTTAATCTTCCTCTCATCAAAATTTATGTCTTGCTTCCATCAGACCTGCAAGACGACAAACCCATGAGCTCTCCATTACTGGAAGGGACCACAAAAATCAGAGATGTATTCCAACAATGGATTTTTTCACGTGATAAATCAGGGAGTTGAGTCAGCAGTTATCCAGAGAATCGACTCGGCTGCTCGGGATCTATTTGCACTACCAACCGAAGTGAAAGACATGCTCCTCCCTTTCTTAGATTATCTCGACGGTTATACAGGGCGATCAACTGCAAATCCTTATCGTGAAACAATTATATAGGGTGATCAACTGCGAATCTGTATCGTAAAACAATGATCTTCTGAAGGCCGCTACATTCAAATTCAACGGAGCGAATTTTTGGCCATTTATGTCCACAAGGAAATGCATAATTATGGTATGATTTGGTTTCTTGAGATGGTTAACTTTTGATATACTTAATTAGATTGTGTGTTTAGGCAATCATAAGTAATTCATTTTGCTGCTTCAGCTTGTCTAATGCACAATTTAACTATGTTCAATATAATTTATTTTCGTTTTCAAAGGAATTGGATTAAACTTTGAAAAAGGAATCCGATTGAATTTATCCATCACTTAAGTTTAGTTGATCATTATCAATTTTATCTTAGAATCATATTATGAAAATGTGGAAAAATGAGATAGAATTTCAATATAAAAAGGAAATATTGAGTTTATATCAACTTATTAATTCATCGTCCTTTCACAGATGCTTATTAAACTTATTTTGACGAGTTTACGGTTTAGGGTTTGAAACGTTCTCAAAATACTACAAATCAATCTTTGAGAAATCATGTAAAAGTAATCTTCGTATGAAATACTATTCGCCAACTAGCAATAGTAATCACTCATCTTCCTAATTTGCTCTCATACCTCACACAAATTTTTTGTGTTTAACTCTTCTCTGCAATGATCATATCAGAAGGCTTGAGGTTCAGAGCAAGGAGGGGAGTTGGTTTAGCGTAGACCCTCTGGTTGAATCATTTTCTATCAATCTAGGTGACAATTTCCAGGTTTGTGAAAGCTGAAATTAGTCTTTGAAGGGTTTGGAGAGATCACATTCAATACTGTTAATACTACAGTTGTCATGTTTATGGAATATTTGGAGTAACATGAGATATCGAAGCGCAGCACACCATGTGGTGTACAAGGGATGGAGTAGGATACTCCTTCTAGGTTAAAATCACTAACCTACTGGGACAAACCTTTGGCTGTGATTTAAAGGATATAACCAGTGAGGATGGGTACCTTGGAGCTCCTTAAACCTCGTAGTTAGTTTTTCTTGAGAATGCAAGTTTTTTCTTCCTTTTTTTGGAAATTCTTGTTGAATTAAATATATGCTTTTCTCAAGGTAAATATCACATTTCCGGTTTTCTGGGTAGTAGTTAATACATTATTACCAAAACTAGAGAAAATTTACAGAGAAAGGAAACGTGATATCTACTTACAGATTCTCGGCAAGCCTCGGTGTGGCTTCAAGTGTTGGGTAGTCCATCCTTCATCATGACTCAATCCATTGTTCCAAAACCTTGAAAAAAATTCAAGTGCTAATACTAGAGAAGCTAGGGACTAGTTCCTCATAAACAACCACAGAATGTCATTCTGCTATCCTCTCTTTCAAATATCCAAAGTCATATTCCACACTCCAAACCACATTACACAAGTTTATGGGATTTCCATAAAAAAAAAGAGTATTTTTTTGCTAAAAATGAATGCCTCCTGGAACATAAACAATAGCATCAAATCTAGGCTCTCAAGTGTCTAAATTTTTCTCAAATACAATAATTCCTAGCTTCACTTCAAATGCAAAATATATAGAAGGTCGTTTGCTGATGGAAACTTTGTATTATCGCAAGAAAACATGTAGGTTTCTGGTTGATATGGAACGCTTCGTGGAGAAAACAGGATGAGGACTTCTTGTTCAAATTGAACGAAAAAAAACCCATGAAGGTGCTTTGTGAAGCTTGAACAAAAAATCAAAACCTCCATTAGGTTAAACTGCATTGTCACTATCGTTAGTGGTTTCACCTCTATTAGAAAACAAGAGTTTTGATGCATAAACATTACTAATGTTAAGAGTCGAACTAGTGACCCTCTCTTCTGAAAGAAAGAGAAAAATTACATGCTCAATTACATTCAATTTTTTTATCGAAGGTTTAGATTTTTGGAGATTCTTTCATTTTGCTGCAAATGTTTACCTTAAAATTTTACTTTAATTCCAAATAAGGTTTTACTGTACCCAATTACTGCTAACTAGTTCTTAGTAAACCTATATTGCTTTAATAACTTATGACTTTGTTTCTTTCCGCGTTTTGGACTTCAGAACTACTCTCAATTGAAATGTTGCTTACTACTTAACCAACAAATTAAAGGCAAAATGAAAGCTTTCGCTGGAATAGTCCTTTCTATTTCATTTTTTATATTCGTCATGGAAGTTTGAAAAGCATAAATTTGATGCTCCCACTATTCGTGGATAAACTCTAATTAAAACGCTCCGCTTTCCGATGTTTTTGGTAGAGTTATGGGAAAATATTACATTTTGGATACCATTTCAAAATCGTCATTGTATTTATTACTTTTTTCAATTTTAGCTCTTGAGATTTGCACTGTCAAGTAAGCAAGTGTATATCCAATTTTTATGTTTCACTCTAACATATTGAACAAGTTAGCCTTAAAATACTTGTTGTTTGGGATTTCTACCCTATAGCAAGGAGAGGAACACTACCAACTTCTAGGGTGACAAGTAAATACATTGATCATATCACATAGGTTTCTACAAAAGGAAAGATATCAAGGTTCTTGAAGGCATACCTTATTACCGATGTTCGATCCTAGCTTTCGCTTGCTCCTTCGATCAATCCTTCACTTGATCTTCCATTTGGTGAACTTGCAATACAAAAGATACCTTCCTTAGCGTATCTTGACTGATATAACAATGATAAAATTGAAATGTAATTTAAACATCAAATACAATCAAGCATTTAATCCAAACAAATATGCAATCCATTAGACATTTGATTGGGACAGGAAGGGTATTTCAACCTTTATTGTCAAAAGCAAATAACCAGTATAATTATACCTGATCATTCAGAGTGCTTCTGCAACTGGATTCTGGACTCCTACTCTTCACAATAACTTTGGAATTCCTCCAGCATAACAACCCTTAATGCATTGTTTCTCCTTTTCTCTCTCATCTATCCCTATTGTATTTATGGGACAAGGTAGGCAGTTTGGATTGAGAGGTGGTTTGATTGGGAAGTTGGGGAAGTTGCAAACCAACTTCAACTAATCCCAATTCGTCAAATTAATATATTTTTTATTACATTTTAAGATGTGCACGAGTTTTTCATAGTAGAGTAGCGCACAATATGCAACTTCAGTGCTTTACAATCAACGTTTCCAACTATTTTTGAGGTGGGCGCTAGTTTGCTTTAGTAAAGTAGGGAATACTAGCTGGTGTGTGCTACTATTATGCCTGTAGAGTAGGGCACACTTCAAGAAATGTGCTACTATCATGCATGTAGATTAGTGCACATGTCAAAATTTAGGTTAAAATAGGGTTTTGTCAGCTGCTGAGGGGTAAACCAAGTCCATCCATCATCTAGCGCAATCTTTCTCTTCAATCCTTGTTTTCCTTTTGTGTGATCGACAGCTTAATGTGATCACGGACGGAGAAGTGCATATTTGACCTATAACAGACGCTGAATTGAAAGCAACATCAAATCTTTATTCAAAATAGTAACTTCATGGTTTGATAAAGGTTTGTAACACAAATTGTCTCAACAGTATAAAAACATAAAATGATGGTTCTCAAAAATGGCAACAACACCCCCTCGCTAGCCGAGAGGCCCATATATATATGCCTCGAATGCTTAACCTAACTATATGTCTAATTGCCGATTCTGTTTGAACAGGAGTTCTCTCTAGAAATCAAGGAAAAAGGTGTCGAGCTTTGCTTTCAGTCCTTCGCTTGATTTGCGTGTGTGTCCCTTAGTGTACCTGGACCTGCTCAATCATAATTGATTTTAATATAATTAGTTTATTGAACACGCTTTCAAACATACAAGAATAATCTTTAAAACAACGTCATTAAATAATCTAGGTAAATCATTTCTCCCGCAAAACAAGTGTATTTCTTCACCCTTTCTTGTGCTTTACTGTGGGGAAAAAGGCTATAAGATACCTGTAACTTAGACACATCATTAGACCTAAGCATAATATGATCAAAATATCTATGCCCAGTCGATGGATAATGTGGTCATAGACATTTTGTCACATGGAGTGTCAATGACAAAGAAGTCCATATAATTTTAGTAAAGGAGAAATCACATTACTTACTTGAGCCACTGACCCCACTAAATTTGGATAATGTTTCACTCCCAGCTTCACCACCATGTTGTTCAAAAGTTATCATGGAATATAAGCATAAAGGTGTCGACAAGCCCCTATTGGGAAAAAGGAGGGGTGCTGATTTGAACATATTTGACAATGGAAAAGTCTATTGGAACATCAAGAATGTGCATCCCTTTCTTGGGGCTAACTCTCTATTGGACCAGTAGAAGAATTCTACACCAACCTTAATTGACATTGGCTAAAAACCTGAAGTTGAGCAGCACAAACCTATTGTAATCAATGATAAAATCAATCTTCCACTTTCCTTTACTTGCTGAGGAAATGCTTGGAGAAAGTTTTGATTATTACGAGTCTTCCTACTGACTTGGGAAGATAATTTAATTTTCATTGCAACAGTTTTTGTCTCCTATAAAAGTTGGGCCTTCCATTCCACGTTGATTTTTCCATTCCCTTATCTTGTTTTCACTGCAACTAAAAAATGCACAAACTTGATCATCTGTACTAATCTTAAACTGTAGTGGTGCACTTAACATAGTAGCTTCTATTTTGAAACTCTTTACTATATGTACCATATATGTTTATGGTAGAACTCTTAAGCATATTATTGCTTAGAATATTTTAAAGAGCTTGATAGCCTCCTTTTCCAGATCGTTAAATCACTACATGGATTTTTGACATTTGGAACCCCTTATCATCATACTCATGAAAACCAATCGTCTTCATGCTTGCCTTTCTTGCTTTCAGGCTCATCACTTCTCGGTGACTAGATCTCTTCACTTGATACACATGCACAAAGCTATAGGTAGCTGAATTGAAAGGCTCAACTGCTTGTAGCTGCTTTTTCTTGAGTTCTTTAAGGATCACATCAATGGCTTCGTATAGATCCTCATGATGGAATTAATCTCTTTTTGTTATATGACCAATTTTTTTGTAACTCATTTGATAGGATTTTCTATAGGGAATGGAGTAATAACTTAAAAAAATATTTTGTGCCATCTTGTTCTGAGAGAAAGCTTTTAACATTGTTGGATTTTGATACCTTGTGGATTACACCACAAGAAAGAAAATGTTATTTTGGAATTAGCATGTAATGCAGCCCTAGTCAGTTCTAGAGGAAATGTGACCCTTGTATTATTTATGGTGAGAAATCTATGCCATTGCTAGGGAAAGGTTATGACCATTCTAGGCCTCGCATAAGAGTTATTTGTTTATGGTTAGCAAACTACTTATAGTCACCACTCAATAACCAGCAATGGTTCATTTATGGGTCTCACTACACTGTCATAACTCTTTGGACACACAATCTTTCTCTTTAGTGTATTAAGCAATGATCCCTCTTGCTAATGGTAAGAATAGAAAACCAAGTATAGGCGAAACCAAGCCTTATTTGTCTCATGCCAAACCAAACATGATGATGGAGTTTATGCCAAACCATACAAAACATCATCCCTCACTCTTTACCATATTTTCCAGTCACCCATGAAAATCCCTTATGCCTTCAACATATGTAATAATGACCATCCAATATCCTTGTAGAAAATGATGCATATAACTCTGCATAAACCATACATGAAGTGTTGTATAAGACACAAGCCTAATATGGTCAAAATATCTAAGCCCAGTCCATGGATAATGTGGTATTAGAGATTTTGTCACATGGAGTGTCAATGGAAGAGAAGGCCATATAACTTTAGTTAAGGAGAAATAACATTAACCACATTACAGAACTCCATTGCTTGTTTGAAAAGCAATAGGAAAACTTGATACAAAGGGGGTTTTTTCGTACACTTTATGGATTACAATAAAAGGCTACCACTTATCTGTATTTAGTCTTTATTGGATCCTGAGTATTTCACTGCTATAGGTCTATCAAACACATGGTAATAAGACTCTAGTAGATGACAAAGGCTTCTCAAATACATCAAGATATTCAAGCTTCCATTTCTTATATTCTGCTAGAGATGACATACTACTTCAAGGATATGTGATTGGTGCCAAATATGAGGATAGGAAACTTTTGTGCTTCAATTTACCACTTCACTGTAGTGCTTCTCTAGACACAATGAGGATCTGATTGTCGCCTTGACTGATAAATGATACATTGCTGTAAAATGGTTGTTGGACTGATGAAAATACGGGCATGTGTCCTTCAAGTACATTTCTAGATGGTTGTAAAAGTAAGACCCCACAAGTTTACAAAATTAGATCTAAAAACATGGAACTGTTGCTACATACACAGATCCCTGGTCAAGGAACATAATTTATGACCTTTCCTTTTTGATAAAAAATCCAATAAAACCATCATGGAATCATCTTGATAAATCTATCCATATTTCTGTCTTCAGATCAACAACCAACAAGCATCTAAATTTGCTAACATATCTCACTAGAATACACACACAAGTCACACTAGAAGAGATGGCTAATAAAACTAACCAAGGGTCAAAGGATGAGGGCACTCTAATAAAAATCCATCATAAAAAAATAAACTGCTTCAATAAGCTAGAAGGATTCTTCAAGTTTAGAGTCCACTCCATGGAAATGCTACAACAAACCACCCATACCATGGTACTCCATAATGAGATGATCCAAATCATGAAAAAGTGATGTATGAGTGAAATGCACATCCAAACTCATCCATGTGAAACTACACCAATAGCCAAAATAATCATGACAAAATACATCCCATAGCTACTAGCAAGAAAATTCATCAAGGGGCATCATCAACATGAAGCAAAGCTCTACCATCAAGAACTTGTTAACCCTTGAAATTTATGATGTAATCAACTATGATATGATGGTAATGATCTGAGTGCCATTTATTCTGGGGACTATAGAATGGGTCTTCAAGCAAGGTGAATTTAAACCAAATCTTGAAAACAGTGATTGGAATTCACCTGATGTCCATATTTATGATGCACATGCTGATAGCAGTGAGCCTATTATTTCAAATAAGAGTAACAGTGGTCCAGTAAAAGTTATGAAGTACAACCATGTTTTTTGACACAGTCATTTCTACAGATACTAAATGGCTGATTGAGTACTGGTCTCCCGCAACACTTAAGCTTTCAGATAAAGGGTTAGTCCCGATGGTAAACAATTTGTGACTACATCACCTAATCAATTTATTCGAGTCTTTTGGTTTCCTCTAGGGAAATTAAGGCGGACATGATGAGTCTCGAGGTTGCACAAGATTTACGAAAGTGATTCCCCATTATGCAAGCTATAATTTTCTGTTGTATACAATGCTATTAGGTATAGAGATTAGATTGTAAATTTGCATAAAAATAAAGTTTCAAGAATCCTTGGTAAGGTAGGAAACAATGAAATATTTTTGCGAATTGCTTTATACCAAGGAGGGAGCGGCACCAAAAAGGTAAAGAGGACAATTGGGGCTGCTGCAAATGCCATGGAGAACAGCGAACCATTTGCAGACCCATTCTTATGTTGTGCAATAAAAAAACATCGAATTTATCCGTTTCATCTAGAAGGGATTGGCCCAAAGCCTTAGCACGAACTCCAGACTTAACAATAAAGAGACAACATTAAATGAGTTGGTCTAGAATGGCCCAATCGCTGCAACGATAGTGAACAGGTGTGCCAGGAAATTATTGGAGTAACAATACCATGGTTGATAACCAATTTTCATTTTCAATGATATTTATAGAATTCATTTTAATAACAACTTTGAAATCAACACACAAACATGGCATACTTCTATTCAAGTGGGTAGAATTACTTTCAATAACAACTTTGAAATCATTCTATAGGTGAATAGTTTTTTCTATAAATTTGTTGGTCAAACAACCAAGCATCAAACTCCCACCAAGTAATCTCTTAGTAATCCATATGCACTCAACCACCATTATCTCTTGGGGATTCCTTATATTTTGTTGGGTCTTGAAATAAGATTTGAGAATTCTGATTTAGGAATCCAACTTGTCTTTATTAAGAGCCATTGAAATAAGAGATTGTGATCTCGGTGTCTAGCTTCGATGTTGGTTGGGAAATGGTGATGGTTGAATTCACATGCTATTATTTTTTTTGCGTGGATCTTTAGTATTGTTGTCCTAGGTATTCCTCTTGTTGTCCCACCATTGTTTATAACTTGTCATCATGTCCTAAGTCATTTTTCCCTAGAATGCAATTTGTCACAGCCTTTGCAATCCAAGTTATTTGGCTAAGAACTTATTATACAAATGTTAACTACTCTTGAAATTGTTGAACCAAGAGCAACATGATTCTAGCTTCATCAGAAAACTCTAGTTCCTTCAAAGCACTTAAATGTCATGAAGCCATGAAGAACATGAAACTAGACATGGAAATTAAATGGCTTTTTTCTTAAAATGGGTGTTCAAAATGGCTCAGAATTTTTGAATCTAACACAAGCCTACCTTATTTTTTTAACTTGATCCCTTCCTCGTGATTGAACCACTTTACAATAACATCAGCAACACAGAAACCACATGTGGGGGAACCCCTCTCCTCCCAACCAAGCCTTAGCCAATAGATTAGGCCGCCGAGCCTTGAGTAGATAATACTATGCCAGACAACTAGATAATTCACACCCAACCTCAACCCTCCATACATCATGTTCATATCCTTAGCGCTCCCACTTTGTTCATATCCCACTGATTAAAAAGATAGCCCTAATGCTCCCACTTTGTATTGAAATCATGTTACCACACAGTCCCATTGACCTACTTCTATGGTCATTTGTTGGAAATTAATAAAATTATCTTATCTTATCTTATCTAGAGCTATTTTTTTTGGATTATCTTGGGATATATCAATGGTTGTAAATCATGCCATGATAGTGCATCCTTGCTCACATTGGTAGGAAATTTGGGTCTCAAGTCAAAGTACCATTGTTAGGAGATTAGTCAGCACGAGTAGAAAAATAAAATAAGATATTGCATTTAGACCCTTTTGTAGACCACCTTAATAGATTGTATATTTGTTTTTGATATTTTGTTTCCTTATTATGGTATACTTTTGTGCTTATCAGTATATTTTGAAAAATAAATTGGATTTTAAGCATGGTTGTCTTTGGATATTATTGTCTTTTCTTAGAATTACAAATGATGCAATCTAGATGTTCATATTGTTCCTCTCCCCAATTTTGAAAGGGTGCTATCTCAATGGAAGAGCACCTGCCTTGTAAGCAGGAGGTTGGTGGTTTGATTCCTCCATTCCCTATTGATATTGCAATATTGATATTTTTAATAAAATATATTTTATTATGATTTATTATGGCTATAGAGGGCATTTCAAACTGCCTTTGTATGTTTCTACGAGGTGGGTTCTAAACCTCCTTCATATGTCACTATAAGGGGGGTTCAAAATTGCCCTTGTATGTTACAACGAGGGGGGTTTAGAACCACTCCTATAGGGGTCACAAACCACCCCTATAGGGGTTTCAAACTGCCTTTATAGGCCTCTACGAGGGGGGTTCAAAACCACCCCTATAAGCCTCTACGAGGGGGGTTCTAAACTGCCCCTATAGGCCTCTACAAGGGGGGTTCCAAACTGCCCCTATAGCACTATAAGAGGGGGGTTCACAACCATCCCTATAGGCATCTACAAGGGGGGTTTGAAATCGCCCCTATAGTCCTCTACGATGGGGGTTCCAAACCACCCCTGTAGATTTGTCGAGGGGGCTTATGAGGGGGGTTCACACCTACCCTCATAGGTCTCTATGAAGGGGGTTCAAAACCTCTCCCGTAGGTCTATATGAAGGGGTCTATGAAGGGTTTTTAAAACCACTTCTGAGACCTCTACGATGGGGGTTACAAACCACCCCCAAAAGTCACTTTTGGGGGTGGTTCCAATCTCGTCAAAAACCTCCCTTAAAGGGAAAAAATTTTAAGATGGTGCATTTAGGGGTGGTTTTTCCAAAACCGCCCCCAAAGCCAACCTCCCCCCCATAGGTCACTTTTGGGGGTGGAAGACAACCCCCCTTAAAGGCAAAAAATGTAGTAGTGTAGGCCCCTGTGGGCTTAACCCTAGCCCCTACGGGAATTCTTAGCCCTCTTTGGGCTTCCTTAGCCCTCACTTTTGGCATATTAGGCCCTTGACGTCTTATGCCTTAATCCCTTGCGGGCATATGGGCCTATGGTTACTTTCCTTAGCCCTTTTTCAACACTTAACAATTTTTTAACCTTAATATGCAAAATAATATTTTTCTAGCTTTTGGTAGATTGATTTCTTCCTCATGTGGTCACCATATGAAAAAATAAGAACATGGCTAGATATAAAGTTCATCAAAGAACAACCGCATTCCCTTAGATAAATTTATCATCATCAAGACATTCTCTAACGGGCATTTCCAAATGCCTTATCAACCTATATTAGAACATCAAAACACACTTCTCATTTTGGCTGACTTATATTTCACATGTGTGAACACCAGATGGAGACTTGAAGTCATGAGTAGATGGAAATCATACCAAATAATGCATCCATGACATTTGATAAATTTAGTTGCACAAAGACAACCCTTGGCAAGAATTTCCAACTAACCTCTCAAACACCTGTTTTTGACACTTAGTCAATTTTTCATACTTTTGAATATGCAAAACATTTTTTCTTCTATTTTGGAAGATTGATATTTTCCTTATCTGATCACCATAATTAACACCAATAGCATGGATAGATATACATTACAACAATGAACAAGACCATATCACAAGATAAATATATTGACACACACATAACCTCTGGCAGGCATTTGAAAGTGGTCTCTCAAAAATACTGATTTGACATTTAGATAACTTTCTTCAAATCGTAGGTCACCAAGGTGATTTTAATTTTTCATCAAAATTGGAAAGTGAGATATCCACAATGTGAGGAATATGATACTAACTCAAACCATGCCAAACTACCCTTCTACAACCTCATCATCAAACCTTGGCGGGCATTTTGCTGGGACAATGGAAACTATGCCAGATAGCACTTTTGGCATACTTATATCCTCTTCTTCAAAACCCTTTTGGATAAGATAATCATATGCTCAGATGCACAAATAAACACTCTAAGTCCCTATAACTTTAGAATAATTTTATCCATAATATACAAAAGGTGGCGGGCATTTTACAAAGGCTACTTGGGTAGATTTGCAAGGAGTTTTTATACTTAGACAATTTGTCCAAAACCTAAGGTGGATTTTTCATTTCACCAAAACCATGAAGCAATGATACAAGAGGATGTAGGACACCTCACTGAACACAACACAACTTGTTTCACCTTCAGACTCTTCTTCATTTTCCCTAGGTAGGCACTTTACTAGAGTAGTGCAAATATGGGTGGGAGGCACTTTTGGAAGATTCATATCTTCCTCCTCAGAGATTCATTGGACAGTCCAAGACCATGGTTGGATGCAACAAACAATATACTAGAGGTATAAGCTCTCAAATTGATCTAAGACATCAACCGCAAGAGGTGGTGATCATTTTATTGAGGTCACGTAGTTAGTTTTTACCATTAATTCTATACTTAGGCAAATTTGTTAGACTGGTTTTGACTAATTTTTCCATACTTAATCAATTTCCTGATTTTCACCAAATTGCCAAATTTCTACAGAATGATGTCAGGATGAAACAATGACTTCCTGATAGCACCAGAATACCGTCAGATGTATTTTCAACTTCATGCCGCATCATCATACATGCCATGCCATGTCATCACATCTACCACATCATCATACAGTCCATTTCATCACTCTCTTTGTTATTCCTTTGTCATTCACTGAGTTTTCCTTGGCATCATGTCCTTGGTTATTCCTTTGTCATTACTGAACTCTTTTGACATCAATGACAACCACATTCAACATTACCCCCTTTTATCATTGATGGCAACACCCAAGGATAATTATAGGGGCGAAATTTAGCCCATGGGCTATTTTTCCATGTTTTTTTTCAAAAACATATTCGGCAATTTTCATTTTTTGAAGCCCCATTTCACCCAATTTTTATGGGGTAAACTTTTTTCACTCTAAAAATCGCCAAATTATTATATAAACTATATAAAATCCTTATAAATTGAAATAATTTTAGAAAAATATTGCCAAATATTTTATAGTTGACATTTTATGAATTGGTAAGATTCACCAACGTTTATACACTTTTAAATAAGTATGGGTCCTTAAAATTATCCCTGGAAACACCTAAACATTCTCCCCCTTCGACAACAATGACAAAGGATAACCTATTATGCCCTTGTTGTAACCATCTTGACATAGAATTTCCAATCATTCTCTTTTTAGACAACTGTCCTTCTTTTTCTTCTCTTCCTCTAGTTAACTTGGACTTGGTGATGATCATCAAGTTAGCATCCTTCTTTACCTTCTTCTAGTGAGTCTTTGAATAAGAAATTGCATGATGAGTTTATAAAACTCCCCATATCACAATGCTCCTCCTCTATTAACAATTTCCTTCTTCAAAATTGAGATAAAATCCAATTGTGGTAGCTGATACCAATTGTTTTGAAAACAAAAACAAGGGTTTATTAACCAAGTAATGAGACATTAGTAGATCTGATTTTTGATCTACGTCATCTTTTAAAATTTTAAAATTTCAAGATTATGGAGATGAACTTCTCAATGTTTTACCCTTCTTCATTTATTCCACTGAAACTTGATTTCATTATGCTTTAATCAGAATTTCATTACATCAACAGTTGTCCTCTAAGGTTCAAGCCCTAATATTTTAGGATTCAATCTCCCCCTAAGATCATGCATTATCTTTTATGCTTCGTGGTGTCTTCCATGCTAGTGGTTGCTTGTTGTCTTGAACTGTGTATCTCCGCTTGCTAACATCTTTCTTCTTTTTGTGATAGAGATATACTCATTTGTTTGTCTTTGAGTTCTTTCATGTAGCCCTTAGTTTCCTTTTTCAATTTGTCACTTCTACACTTCTCCTTGTTTTTTAGGAAGATAACTTTTACCAAGTACTCTTATGACTCTTCTTCTTCTTATTCTGATATTAACTCCCCCTAAATATATGATCCCTTTTAATTCTCATTTCAGGGTTCTCTTCTAGGTCATGAGAAAATTTAGAAGAGAAGTTTATAATCCTTCTCCCCATCAGTGTATTCTTCATCTTCATCATAATGAATGTCATTCTTATTTGCAACACTATTATGCTCATCATCATCTTTGGAAACTTCTTTGATGCTTGGATTTTGTGTTTCCTCTGACTCATTGTAGTCTTCTCTTTTTCTCCACATCTTTCCATGAGGTACCCTGCTTACTAACATTTTGTGTTCCTTGAATTCCCTACTTTGATCCTTTTTTTTGGTTCTGCAATCAACAACTTTGTGGCCAAACTTGTGACAGTAGTGACAATATCCATAAAATATTCCTTTATGTTTGAGGATTTTTTTATCTTCCTGCTTCATATCTTCCATCTTCTTGCATTCCTTCTTTTGTTCTTGACCTTCTATTGAAGCACTCTTCCTCGGCTTACATTCCCTAGCCATATGTCCAAAATTATGACATGTGTAGCACTGACCAAAAAAGATCTACTGGACCCTGCTTCTCATTGGTCTTTTAGGTATCCTATAAATTTTGTCTTCATTATGAGAGGAGGCAACAGACTTCTGAATTTTCTTCTTAATAATTGGACTCTTTAGTGCAGCAACATAACTCTTTGTTTTTCTTTCTTGGTTTGTGAAGGAGGAAGATTCTGGCTTCCTTTCATTGTCATATCCTAAACCAGATTTATCACTTGATGGTCTTTGGCTACTCAAGGTCTCATCTAGATTCTTTGAACTGCTTTCATATTTTGACCTGATAGATTCTTCATCGAGCTTCTTTCTATGCTGCATAATATCTTCTTCAAATTTCTTTTATTTTTTCATTCTCTTTTTGAGCTGTAAAACTAGATCCTCTTCAATCTTCTTGGCCTCTTCAAGCTGGGTTTTCAAATTACTAATGATTTGGTTTGACTACTTGTTTTATTTCCTGCATTTATTAAGTTCTTTAAGAGAATTGATCAATTCATCTCTTAGATCTACTACTCCTTCTTCCAATGATTCATCATCTTCATCATCTTGAGCTTGAAATTCTATAACCATGAATAGAATTTATGTTTCCCCATCTTCACTGGTTTTTTCATCTTCACTGTCTTCCATGTTGTAAAGGAACTTCTTCTTTTCATTGAAATTCTTTTTGTTTCATGTTTTTTCCTTTTTGAACTTCTTTGAGGTTTCTTTCTCATCATTTCCATTTTTCTTAGGATAAGGGCATTTTGAAGAAAAGTGTCCAACTCTTCCACAGTTAAAACACTTTAGAGGTAGCTTTACCTTGTACTTTCCAATACCTCTCTCAAGCTTTTTGATGGAAAGAGCTTCTTCATCATCTGAGTTTTCTGATTGGTTCTTGGATAAGCCTTTAAATGGTGCTTCTTTATTTGATTTTCCATCTTGTCCTTTTCTCATCTCGTAGACAGTGAAGATCCCATGTAGTTCATCTACTATCATGTCTTCAAGATCATCTTGTTCTTCTAGAGCAGATACTTTTGGGTCATACTTCTTGGCAGGGTTCTTAGTACTTTGTTAACTACTTCTTTCTGATCCGGATTTATGTGAGAACGAAATCAAAGAGCATATATATATATTCACATACACACATATATGGAAAGAAACACAACGATACAACAAAATCAGATTCTATTAAATGAAAAAAATAGAACAAACTGTAAAAATAAAAGCAGTTAGAATGGCGGTAGCTGTATCTCTAAGAAGAGATGTGGTGACTACGCTCATTCGTGACAAGTTGAATACAAAAAGAGGCCGAAAGGGCCTATTTATCATAAGCATGAGGGAAATAATCCCAAACATCCAAAAACCTAACCCTAGAAGATGAACCATCATAATGTTTGCAGCCCCAAGGTGGTTAGTTGAATAGTCAACTTCTCGGGGTCATAATTTTTGCATACGATTCTGTTTGGGGTGCTTGGTAGCCCATTGGAAAGGTCTATCCGACATTTACAACTTTCAACTAGGGCCAAATGTATGTTGTTGGAAACCCTTTGGACCACCAAATCGCCAAAAAAACGTCATTTAGGGCCTCAAAACGGCACTAGAAGTTTGGGACCCAAAAAGCTGTAGAAAAAGTACAAGAAAACTGCCAGAATGAACAACTGTTTTGAGCTAGTGGAATAGGTGGGTGGCCACCTATATCCATCTGGATCAATCCTCCCCCCTTAGGAATCAATGTTATCCATTGTGTTGAGTTCCCCCATCAGGTGGGGAAACTTCTATTGAACTTGACTCTTGGTGAGCCACTTTCCTTGGTGAAGTAGTTGCCCTACTTTGACAACCCGATATAGCTGGATCTTCTGCTGGCAAGTTCCCTTAACTTCTACATCCATGATCTGATAAATGGTTGCTTGTTCCATGCATTCGGGATTAAGCTTTGTAGGTTTTAATTGCTCTGCCACCCCCGAGGTGTCCAACAATGGTGGAAAATATGTGCAAAGGAGCTCCACATTGAATACTGGGTGTAGGCCAAGGAATGGAGGAATGCTTAGCTCAAAGGCATTGTCACCAACTATCTTGGTGATGGTGTACGGCCCTATTGTGGCCACAACAGATCCCATGCTTCAGCTGAACATGGGAACCCCAATTTTAAATAAATACAAAGGTATATGGGTAAGTGCTTTGAAAACAAAGCATTCTCAGACTCTGTTGCTATGATTTTTTACGTATACCTTTGGTTAGCTTTATTGCTCATTTTATTTGAAATTTTCTAAGTGTTTTGGTCTAGAGGAAGCCTTAAATTTTGGGTAATCTGTCATTATCTTTTGCCAACCCGAAACCCGAAAATTCAATAACCCGAAACCTGGAACCCACAAGTGCGGATTTCAGGATTTCATTTTTCAGTCTTTGGTTATGGCCAACCCGAAACCCGCAACCCGACAGGTGCGGGTTGCAGGAATCCTCTGTTAATAATTTTGGGAAATTTTCATCCCGAAACCCAAAACCCGCAATTGCTGCTTTTGGATTTCATAAATCAATTTTACCTTAGTTGCGTTGTGTGTTCCCGAAACCCGCAACCCAAAAATGTCGGGTTGCGGGATGCGGGAAAGCCTTTTCATTTTTGTGATTGTTTCCATTTCCAAAACCCGCAACCCGCAACCCGCAAATTTCGGGTTGCGGGTTTCAATTTTCCACTTTTCATCCATGCATTTTTCCTAACCCTAAGTTTATCTTAGGTTATATTTTAATGTAATTTCGGGTTTGTAAATTTTGGTAACTTAATTTTTCACTTAGGTTTTTTTTTAATTTGGTTTTAATTTTGGTTTTCCCGATTTTGATTTGTTTAAGTGATTTTTGAATTCTAATTTTCCTTCTGACATTTGATTTTGATTTCCGATTGTGTTGGGAATATAGATTTTGGTTTTTTTTGGTTTATTCATTTGGAAAATAATCAAAATGAATAATGGATTTTAATTGTTAAATTAACGGCTACAATTCATTCTGAAATGAAATCAACGGCTACTGAGTCTTAACTTCCAAGAGCAATATCTTGAGATTTATGAGTCCAAATCAAGCCTGTGATAGCCCGTTGGAAAGATGCAAGCATGAGGAATGATTTGCGAAGATTATTTTTTCCATTTGAATAGCTTAAACACCCCCAAAATATTCCCAAATAGACAATTTCGGATTTGCATAAGATTTCTTCATTTTCATTATTTTTTATTTGTAAATGAGTTGTTATTTGTTTTAGATTTTTGTTATTAGATTTGGAATGATATTTTAATTTCTATTTTGGATTGTATAGGTGTGGATTTGGATTTGGAGCAATCAAGATGAAGAACTACATCCCAAGTTTGGAATGATAAAAAGCATGCCAAGTGGAAAGCAGCGATCTTTGGACACGATTTCGGGAGCGATGAAGATGAATCTGGAAAATCCGAGACACGGGTTTTGTGTAGAAGGTGCCCAATTAGTTTGTCAATGCGTAGAATCCGCATAAAGTTCTTCATTTGGGAGATATTTTTGGTTTTCCAAAATGGAATTTCCCATATTTTTCTCATGGACGGATCTGGCAAATGAAACAACTCAACTAGTTAGTTCAGCAATTGGGAAAACTGATCTGATCTTTTCTCATCATTTATTTGTATAAATACCTACTTCCTATGAGCTGAAGGGGGGGAATTTGGTGTTAGAAATCAACAGGAGACGAATGGAGATACTTTGTCTTAGCAGAGCTTTGTAATTTTGTTTACAGACTTTATTAATGCAGTAAAGTAATCTCTTTCCATCATCTCTTGTTTATTGTTCAAGTTTCTTTGACAATACTTGATTTCTTATTTCAAATTGTCATCTACATTGTGTGATCCTTTTTCATCTGTGAATTAATGCACAGATCTGCTATATTGATTTCTCTTATGATCTTTGTATAAAAATATCTTGTTAAGTTTCTTTCATTAATATATCTTTCTTTATTGATTTCTGCAAATGAGCCATAGTTGTTTAATCATTGCTTATTTTTCAGTTAACAAAGTAATTACATGTTGATCTTGAACAGGCTTAAGTACTTGAATTATTGTCTTTTAATTTTCATTAATGGATTGTGATTTAAGTTAATAAGTAACACATCAAAGACATTTCTGTTGAAGGTGGTAATTTACTTGTTCATCATACCTCAAGGTTGATCTGCAGAATATCAAGCTTTCTTTTTAGAATAGGACTAACTGAGATTAGTTTCCTCTTCTGAAATAGATTAGGTTAGCTTAACTTTACCATTTTCACACCCTTGTTTTCCTTGATTGGAAAACTGACTTAATTGGTCAAATCACCAACTCTTAGAGTGCCAGTGGAGGCCGAATATCCATGGAGGATCACCATACCAAATAGGTTGGGGATAGAACTGCCCTTGCGTAGGGTATTTTGAAGCCTTTCAACTTAGGTTTTCTTCCTCTGTTGCAAGCCTTGGAACCATTCCAGTACCTTTGCATCTAACCTGCACAACCGAGGCATCAACAGGCCCATATCGAAGTGGACAAAGCTTACGATGGGGTCCTGTAAGCCTCTCTTTCTGCAAATGAAACCAAACCTTATCACCCACCAGGAACTTGTGTGGAACCCGATGTTGGTCATGTCGCTGCTTGTACTTAGTGTTGGCCTTTTCCAAAATTCCATGGACCTGCTAGCAGATGTGATGGATTCATTCAAAAAATCTAGTGGCCTTATCAGCCTCGTTTTGAGCATGGGAATATTCCTCACGTGTGGATACAATGGGAAGAGATACATCAATTGGTGCAAGTGGTTGGAACCCCAGACACACTTGAAAATGGTTATGGTTGGTAGAGCTATGAAGGGCTATGTTATAGCTATGTTGAACATAACGAAGGCTCTCATCCCATGTGCGGGGATGTTTAGAGTTGTACATTCTCAGAATATGCACAATCATCCTGTTGACTACCTCTGTTTGTACATTTGTCTTGGGGTGGAAGGCAATTGATTTGGTGAGCCTGGTATCCTTCAATAACCATAGAATGGACTAGAAAGTGCTTAGGAACCTGCTGTCCCGATCTGAAATGATAGTATATGGTAGCCCAAAATGAACCCAAATGAAGAGCTTATCAGTCGATTCAAAAGAGACGTTCTTCTTGCAAGCTATTAGAATGGCCATCTTAGAGAGATGATCCACGAACACAAACAAACAGTCATTTCCATGCTTGGTTGAAGGTAGTCTAGACATGTGACCCATGGAGATGGATTCCCATGGCCCATTAGGGGTGGGCAGAGGGGTGTACAACCCCTTCTTTTTTATGGAAGGTTTGGCAATGGCACAGGCAGTGCAAGATCTTATGTATCGATCGACGTCTTGTCGGAGCTTAGGCCAATAAAAATACTTCTTCAATATTGCCATTGTCTTTTTAGTGCCAAAGTGCCCTGCCACCTGACTGTAATGAGATTCCCAAATCATCTCTGCATGCTCTCTTGAAGGAACGTAGAGATGGACCAGGTGGCACAACAAGACAACCCGAAGATGAAAGTCTGCTATGGATGTGCCTGCACATGGGGATCTATATATGGGAGAAAATGTAGGATCACTGCTACATAGTTGAGGCCACCCTGAGGTCTCATGGCCATAAGAGTGGAGCATTGTGGTAAGTGCAGCTACTGGAGGCCGATTGAGGAAATCAACGACTCGATTGGTGTTTCCCTTCTTATATTTAATATTTAAGTGGAATTGATGCAAGTAAGTGGACCACTTCTGGTGGCGGTCATTCTATAACTTTCCTTGGGTTTGCATGAACTACAGGGGCTTGTGATCAGTGTGGATGAGTGTCTCTTTTCGAAGGATGTAATGCTTCCCTTGGCGGCAGGCTTGGACAATGGAATACATTTCCTTGTCGTAGGTGGGGTACTTGCGGACTGCATATAAAAGTGTCTCACTGTGATATGCCATTGGATGGCCATGCTGAGTGAGGATTGCACTAACAACATAGTCTGAAGCATCTGTTTCAATCTCAAAGGGTTGTTGTAGATCTGGTAATGCAAGGATATGTGGCGAACATAAGCGTTTATTTATCTCAAATGCTTGTTGTTGTGGCTTGGATTAGCTGAACTTGGACTTAGATCCCCCTTTGGTCACATGGGTAAGGGACCAAGCAATATTAGAGAATCTTAACACAAATCTGCGATAGAAGTTGGAAAGGCCTAGGAAGCTGCGAAGCTCTATGAGAGTTGTCGGGGTTGGCCAATCATGGATGACATGAATCTTGGATGGATCCACATGAACACCATGTTTGTCAATGATTTATCCCAAATATTGAACCCTCTTCATGCCAAATGAGCACTTCTCTAAATTAGCATATAGGTTGTGCTAGAGCAAGGTGCTGAGGACTTGGTGGATATGCTGTAGATGCTTTGCCCATGCTCTGTTGTAGATGAGAATATCGTCCATATATACAACCAAAAAAGAGTTAGTGAATGGCCGTAGGATATCATCCATCATCTTCATGAAAGTTGTTGGAGCATTTGTCAAACCGAAAGGCATGACCAACCACTCAAAAAGGCCTTCCCGATATTTGAAGGAATTCTTCCAAACATTGGTCTGTTCAATTGGCACTTGATGATAGCAAGACTTCAAATCAATCTTGTTGAAATATGTGTCGCCCTTGAGCTGGTCAAGAAGTTCATCGATACGGGAAATGGGATACTGATTCTGGACTGTGATCTTGTTTAGAGCTCAGTAATCAATACAGAGTCACCATGTCCCATATTTCTTCTATACCAACAAAATTGGGTTCCCACAAGGCGAGGAGCTAGGTCGAATGTGCCCCGTTTGGATCAATTCTTGAATCTGGCATTTGATTTCTTCATTTTCCATGAGGGAACGCCTGTATACTTTCCCGTTAGGTAAAGGCGCACCAGGTGTCAAATCAATGGAATGCTTGACTGAGCAATGTATTGGCCCCCCGGTGGGTGTGGTGAATATGTCTTTGTATGCTTCCACAATCTTATCCACTTGTTTCTACTACGTAGAGGGGTTCTGCATGGAGGTGGTGGATGTTTCTACAATCTTTCATTCACCTTCAGAACAAACCATGAAGAGGATGAATTTCCCTGTATGGGATATTACCTTCCTGCATTGCTTAGCTGTGATGAGGGACACTGCAGAGGTGGGAAGCATCTCTAGTATCTTGTAGAGATTCTTTCCCAAAGTAATAATGACACTGCGAGATCTAGACACATACACAACATGATGTTTCCACATATATGGTTGTCCGAAAAGAACATCACAAACTTCAAGCGGGGAAACATCACACATTATCTCATCTTTGAAGGGATTGATCCCGTAGAAAAAGTGGCATTGTTGACTAACCTGGATGTCTCATCCCTGGCTCAGCCAATCGATGTTGTATGCTTGGGGATGTGGAACCATTGGAAGCTTCAATATTTTGATGACCTCAACCGAGATGAGGTTTTTCTGGCTGCCACTATCAACAATGAAGTGTAGCGGAGTTCGTTGCACCACAATTGTGAATGGAAGAGGTTCTCCCCCTCCTCTGGCTCTTCTGACTCTACTGGTTGAATCTTTGTAGTCATGATGGTGGCACTAGGTTCCGCATCAATGACATGCTTTCCCTTTTATGTCTCTCCATCAGGTTTCGAGTCAAAGTTTGGATTCGGGGATTTTGTCTCGGCCAACAAGGATTTTTTTGAGAGGCACTCATCAGTGTTGTGACAAGGGCTCTTATGGAATTCACACCACTTTCCAGTGTCCTTCTTTCATTTACCATTACCCTTCTTTCCATGTGACTTGGGCTAGTTGTCGGGGATTTGGCCATCCTTGCTCTGTCCTTTGCCGTGTGAGTTGGGGCGACCTATTCCAGGCTTCTGCTGTTGATTTTCATACCTAAAATCATGCTTATTCTTTTGCTTAAAATTATGCTCGATCTTGATGACGTATCTATAAGCTGCTCCTAGTGGGGATATGTCCAGGAAATCCATATCTGTCTGAATGTACCTATGTAAGACGCTACGTTACTTTAGGACCAAGTGTAGTTTGGAATTTTGAATACCTAGCTTGGAGCGCAGGGTATGGAACATGTTGGTCGAATATGGGACTGTTTGGTCCCTCTCCTGGTGCAAGGTCGTCCATCTGGTGTACTGGTCATCATAGTTTTCGACAGGGTAGAATTCTTCCTTAACGACATCAACCAAAGCCGCCCAAGTAGGGCCCGTCTTGAATAGTTCAGAATCGTCTCTTGCATGCCTCTCGTAGTACCCATCCCACTAGTATTTAATATGGGGAAGGGACTTAAGGAGCGCGAATGTGATATTTCCATTGTCGAAAAAATTTTGAACAGAGAAGTAACCCTATAATAGATTCAACCATTTCTATAAAGCATCTGCATCTATATTTCCTTCAAATAGGGGGATTTCAAAGTAATATTGTACCTTGAAGAGAGTCAAACCCCTGAAATGGCTGCTCGTTGAAGGTGCATCCGCTACCATCGGCATCCTGTGAAGGATTTATGCAAAATTATCCATCATCTCATTCCTCTGTCGCACAAGGGCTTTCTCGAGGAACAACTTAATAGGATCTCTTGCTCCTTCCTCTCTCTTTTCTTCTCCCACCATGGGAGCCTGCTTGGGTCGATGAGGAGGGTTTTCCCCAAGCTCAACTAGTTTGAGGCCCAACTCTCGATATTCAGATCTCGTCAAGGACATTCACTGAGAAATCACAAGAGCAAGAGGCTTTGATACCACTGATCAGGATTTATGTGAGAACGAAATGAAAGAGCATATACATATTCACATACACAGATATATGGCAAGAAACACAGCGATACAACAAACTCGGATTCTATTAAATGCATGAAATAGAACAAACTATAAAAATAAAAGTAGCTAGAATGGTGGTAGCTGTATCTCTGAGAAGAGATGTGGAGACTATGCTCATTCGTGACAAGATGAATACAAAAAGAGGCCGAAATGGCTTATTTATCATAAGCATGAGGGAAAGAATCCCAAACATCCAAAAACCTAACCCTAGAAGATGAACCGTCATAAAGTTTGTGGCCCTAAGGTGGTTAGTTGAACAGTCAACTTCCCGGGGTCATAACTTTTGCATACGATCTTCGTTTGGGGCGCTCAGTAGCCCGTTGGAAAGGTCTATCTAAGATTTACAACTTTTAACTAGGAATGAATGCATGTTGTTGGCAATAATTTGGTGCCCCAAATCACCAAAAAACGTTATTTAGGACCTCAAAAAGGGCCCCGGAAGTTTGGGACCCAAAAAACCATAGAAAAAGTACAAGAAAACTGCCAGAATGAAAAACTGTTTTGAGCTAGTGGAATAGGTGGGTGGCCACCTAAATCCATCTGGATCACTTTCTTAGTTAATTCTCCTCCAAGACCTCTAATAACATTGACAATTTCATCTACCCTTAGAAGATACTCTGCAATATTTTCTTCCTCTTTCATTTTTAGGTTTTCAAACTGTCCCTTGTATGTTTGAAGTTTTGATTGTTTGACTTTGGATGCTCCTTCATAGACAACTTTTAATTTATCCCAAACCTCCTTGGTTGTTTTGCATTGCATGAATTTAACGAACACTGAGTTTGTTAACCCATTCAAGATTGCATTGAGGGATTTTGCATTGGCTTAATATCGGTCAACTTCTTCTTGGTTTGTAGGTAGGTTGTCTTCTATTTTATACTTCTTTTCAATTGCTCTGCAAACCTTCCATCCAAGAGACATTAGATGACGCTTCATTCTTGCACTCAAATATGCACAGTTAATTCCTGTGAATAGTGGAGGTCTGTTGGTATCTAATCCTTCTTGTTGATCCATTGTGGTCTTTAATTAGGATCCTCCTTCTAGTGGTTAGACTGTAGTGAAGAAGACTGCTATGATACCAATTGTTGGAATATCCAGCAATACTAAGAGAGGGGGGTGACTCAGTATTGCCTTCTTTTTCCTTTTATTAAAACAATTAGTACAAGACACACACTAATAAAAATGTTAGGACGCGATAGTTTATCATGGAAACCTCAAAAAACAAACCACAAACTCATACTCATTAATAATATGAATTTTACAAAATTGTTTATCTGTTTCTACAGAAGGGATACAACTACATCCCATATTTTTCCTGCTGCTACATACAAGGATGCTACTACACACCAAATCTTATGCCTGCTATTATAGACAAGGATGGAATGACACCCTGAATCTTCTGCCTGCTGCTACAGACAAGGATGCAATGACACCCCAGAACTTCTACATCATGCTACAGACAAGGATGCAATGACACCCTATTTTCTAGCTTCTACTGGAAGGAGGCTATGACCCCCTGCAGGATTTCTGCCTGCCCTAGCACCACCCTACCTCCCTAATATGTTTCTTTCATTCTTCCACATCTTCCACTTTTGATTTTGTCATACATTCTTCTTCATCTTGTTGATCTCTGTCTTCTTATGCTGCTGCATGATCTGGACTGCTGAGACACTTTGTTTTCACTTCAATATTCTATTTTATATACTCTCCATCAACACCCAATGTGTCTCTTCAACCTTCGTGCCTTTTCAAATAGGCATTCTTTCATCTTGAGGGTCGCCCTCCTCAATAGCGCAACCCTTATTTCAGACATTACCTTTTTTTTTTCAGTTTTAGTTAATTTCAATATTATTAATTAACTTATTTAATCAGTATTTGATCTCCCCCCCAATTAAAACACATATATCATTTTAAATGCATTTTGGAAACTGCCATACATTGGCCATTCACATGCTGGATTCGATGGACATGTTATAGCCTACAGGCATGTAATCTTCAAGCCTACAGGCTTCTCCCCTCACACGGTCTCTCCCATAGCACAGGAAACACCTTCCATCTGTGGGATTCTTCTCCCATGGCTACCTTTCAAGCCTTCGGGCATTATTCTTTAACTCCTTGATGCAGGATTACCTTCTGCGGGCATCTTTATCCCCTTCTGGGCATTCCTAGGCCCCTGTGGGCTTAACCCTAGCCCCTACAGGCATCCTTAACCCTCTTTGGGATTTCTTAGCACACACTGCACGAATAATAGGCCCTTAAGGGATTATGCCTTAAGCCCTTGTAGGCATATGGGCCTATGGTTACTTTCCTTAGCCCTTTTTCAACACTTAACCATTTTTTAACCTAAATATGCAAAATAATAATTTTCTAGCTTTTGGTAGATTGATTTCTTCCTCATGTGGTCACCATAAGAAAAAATAAGAACATGGAAAGATAGAAAGTTCATCAAAGAACAACCCCATGCCCTCAGATAAATTTATCATCATTAGGACAATATTTGGCGAGCATTTCCAAATTCCTTATCAACCTATATTTGAACATCAAAACACACTTCTTCTCATTTTGGCAGACTTATATTTCACACATGTGAACACGAAATGGAGACCTGAAGTCATGAGCAGATGGAAAACTTACCAAATAATGGATCCATGACATTTGATAAATTTATTTGCACAAAGAAATCCCTTGGCGGGCATTTCCAACTGACCTCTCAAACTCCTGTTTTTAACACTTAGTCAATTTTTCATACTTTTGAATATGCAAAACATTTTTTCTTCTATTTTTGAAGATTGATATTTTCCTTATCTGATCAGAATAAGGAAAACCAATAGCATGACTAGATAGCCATTTCAACAATTAACAAGACCATATCACAAGATAAATCTATTGACACACACATAACGTTTGGCAAGAATTTCAAAGTGGTCTCTGAAAAATACTGATTTGACATTTAGACAAATTTCTTCAAACCCTAGGTCAACAAGGTGATTTTACTTTTTCATCAAACTTGGAAAGTGAGATATCCACAATGTGAGGAATATCATACTGACTCCAACCATGCCAAACTTCCCTTCTACATCCTCATCATCAAACCTTGGCGGGCATTTTACTCGGACAATGCAAACTATGCCAGATAACACTTTTGGCAGACTTATATCTTCTTCCTCAAACCCATTTTAGATAATATAATCATATGGTTAGATGAACAACTAAACACTCTAAGTCCCTTTACCTTTAGAATAATTTTATCCATCATATATAGGAGGTGGCGGGCATTTTACAAAGGCTACTTGGGTAGATTGCAAGGAGTTTTTATACTTACACAATTTATCCAAAACCTAAGGTGGATTTTTCATTTCACCAAAACCATGAAGAAATGATACCAAAGGATGTCAGGCACCTCACTAAGCATGACACAACTTGTTTCACCTTCAAACTCTTCTTGATTTTCCCTAGGCGGGTATTTTACTGGAGCAGTGCAAATATGGCTGGGAGGCACTTTTGGTAAATTCATATCTTCCTCCTCAGAGATTATTTGGACAATCCAAGACCATGGTTGAATGCACCAAACAACATACTAGAGGTCCATGCTCTCAAACTGATTTAAGACATCAACCACAAGAGGTGGCGAGTATTTTACCAAGGTCACTCAGTTAGTTTTTACCATTAATTCTATACTTAGGCGAATTTCTTATACTGGTTTTGACTAATTTTTCCATAATCAATTTCCTGATTTTCACCAAATTACCATATTTCTCAGAATGATGTCAAGTTACAACAATGACTTCCTGATAGCACCAGAACACCATCAAATGTATTTTCAACTTCATGCCACATCATCATACATGCCATGCCATGCCATCATATATGCCACATCATCATACAGGCCATGTCATCACTCTCTTTTTAATTCCTTTGTCTTCCACTGAGTTTTTCTTTCCATCATGAGCTTGGTTATTCCTTTGTCATTACTGAACTCCTTTGACATCAATGAAAACCACATTCAACATTCCTCCCAAGCGGAAACTAGTGCAATGTAAATGGGTTTACAGGACTAAAATGGCATATGATGGTTCTGATGTGAAGTATCAGGCCAGTTTGGTGGCTAAGGTATTCTCTCAGTTCCATGGAGTGGAATATATAGATACATTTGCACTGGTGGCAAAGATGTACTCCATTGGGCTAGTTTTTCCCATTGCTACTTCCAAGCGATAGGAGGTTCACCACATGGATGTGAAGAGTGCATTTCTTCATGGGGATATTGATAAGGAGATCTATATGAAGCAACCTAAAGGCTTCATTGTAGAACATACACTTGTTTTCAGGTTGAAGAAGTCCCTTTATGGTCTCAAGCAAGCTCCTAGAGTTTCGTATGCCAAGATGGACAATTTTATGTTGTCAAAAAGCTGTGAGAGATGTAAGTCTGATCGTAATGTCTATATGCACCATATTGGTGACCTGATATTTATCATAGTATTGTATGTTGATGATATTTTTATTACTGGTAGATGCACCAAAGAATTGGGCTTAGTTAAGGTTGCAATACATAGTGCATTTTCCATGACCGATCTAGGATTGTTGAAACAATTTATGGGTTTGGAGATTTATCAAACTGTGGATGGGATCTTTGTTTCTCAATCCAAATATGATTCATATCTACTACAAAAGTTCAATATGGCTGAATTTCAATCTGCAAAATTACCATTCCTTTATGGAGGTAAGCTTACTGATTGGGGTTCTTCACCACTAGTTGACAACTCACTGTATAGACAACTAGTTGGGAGCTTGTTGTATCTTACTCACCGTCGAAAAGATTTTTCTTATGTTGTTGGGGATGTTCCAAGTAACATGCAAGAACCTCATGATTTCCATTGGAAGGAATCCAAGAGGATCCTTCATTATGTACAAGGTACCAAGTGTTTTGGCATCCACAATGCAGTTGGTTCATCTCTTGAACTAGTTGGTTTTACTGATTCTGATTGGGATGGTGATAGTTTTGATCGAAAGTCTACTTATATTTATGTGCTTATGCTTGCACATGGACCCATTTGCTAGTCAAGAAAGAAGTAGCACACCATATCCTTATATTCAATTGAGGTCGAATACAGGCGAGCATTGAATGCAGCTACACAATGTGTGTGGTTGCAACTTAGGCATTCTTGGAGAGTTTGGATTTGTGTTTGATTCACCCATAGTCATTTGGTGTGATAATCAAAGCACAATCATGATCTCCACCGATCTAGTTCAAAGACAGAGGACGAAGCACATAGAGATTCACATGCACTACATTTGAGGCTTGGTACATGACTGGATCATAGAATTACAGTAGTTCCCTTTTGTTGAGCAAACTGCTGATATCTTCACCAAGAATTTCACTAAGAATAGCTTCACTTACCTTAGATCATTCCTTGGGGTGAGTTATGCATGGTGAAGATTGGTGTATTTTCCAGATATGCCACATGTCCATTTTTTAGGGGAGGTTTTATTTCCCATGTGGTTTTCCTTCTTTCTTTGGTTACATGGACAAATAAACATTGTTGTTGTAAAAGGTGACTTGAGCCTAGTTTCCAAGGCCTTATTTTTATATATTGACACAAGTCTAGCTTATGGGGGGGTTTTAGATCATTATTACACCTTAGGACCATATTCATTAGTCATATTATGTATTAAATGGTCCTAAACAGGTTAATTATTACATCCCAAGGTGTGAACAAGGTTGTTAGAAGTTGCTTAGGCTCAATGATGACTTATCCACCAAAAATATGGGCCAAAGGTGGTCAAATTGGTGTAAGGCTCCCTAATTATGACCACCTCATCCATTTATTGCACTTATTTTTCCTAATGCATCATGTTTCCCTATTTTAAGGAAACATTGTTGATCAAAGGCACCCATGCATTGTATCTAGTCATCTAGGCCCAAAACTAGTTGTTTTGGCCTCTCCTTGGATACCTAACCACACACCAACCACCTCCCTCACATGTGTGAGCCTTGGGTGAGTCTTACAAAGCATTCACAACATTCACATGAGCAATTCGTAAGGGTTTGAGGTGATTTGGGAGCTCCTTAGTCAACCTAGGGGGGATTGGGGTTTAATCCAAGCTAGCCACTTGTCAATCCTCCTAAGGCATTCAATTTATTCCTATTGTTATATAAGGATGAGCCAAACTCATTGTTGAGTTGTACAATTAATAAAATCTGAGATTTGATCATTTGTAATTCTGGTTTTTTATCATTTATTTTCCTGGTTTTTTATTATTTGTAACTGGTTTTGATCATTTGTTTTTCTAGAATTGTTTATGCACTTATATCTTGCAGAAATAGTTAAATCTTTCAATTGTGAGGAATCTATAGTATCTAGATCCTACTGTGATTGATATTTTACAAAAGGCCTTCATTTGATATGGAGAGATTCATGTGATAGTAGTTTTCCATCTCCTACAATGAATGCACTTCATTCCTTTCACGTAAGAGAAAAAAAATCTATATTCGATATACTGCTACCTCGCCTCACAACCCATAGCTGTTGAGCTCTAGTTCATGCATAGACAGTCCAAACATACTCATTAATTCCAAGCTTATAACTAACCCAGCTAAATCGAGTGCCTAGGCTACGGTGGGCCTCTCAAGCCATGTAACACCAAGGATTATGAACCAACATAAACAAAAATAAATCTGCAAAGGAAGTTGCTAGCTTAGAGCAGGTTGTGGTAGCTCCTCCACACAATATTCCTTCTAGGGAAGGACATCAAGGGGGATGAATTCAAGACAAGAAGCAAAAATAAAATGGAGCATCACACTCAATGAATTAATCTTCACACTTGGATCAAAGAGGATAGACCCTATCAAGGAAAATAATGTAAACAACAAATGAAAACTATCAAACAATCCAAAAACGATATTTTTAGCCAACAAATGACATTTATTTTTCAAGGAATTGAGATTGCATAAGGCATACCAAGATATTTCTATTTCTTATTTTGTGTAGTCGTGTATTTGTTATCAATTATAGTGGGGATGATAAATATGTAACTATTTCTTCTATTTTTATATAAAAAATGGATGTTATTCTTGTTTTGAAAAAAAAAAGGTATACTTCCAAGGAAAAGCATAAATGAGCACTATAAAACAAAAGGAACCTAAAAGAAGAAAGGAAAGGATGGATATAAATATGATAAGAATCAATTGTGATGACAACACAAAAATATATCTAAAGATTTCCATTGCTCGAGGAATATCTAAAGGATTCCATACCTCAAAAGAAAAAGAATTTGCTATGACAAATTACTAGAGAGACCTACCACATCAATGTCAATTTGAATGGTGAAATGATGGACAAAAAAAATTGCAACTTTGGTTAGGACAAAAATAAAGAGAATTTTGTTATTTATGCATCAATGTAAATCCCTAACTATTTAAGACAACATAACAAAATTTTAAAATAACAAATTCCAATGTATGCTAAAAAACATTTTGTCATTTATGCAGCAATTTAAAGCCTTGACTATTTGAAACAACATAACAAAAATTCAAAAAAACAATTCCAAGGTATGCCAATAAAGGAAAAAATAACCATGGGTTATATGTTTTGGCTAAAGCAATTAACCACTGGATATAAAAGTTCAACATTCATCTAGTTAAGTAAAGTCTTCAAGTTCTACAAAGTAAAAATTTGAAATTATTTGTAATCTATATAACTTAGTCATATCAAGTATCAACCTATTAAATTTGAATGTAATAATATTTTCTAACATGACTCTTTGCAAATTTAAAAAGAAATATTTAGTATTAGATGATGTTGCCTCAAACAACCCAAAGATAAAGGATCATGATTTGATTTATGGGTAAAATATATAAAATATGCAATCATCTTACCATGCTTGACTTAGTGAATAATGATATCCAATTACCTTCCCCATAATATGTTCTTATATTTTTATTAATATCAATTTTGTTTAATATTACAATTAATAGTGTGAAAACGAATAAATCAAATGTTTTGTACATATTACATATACTAATTGTTAAAGGAAACATTTTCTCTTTCTCAAATGTTCTAATTCAATCCTTAATACTATGCCCCACACATTATGCTAAGGGTGCTACAACAATAATGCTATGCTAACATACTATTTAATTCAAGATATTCTTGAATCATGTTTTTGCATAACACCTCTCCTACTTATATGGATATAAAATATTTTGAACCAAGCAACAAAGAAATATTCATATATATTAAAAAAAAATGAAGACCATATTTATCCCTAAGCAAGTTCTACTTAGAAACAATTGCCAATAATGGAAATTGTAATAGAGATGTAGATACTAAACCCAACTATTGTGTCAACTACAATTCATACCACATTTACAAATCAATTGCCACCACTTATCCTTGGTTTTGTCTTGCTATAATATCCAACTCCTCTTATATCTATCTCTGAACAAAAGTAGTCATCATTTCATGAGATTTCACATTATCAAACATTTTCATAGCAATGATTCCATCATCATGATTGGTCCAATAAACTCTTCTATTAAATCTAACCCTTTCATCTTAGAAACCTTACTACCCAAAAAATGATAATGAATCAATCCTAAAATCAATACAATGGCACCTATATTACATTAACATTTATAATACTTGGTACAAGACAATATCTAAAATCAAGGTTTTGACCTACTTGAAGGAGATCGAACTTATAAATATTTTGTCCTTTACAACATGGTATCCCAAAATTTTCTTAACCCTATAGTCAATATTTTTTAAAAATAATAATGTGACAAAATTACACATTCAAACATTTAAATAACATAAAAAATTAAATATAGTTAATATTATTTAAAAAATAATAATATGGAAAAACTACACATTCAAACATTTAAATAACCTAAAATATAAAATATAGTGAATTAATAAAAAAAAACATATTTGTATTAATAAAAAAAACATTCATACTTAAAAAAATGTAGTTAATATAATTAAAAAATAAATTTAAAAAAAAATAAATAGCAATATAATGGAGATTGTAATAGAGATGTAGATACTAAAAAACAATTATTAATAATGGAGATTGTAATATAGATGTATATACTAAAACCAGCTATTATGTCAACTATTATTCATACCACATTGACGAAATCAATTGCCACCACTTATCCTTGATTTTGTCTTCCTATAATCTCGAACTCCTCTTGTATCTATCTATCCACAAAAGTAGTCATCATTTCGTAAGTTGTCATCATTTCAGACATACAAACATTTAAATGTCGTTAATATTAATTAAAACAATAATGTGAAAACAGAAAATATAAAATATAATAACACATTCAAGCATGGAAGTATAGTTACTCTTATTGAGCATAAAGTCTCCAATCTAGTCCTTGATATTCTAACTCCACCAATTTTAAATGGCATATAAAGGACTATGTTCTTTTTTTCTTTTAAATGGAATATAGTAGACTATGTTCTCTTTTAAGAAAAAAAGGATGGAATTTCTGTTACAAGTCCCAAAAATGTCCACAATATTGTCGTCGTCGTTCTTGTCAAATCGTGTTATTTTCCCCGTGTGGACCCGCGACGTTACCATTATACAGAGGTGGTGACCCTGAAAATTAAAATCAACCTGCAAGCACAGTTTACTATCACTTGTAAGGTTTGCAATGCATTAACAATAACCTCAAGAGACACTCGTATGCAATGCCTCAACCACACTTGTTAAACTTACCTCCTGTACTCGCTCACCACGGCCGACACCTCCATATATTGAAATTTAAATGGAAGCGAAGTTAACTTAATGTACACCCTTTGAGAACTTGATATGTCCGAGCAGGATTTGTGTTCAATTTACAGGGGATCCCATCATTACAATTGAATTATAATTTTTACACCAATCGATTTTAAAACACAGCACAACTGGTGGAAAGCCTCAATTTATGTATATTTAACATGTGATAAGCAGATTCTGTACATATCTCTTCACAAACTTTACAACAACCAAAGTTGCTTAACTTTTTACCATATTCCCCACAGCAATGTTGAATGTTGAATGTTTAAACTTATAGCTTCAAGTTCCTCATCACTGGATCATATCTTGCGGCATTTGGGTTCAAGTTCCTCGTCACTGGATCATATCTCACGGCATTTGGGTTCAAGTTCCTCATCATCGGATCATATCTCACGGCATTTGGGTTATCCCGGTGTTTTGAGCTTAGTTCCTACGTGAGTCACAGCTTTAGTTCCGGCGTGAATCACAGCAAAATATTTGGCAAACCCAAAAGCATGAATGAAATTAGAAATAAAAATCATTGGCTCATGTTATAACAAGAAAATCTATCTTTTAGCAACACTTATATTTTTTGGTGCAAATGTGGTGGTATTTGCACCACTTACATTTATCTCGTGTTAAAGTGGTGTTATTAACACCATTTATATTTTGTGGTGTTAAAGTAGTGGTATTAGCACCACTTATATTTTGTGGTGTTAATATGGTGTTATATTTATTAATATTATTGGAAATTGAATTTTACCTTTATGAGAAATGTCATGTTGGAAAGTACCGTAAAGTGGTGCTAAGTTATTATTTCTACATGGACATGTACAAATAAGATTTAATTATGTGGATTTGCACCATAAAAAAATTCACAAATAATTATTTTGAAAATAACTCAATTCAATATCTATTTATTTTTTCATCAATTAAAATAAATGATCAAAGATTAATTTATGAGTTTTTGCACCATACTTACAAGAAATTCAAATATTTATATTTAGAACATTTAAGCAAATAAATTCATGTGATTCATTTATTAGGATTTACACCACAAGCACACCAAGTTCAAAAAAAATATTTGGAAAATAGCTCAATTCATTTATTCATTTTTTATATTATTTAAACATATAAACACAATTGACAAATAAATAAAAACAACTATTTTTAATTTATTACTATTATAAAGTAGTAATAGAATTATTTGAATTTAAATTTGATTATTCATTTTAAATAATTTTATCTTCTTAAATTTTTTTGATGGAAATTAGTATAATTATTAGGTTTTTGACACAAGACATGGGTCTTAGATCCATTTATATGATCAATGGAGAAAATCTCTACCTAAGGCCCTAAAAAAAGCTTTTAGAAACCTAGGACCAAGAAAGACACCACAAAGGTCCCCACACATATTCCTGAGAGTATTCTTAGCTTCTAAGTATGGGCATTCACATTATTATAAGATTTTAATCACTAGGGATAGTTCCAATGGCCCTCAACATTGCTGAGCGAACAATCATAGGTCTTAGCCTAGAGGAATCCTAAGCATAAAGAAATAGCATGTTCTCAAGTACCATATAGTGGTGCTAAGCTCATATTTGTCACATGGACATGTACAAAAATGAGTTAGTTATGATGATTTGCACTATAAACACAACAACGTCACAAATAATTATTTTGTAATAAATTAATTCAGTTTTTTTTCATAAATGGCCATGATTAATTTATGAGGTTTTAAACCACAATCACAACAAATTCAATTATTTGTTTTTATCACTATTTAAACCAATAAGATCACATGATTCATTTATGAAGTGTTGCACCAACAAGTTCACAAATAATATTTCTAAATAACTCAAGTCGACTATTCATTTTCAATATTATTCAAGCAAATAAATACCCACGATTCTTAAATTTGGCAAATAATTAAATACAACCATTTTTAATTTATTACTATTATAAAATATTAATAAAAATGATTTGAATTGAGATTTCATTATTTGATAGGGTATATTTTTATTAATATTATTAAATTTTCTAATGAATATTAATATCATTACTAGGATTTGTGGACAAGGCATGGGTTTCGAATACTTGGAGATGTTCGAGGGAGGAAACCTCTTCCTTGGTCCCTAAATGAATCTTTTAGGAATCTAGGACGAGAAATATGGTCAACACACATATATTCCTAAGAATATTCTTAACATCTATGCGTGGACATTGATTGCATTATAAGGTTTTGATCACTAGTGATAGGTCTATCGACCCTCAACGTAGTTAAGATCTAAGAAACCTATGCCTTAGCCTAAATTAAACTTCTAGGCATGTAGGGATAATAATGATTTGTCACACCAACACAAATGAATTTTTCAGTAGATCCATGGCCTTATAATAGGGATAATGGGGGGAGTTGGAGGAACTAAAACTAGATATAAGTCTTTAGGGCATAGAAATGATTAAGGAAGGAACCCCATGCCTTCGACCTTAGAGGAAACCTCTAGGCATATAAGATTAACAAGTATATCTTGAAACACCACATAAGGCCTCCTAAGGGTATCCTTGGCATGATATCTGGGGTATTAATGTAAGTAAGAGGTTTTTTTAAGTGACTATATATGGGTGTTTAGGCCCTTAACATGTTTAAGAGAGGAAACCTAGGCCTTATTCCCTAATAAAACATTTTGTGCATCCAAGGAAAAATACAACAGCTCAAAGCACTACACATGACATATTGGGGTTATTATTTACCTCTAAGTAAGGAAATGAATGCCATTATAATTTTTTTGCTAGTATGCATGGGTCTTAGGTTTTTTTATAATGTCATAGGAGGAAATTTGGGCCTTAAACCCTAACGGAAGCATTAAACCGCACCCATGAACTCCAAACACTATCTTTGGAATCTGATAATTCATATAAGTGACAGTAGGAATGAAAATATTTGACATATTCATGAGAGGAATTATAGGAACTAGGCCCTAAAGGACCGTTTTAGGCATATCAGGATATTAACAATGACTCAAACTATCACCTAGCAGATCATGCAATGTATAGGATATTGTTATTCTCAAAGTGGAATATGAGTGGAAATATGTTGTTTTGCGTACTAACGATGGGTCTGAGTAAATAGTTGGGGAAGAAATTGAAAGAATTATACCCTAACATAATATTATTGAGGTAATGGGAAATGATCAAGACCATGAACCATACACCATTTAAAGTTGATATTTGATATAATATTTGGATATGAGCATAATCAAGAGTTTTTGCATAGAGGGATGGATCTCAAGTCCTTTATTGGAGTCATAAAAGTAAAGCAAGAGCCTTATGTAGTTGTCCCAAGGCCTTCGTAATGATATTGCATAGAAAATGACAATGACTTTATCCCTAAAGAAACCATTAAGGAATCCAAAACCATTGAGACACTATGTATCTAGTTCTTATGGCCTTTTAGCCTTAGATAAGATCAATGGAGGAGACCTAAATATTGACCACTAGAGGAATATTCTAGTCATACAGGGCCAAGAAGGTTTCCTCCACCAACAACACATGGCCTCTTGAGAGTGTCATTAGCATATGATTGAGAATGTTGTTGTCATTATGTGGTTTTGAGGAGTATGTACATGTCTTGAGTCCTTGAGAGTGATGTTCTAGGGAAAAATACCATGCCTTTATCCCTAAATAAATTGTTCAGGCATCCAAAACCATGAATTATAATGACTCAAAGCACCATGCATGACTGCGTAGGGGTATCCATTGTACTATTTATCTATGTCTTGTGGGCTTACGGCCTTCAACATGGTTAGTGGAGGATACCTTAACCTTTGCCCCTAAAGGAAGGTTGTAACTATATGGGGGTAAGAATGTTTCCTCCACCAACCATACACAACCTCGTAATTGTATAATTGGCCTATTATTGAGGTTGTTGTTATAGTTAGGTGGTGTTAAGTAGGATGCACATTTCTTAAGCCCTTGGTAATTATGTTCCATGGAAGAAGACCATGTTTTTGGCCCTAAAGAAAACATTAATGCATCTAGATCCATGAATACTACCTAAAAGCAGCATCGATTACTTCAGAGGGTATGTATGGCACTATGTATATATGTATTGTGGCCTTGGGGCCTTACACATGGTTAGTGGAGGAGACCTCAATCTCGAGCTCTAAATGATTCTTCCATCCATCTATGGATAATAATATTACCTCCACTAAAAACACATGGCCTCTTGAGGGTATAATTGGCCTATGATTAATTATGTCATTGTCATTAGGTGGTTTTGAGTAGTATCTACATGTCTCAGGGCCTTGGGAATGATGTTATAGGGAAAAAACCCATGCCTTTTGCGTTAAAGAAACAATTGGGGAATCTAGAGTGATGAAAAATTCCTAAAGAACCATGCATGACCTTGCATGGATATCCATGCCACTATGTATCCATTTTTGGGGCCTTGAGGACTTGTACATGGTCAAGGGAGGATACTTCAACCTCTAGCCATAAAGGAATCTTATAGCCATCCAAGGCGAATAAGATCACCTCAACCAACCACACATGACCTCTTGAGGGTATCATTGTCATATGATTGAGGATATTAACACCATTATGTGATTTTGAGAAGTATGTAGGTGTCTTAGGACCTCGGGAATGATGCTATAGAGAAGAATACCATTCCTTTGGACCTAAATATACCACTAAGGAATCTAGAACCCTGAAAAATGCCTCAAACCACCATGCATGAATTTGCAAGGGTATCCATTGATTTTTATATCTAGGTCTTATGGACATGAGGTCTTGGACATGGTCATTGGAAGAAATTTGAACCTTGGGCCTTAAAGAAATCTTTTATCCATTCAAGCCTAAGAAGGTTTCCTCCACCAACCAAACATGACCTCCTGAGGGTATCATTGGCCTATGATTAAGGATGACAATTCCAGTAGGTGGGTTTGAAAATATGTATGTGTCTCAATGTCTTGGGAATCACATTCTAGGGGAAATACCATTCATTTGGCCCTAAAGAAACCATTAAGGCATCCAAAACCATGAACTATTCCTTAACGCACCATGTGTGACTTTGCAAGGCTATCCATGGCACTATGTATCCAAGTCTTGGGGACTTGGGGGATTGGAAATGGTCATGGGAGGAGGAATGTGTTGAAATATTGTAAATTCAAAGAATATTATATTTGTACTTTATTATTCCGGAGATGTTTCATTCCTCCGTGGAGATCTTATTGTATATCCGGAGATGTTTATTCCTCCGTCGGAATGTGGTAACTTGGGTTATTAGACTTCCCTAGTGGGGGTCGGCCCTGTATGTGTTATGTGGATCGAAGGGTTGTTAGACCACCCTAGAGGGGTCGAACCAATCAATTATAGTGGGGTGTTTAACCCAATGGTAAAGTTGGGGCTGACCTAGTTAATATATTGTACAAATCGGAGATGTGTATAAATAGAGGAGGTGAGCTCCTCATTTGACACACTTCCCTCACTCAAAATTCAATGCACTTGTGGAGGAGAGGTCTGCTATGGTGGAGGAAGAGATCATGTCTTTGGTTTGCATATTTGTATATTGCTGGTCATCTATATTGAGGAAGCTTTGCTGGGTTTTCTACCCCATGAGGGTTTCCCACGATAAATATGTGTCTCTTGTGTTTATGCTGTGCTTGTTGTTTCTTCAGTGATCCTGTATATGCTATTATTGTTAAATGGAATGTAATGCTGCTATTTTCTGTCTTAGCATATTAAATCTTAACATGGTATCAGAGCTAACCTGAAGGAAGGCAATGTATGGCATTTACAACACTTGCTTCACTTGCGACAATTTGAAGGTTTGGGTTTTACATAGCAAAAACCAGTCATCATGAAACTTTCACTATAAATCCATTTCTGCAAAGGTTCAAGATCTGAAAAGTTTTACAGGCTGTAGATAACATCCCCGGGTACCTTGTATCCAAAGGACACCCTCATATTCATTGTACTTTGTGAGTTATGATTAGTACAAGTTAGGGTTTCTGCCTCTTCCAGATCTCAGTCAAAATCAGGTGACCTAGGAAAAAAGGTAATAACTTGGGCTAGGAACCTCTAAATGAAATTTCATAAAAAGTGACAGGTGGTACACAGACTGTACTATCTTGGGAAACTTTTTCAGAGGCCGAAGCTAAACCAGTGACACGTGGCATGCCGTAAAAGTTCACTCTTCTGTTTTATCCCATAAACAGGTCATGTTGCAACACTTGGCATAACTCTCTCTCAGAAAATCCAATTGAGGTTAGACCTGTCGGGATGGAAAGATGACAGGTCAGGCTACCACAGTTTTAGACCCTGTGGAGTGAAAAGTTCAGAGTTACCGCAGAAACAATCAGGTACATATTTATGTCAAAACAAAATTATTTTTGGAGCACCTTCATTCATGGCTTCCAGAATTTAGGGTTTCGGAGAAAGTTAGAATTTTTGGAATCGGAATCCACGACTGAATACTAGTTAGGAAAATTGAAATTTAGAGACCAAGATCGAATTTTTTGGTTGGGTAGAAGACCGGGCTTGATCAAACCCTAATTCAGAATTTTGATCGGAAAGATGGAAAATTAGGGCTTCAGCAAAAGTTGGAATTTTTGAAGTCTGTAACCACGGCTGGAAGATCCTCAGAAAAATAAGAGTTTAGAGCCTTGGATCAAACCTTTTGATTGGGCAGAAGGGTGGGCTTCATCAAACCCTAGTTTGGGATCCTGTCCAGAAGATCCAGAAGTTTCGAAGGCAAATTTTGAGGGGTCAAATTTTGGAGATTTCAAAATTGAAGTATGCTAGTTTGATCAGCTCAGGAAGACACATCCTTCCATCCATTCAGAAGTGTGAAAGTCAAAGATTGAATTTTTAGGGTTTCTCTAGCAAACCCTAATCAAACTCCAGATCCAGTTTTAGGGGGAGTTGAGTCTAAGGCCTTACATAAGAAGATTATAAGAAGTCTTGATAGGTATGACTTAAGGAGGTTCAGGTATGTCTTGAAATCTGATTCCTGATTAAGTTCATTAGTACAATCTTGATTAATGCTAGAATTGTCTTATCACCCTAGTAACAGTATGAATGCATGTGAATGATAGAAGACATTCATTGATTAGGGCTATATGATTGTACTAATGCACTGCGGTGTTGTATGAGGTTGATGTTGTCTGCTAACAAGATACAAGTACATCACGAAAGACAAATCAAGTTCCATGACCATGACAACATGAAGACAAAGACTCCTCCATAATCTTTGATCACATAGAAGTTCTACTTACGAGGTATGTATGACTTTGTTCTATTATGCTTAACCTATGAGATATGTAGGTTCCAGCATAGGATCTCTATATGATTGAAGAGAACAAAGAAGATATTGATTAGGTATGTTAAACAGATATACTAATCCAGGTATGTCTCCTATGAATCTTACCTTTTGTTAGGATCCCTTATATAAGTATACTTGGTATGATTGGTTATGCTTATTCATAAAGCTAGTAATCAGGGGTTTATGAATATTATGTCTTTTATCTTGATTGATGATATGCATGAGTAAAAGAAGACTTCCCTGAAATCTTGAATACTAATGTTTATTATCTATGATCATGACTATACATATTCAAGATTATTTAGAATTATAATGTTTTGATAATATTTATAATATACTAATGAATGTATGTTTGTGTATGAGATCATGAGGATAACACTAGTGCAAACTTGAGCATGCACAGTGGTACAGAATGAATAGAAGTTCAAAAGACATTTAGAAGATCAAGCGGGAGGCAACCAAAAAAACATAAAAGATAAGTATTTGAGTTGTTATTTGAAATGTAAATAGATTGTATGCATATTTGTATTCATGCTGAGTGTAAACATTCATAGAGCATTGAATAGTATACTACTAATATGCATATGATTGGTAAGTTGGACAGAACATTCCATTTTAGCTTGTCTAGAATGAAACCTCTTTGCTGACATGCTGAGAGCTATGCACACTCTCGATAGTATGTTTTGGTAGAGATGGAAGGCATCTAGATAGCCACTGTATGCATACAGGATATGGAAAAGTGTTGTGCCAAAGTATTGGTCAAGATAGTTGCATAACTATGTAAATGATATCTGTATGCATAATAGGTTATCATGTCAACATGATTTCATGATTATGAAGTATTACTAATCATGTACTTAATTTTGATTTGTAGGAAAGATCATGAAGAATGATACTTGGTTGGTACATGAAGGAGCTCGATATACCAATAAGCACGTGGAAGACTACAATACCCTCGGGATATAGTGCTAGCAAATAACGACAGCTGCCAAGCATAACGATGCTGGAACACATCTCTAACTTACACACAAGTTTCTAAATATTTTACCCTAGTTCTACCATTAATTTTATCTTGGATGGTTAGGTGAATGCATGAGGTGAGTACATAATCAGAAACATAATGCAATCCCTAGCTACATGCAAAAGTATGCTTTTCTTTCGATGAATGCTACCTATGGGAAGGAGAAATCTTCTTTTTCTTTCCAATAATTTTGCCAAAGCAATGCAATGTAACACAATCCCAACTCTATGAAAAATGATACTGAAACACTCTTTTCTTTTTTCAGCAAAACACAAAAATCACAACACTACTAATCCAAATCACAACATTTTTTCCTTTTCTTTTTCTTTTCAAAGCATAATGACACTAGGTAATGTAAAGAGAGGATTCTAAGATGGAGTATGCAAGTTTTTCAATTTCACTTTCAATGATCTAAAAGCAATAAGAATTAAAAATGCATCTATATTTCCTTAGCACGGAACTAATTTTGCAAAACTGAAACATGCTTTGAGTCTTTCAAGAAGATGAACAATTCATAATTCAAGAAAAAAGCAACTGATCACACATTCATTCAATTTTTCCAAAAAATGCATGAGCAAAACATTCCAGTGCACAAATTTTCTTCAACAATGCTTGAGAAATTATGGGAAAGAAACACTTTTAACTTTTGAATAGCCGCATCACAAGATTAGCTTAATAGCAACTGTGCTTTCATATGTAAATGACTAAAAAGAAAACACTACTTGCAGCACTCAGTACACTTAGAAAACTCAAGAAAAGGCAAGCACTCAGTCAGACTCGAAGACACACAAGACTCAAAATCAGACAGTAGCAAGCAAGCCAAGCTCAAAAGATAATGAAAACAAGGTTTGGGAACTGATCTAATGAAGTAAACAGATCAGTTAATGGAGAGGAGGGAATGCAAGGGCGAGCGGATGAAGGTGGAGGAGACAAAAGTGTCCACCACTACCGGTCCTCAGGCTTGTCTAAAGCGGAACCCAAAACCAATCCAAACTTAGCCAAACACTCAACACACAAATCAAAGATGGGATTTCTGGCTGGATCTTGCAGCACAGAGTGAGTTCATACAGCAAACCAAAGCTTAGATCAATAGATGGAGAGGCGATGCCTGCATGCCAAATTCGACAAATCGACGCACTCTATGTTTGTACACAGTGCGACGTCACAGTTCACCAATGCGGGAAGTGTGACGGTGTTGCAGTATGCCAATGAAAGGACTGTGACAAGTGGCTAATAGACAAAGAACAGAGACCAGGAAAGACATAGTGTCCCTCTGTTTTCACTAACCAGGTGCAACAGGTGAGATCTAAGTTCTGAAATGGATTAGATCTCCAAGCAATGAACCATGAAATGGTTTGGAAATGAGTAGTATAAACTCAGAGGAAGTGGATCAGAGTCTTCGATGTGAAGATCTGATGGTGAATATCGACTCAAGAAGCAAGTGACAAATAAAAGGATTGTGTCAAGCAATCAACTGAAAATGACTCCTAGATTGACAACTATCAAGACAAAATGCATTTTCCCTAGTATAGTCGCTAGATTTGTTTTGCGGACAATCTACCGAGAGCGGACTCAAGGCCTGATCTCCCGAGCTTAATGTAAGTGTAGAACAAATAGGACAGAACATAAAATACTTTCCTAGATCTTGTAGAAGTACAAATGTAAGAGTAGATTGTTTACCTTAGATTTGTAGATCCCTTTCTCCTTCATTGATCCAATACTCCAGCACTTCTAGATTGCATGTAGCTAAACCCTGTTGTACATGTAAAAGACCACGAGAGGTGAAAGCATATATCTCATATGACAGATCTAACTTAACATTTAAGGAGGAAAACTCTAAACATTATCAAAGAGACAACATTTATGGAAAGCAATTATATTAACTGTATTGAAGAGTGGAGAAGTACAATAGAAAAGAGGATTTCAACCATTTCCTTAACGCTGCAAGCTCCTTCCAACAAGCCATGCCAAAGTTCCTAGAGAGAAGTAGATGTTCCCCAAGCTAGAGTATTAGATCTATCAGGCTTAGTTTCACCAGCATAAGAGTACCATAGACTTCCTCGCTTTGGATAGGGGTAGGGCCTCACTTATATAGGACTAAGTGGATATGATATGGATAGGGTAGGTTGAGATATGATAGGAGAGAGATAGGGGATCCTCCCGATAGGTTAGGAACTGAAGGCTAGTTCCCCCAATAGGTCAAGGATAGGGATCTAAGTCAGTAACCTTCGAGAATGAGCTAGAAGAAGCTATTTTTTCCTTTTAACTGACTTCACCTCACCCTGTAATGGAGCAAGGTGCGACATCGCAGGTTGCATGAGTGCAGCCTGCGATGACCTCTCAAAACCTAGGAGAAGTGCAATGATGTCCCTTCCAAGTAAATGACTTATTCAATATAACTTCAGAAATGTATACACTGAATCTAATAGTGGTAATATTTTAGGTGTAACAATGGTCGAGGAAGCTACTGTCTGAGTTATTTGATCTCCCGTTGGATGCTACCTGTATCTTCTGTGACAACTAGAGTTGTGTGAAGTTGTCTGAGAACTTCCATGACAGGTCAAAGCACATTGAGATCAAATATCACTATATCAGGGATATGGTGCAGAGAGCAGCAGTGAAGCTCTTGTATGTTGCGATGGATGAGCAGGTTGCAGATGTGTTGATGAAACCACTATCCAGAGTGATGTTTGAGTACTTCAGAGATAGGCTTTGTGTTCTTTAGATTGAAGATACTTCGAGGAAGAAGTGATGGGACACATTTGCAGGAGCCATTCTAAGCATAGTGATAGCAGGATCCTTCCCATGGCTGTGGATGTAAGCATTGTATGATGAGCATCAGGATGATACTCCAGTTACTGCTGTGTATGATGATTAGGATGATCATGTGTGATGATATGCATTAGGTGGATGCTTTATATGATCAGTTTGATTATACAGTGATGATGAGTATCAGGACGATGCTCCAGATGATATGCATCAGGATGATGCTATGACGATGACCAGGATGATCATGCGATATGAATCAGGACGATGCTATGACAATGATAGGGATGATCATGTGATGATGTGCATCAGGATGATGTACGGTATTATGATGATCAATATGATCATGAGTATCAGGATGATACTCTGTGGTTGTGGACAGGTTTCGCGATAAGCATATAATCTTTCCCTGGGAGATTTGCAGATACTCTTGCCAGGTTTTTCCTATGGCATGTAATAGTTCACTTAGAGATCTGGGAAATGCTCTTTCAAGGTTTTCCTTTGGGAGGACATATAATATTTCCCAGGGATATCCAATAGGTTGAGAAGTAAGCTCATAATCAATCCTAGGATGCTCTTTTGAGGTTTTCTCCTATGGCATATAATATTCCCCTGGGAGATCTGATAGGTTGAGCTATGTGCTCGTAATCAGTCCTGGGATACTCTTTCCAGGTTTTTCCATGACCACATGTAATATTGTCGTGGGAGATTGATAGGTTGAGCTATGTGCTCGTAATCAGTCCTGGGATACTCTTTTGAGGTTTTCTGGTTGTCACATATAATATTTCCCTAGGAGATTCGATAGGTTGAGCAGTAAGCTCGTAATCAGTCCTGGGATACTCTTTCGAGGTTTTGGGATTCACGTAATTAGTCCTAAGGATTCCATAGTATAGCCAAAGATGATAAAGAGCTATAAGAAGCTAGGCCTACATCCAACATGAAAAAGGGCTGGCTCTGTAGAAATTCTTTTGACGAGAAGAATTCAGAGATAGCCCAGTGATCGAGATGTCGAGTATAGCAGTAGTGATGATGATCTAACTCTAGAATTGAAGACTTGTGCCAATATGTATTGATGACCTGTGTCTAGAGAATACCTTCCTAGTTAAGAGGAAGTGTTGATGTATTTGTAACTTCGGAATACATTCACTTGTGTATTACATTTGCACTTTATTGTATATCCAACAGAGATGTATCATTCCTCTTATTGGAAGTGCCATCATTTGTATTTGCAAGTGTTGCAAGTTACATTGTAAGTGTGGTCATTTGTGTTGATAGGTTATTATACTGGCAATGTGGGGTTGGCCCTAGTTACGTCATGTGGTTGGGTTATTAGGCTTCCTTAGGAAGTCATCCCTGTTGGTTTATTGGCAGGTCAAGTCAGTGTATAAATAGAGGGTCGGCCTCTCTCACTCTATTCATTCACTCACTTCTCAAGCTTGCATAACTAAGAGAGAAGTGGTGCACAAGTGGAGGAGGAGGAGTATCAGTTAGAGACATCTCTTTGGGTTTGATCATTGTGATCTTGTATTGTGGTTTATTCTATATCTGAGGAAGTTGCGAGGTTTTTCACCTTCTTTGTTTTCCCTGAGGACACTTTGCGTCTCTTGTGTGCTTTTTATTGTGCTTATGATTGATGTGTTGTACATGTTATTCTCTTAGTATGATCCTGAATGATAATGGAATGAAATTATCAAAAATTTAAGATCACTGTCCTATGATTGATTATGTCATTTCCACTATGTGGTTTTGAGTAGTATCTACATGTCTCGGGTCCTTAGGAATGATATTTTATGGAAAAAAACCATGTCTTTATCCCTAAAGAAGGAATTGGGGCATAAAGAGTGATGAAAAATTCCTAGAGAACCATGCACGATCTTGCATGGATATCCATGCCACTATGTATCCATGTCTTGGGGCCTTGGGTCCTTGGACATGGTTAAGGGAGGATACTTGAACCTTTGGCCATAAAGGAATCTTATAGCCATCCAAGGATAGAAAGATCACCTCAACCAACCACACATGGCCTCTTAAGGGTGCCATTGTAATATTATTAAGGATATTAACATCATTATGTGGTTTTGAGTGTTGATGTATATGTAACTTCAGAATGTATTTCATATATGTATATTGTATCCCTACAGAGAGGTTATTATTCCTCTGTAGGGAAGTGTTGTCATCTGTATTTACAAGTGTCGCAAGTGTCGTAACTTATACAAGATGGGTTATTAGACCACCAAGTGTGGGGTCGACCCTGAGTTGGGTTACCATGGGTTATTACACTTTCCTAGAGAAGTCGGCCATGTTAGGTTATTAGAAAACTTGAGTTGTGTGTAAATAGAGTGAGGGTGTCACTCTATTTGATCATTCACTTACTCATCTATCTCTCACTTGAGGGATGCACACTAGTGGAGGAGGAGAAGCTGCTAATGAGACTATCTCTTGTACATGGTTTTTGTATCATTGCTCTTTCTATCTCTAAGGAAGTTGCGGGGTTTTTCACCTTCTTGGTTTTCCCCGAGGAAACTTTGTGTCTATTGTCTCTTGTGATCGTCTCTTATGATTGATATGTTGTGCTTGTTATTCTCTCATATAAGATCCTAGATCATATTGAATTAATGCTCAAAATCTAACATGGTATTAGAGCTAACCTGAGAAGAAGACATTGTGCAGCTGCAAAAGTTAGGGATTCTTGTTTTTTGGGTTTCTCTCCATAGATATTCAAATGTAGGAGGCTAGATTAACTCTCCTTGCAAAGGCACATCTTTCTGTTGAAACAGAATTAAATTATGAGCACTTTGAGTTTTTGACCTAAAAATTAGGGTTTCTGTGAAAATTGGAATTTCTGAAATCCGAGACCACGGCTGGAAGCTTCTCTGAAAAATTGAATTTTAGAGATTTGGATCGAACTTTTTGGTTGGGTGAAGATCTAGGAAAGTCAAACCCTAATTCAAGATCCTCCCGAGTGAATCTAGAAGTTTCAAAAGCAATTTTGAGGGGTGAAACTTTGCAGTTTTCAAATTCTGAGTATACCAGCTTGACCAACTCAGGAAGGCGCATATTTTTATCCTTTCATAAAGTTGAAATTCAAAGTTTGAATTTTTAGGGTTTCTCTAACAAACCCTAATCCAGCTCCATATCCAATTTTCAGGAAATCAAGTGGTAAGACCTAATAAATTTTCTATTTCCATTTGAGGTACTCTTTAAAGATGTCGCACCACACCAAGCTTGAGGATAAGCTTGAAGGGGTTGATAAATTATGAGCATGGAAGTATAGGATTGGGTTAATCCTAGAAGAAAATGAATTGGACACCTACACCTACATAAGTGAAGAGGTTCCAGTTCTAGAGGGAGAAGAGGCTAAGGTCTTACACACGAGGAACTTGGTCAAGGATAAGAGAATCATTGTTGATTCTATCAAAGACCATCTCATACCACATGTGTCATCTCTGAAGACACCTAAGGAGATGTTTGATTCCTTGACCAAGCTATTTGAAGGGAAGAACATAAATCGGAAGATGACCTTGAGGAATCAACTAAAGAATGTCAAGATACAGAATGCGGAGACCATGCAGTCTTACTTTTCAAGGGTATCCCAGATAAAAGAACAACTTGAAGATATGGGAGAAGATATAGAGAATGGAGAAGTGGTGATGACCACTCTAAATGGCCTTCCTAGGTCATGGGATTCCTTCATCCAAAGAATTTGTGCTAGAAATAAACTTATCACATTCAGTAGACTATGGGAAGAATGCTCACATGAAGAAGCTTGGATTATAGCTCGAGAACAAAAGGTGGGGAATGAAGAACAAGCCCTCATAGTACACTCTAAGAAGTATGATGGTAAGAGGGAGCACCACAATAGTAATAAAGAGAGGTACCACCATCAGAATCAAAGGGGTGACTCCAAATCCCAAAGGAACATGTCTACAGTCCGATGCTATACATGTGATGAAAGGGGACACTATTCCAGGGATTGTCCCAGAAAGAATAAAGATAGGTCCCATAAGAAGAAGAACACAAAAAGAAAACATCATGCTCACACTGCAGAAGATGATGAACCTCCCAGAAAGAAGGCTAGAGAAGAAAGTGAAGATTCTTTAAGTGATGAAGAATATTTCTTAATTTCTGCTCTGACTGGTACCATTACTCATGGAATTAATGATTGGATTATAGGTAGTGGGGCTTCCAAACATATGACAGGATTCAAGGAATCCTTTATGAACCTATCTGAACATGATTCGCCCCACAAGGTGAAACATGGGGATGACTACCAATATCCAATAAAAGAAAGTGGTGAAGCCTCCTATAAGTTAGACTCTGGAAAGTTTATGAAGATTAAATATGTACTATATGTTCCAGGTCTCAAGAAGAACCTTCTCTCCATATCTGCATTGGATGAGAAAGGCTTGAGGGTTGCATTTATAGATGGCCAATTTCCTATGTGGCCAAAGGGTAAAAATATAGATGATGCAGTAGTGGTTGGAGAGCAAGAGGGAGGAATATACAAGATGAAGGGCCAACCAGAACAAGCCTTCGTCCATGACTCAGTAGAGCCAAGTGAACTTTGGCATAGAAGGATTGCACACATGCACTATAGGGCACTACTAATTGCAAGTAAAGCAGTGGAAGGTCTTCCTGAAATCTAGACAAAACATGAAGGCATTTGCAAAGGTTGTGCAAAGGGAAAGAACACATTTCCAAGCAACGAAAGCAAGGAAAAAGGAATCTTGGAAATCATCCACTCCGATGTATGTGGTTCGATGTCATCCAGTTCTCTAAGTGGGTATGTATACTATGTTTCCTTCATTGATGATTTCTCTAGGAAGACTTGGATTTGCTTCTTGAAGAACAAAGATGAAGTGTCTGATAAGTTTAAGGAATTCAAAGCATTGATAGAAAATCAAACTGATAAGAAGATCAAGATATTTAGATCCAACAATGGCAGAGAATTTATTTCAGGAGACTTCAAGAAGCTATGCAGTGATTCAGGGATTAAGAGGGAGTTGACCACTCCTTACAATCCACAACAGAATGGGGTTCCCGAAAGGAAGAATAGAACAATTATGGAATCAGTAGGGGCAATGCTTCATGACCAAGATATACCAATGTACTTATGGGCAGAAGAAGTAAGAAAAGTTGTATATGTGCAGAACATAACACCTCATAAGATACTTGAAAACAAAACAACAGAAGAAGTGTTCACTGGTAAGAAACCAGAAGTTAGCCATCTCAAAATATTTGGTTGTCCAGTATACAATCACATCCCAAAAGAAAAGAGGAAAAAGCTAGATCCTTCAGGAAAGAAGGGTATATTCGTGGGTTACAGTGAAAGCTCAAAGGCTTATAGAATCTACTTCCTAGAATTCAAGAATATTGACACCAACAGGGATGTAACATTTGATGAAGGCTCAACATACATCAAATCGAGGAAGACACTTGTTGAGGACAATGAAGAACCCAGAATATCCAGAACACAAGACACCACCATGAATGAAGCAGTTCCCGAAGAAGATCAGGAGATGGAAGATCCACAAGAACCTGTAGATCCACCCCGTGAGAAGAACTCTCAGAAGAGGAAACTAGCATGGGCTAGAGAGCTCATCCAAGATGCAGAAAGGTATGGCATTCCAAAAGAGGAACACGGAGAAAGGAAAACCACAAGATCACACACCAGCTATGTTGCCTTACTCTGTGATATCATGAACAAAGAACCTTCCAATTATGAAGAAGCAGCGGAAAAGAAAGAATGGAAGGATGCCATGGTGGAGGATTACTAGTCGATCATGAAGAATGATGTTTGGGATATGGTCCCGAGACCTGAAGGAAGTTTTGTTGTGAATTCCAAGTGGATCTATAAGATCAAGCATGCCACAGATGGTAGCATAGAGAAATACAAGGCAAGGTTTGTAGCTCGTGGCTTCTCCCAGAAAGAGGGGATATATTATGAAGAGACATTTGCACCTATGGCCAAATAAACTTCCATAAGAATAGTACTTTCTCTGGCTGTAGTGATGAAGTGGAAGATACACCAGATGGATGTCAAGACAGCTTTCTTGAATGGTGTAGTCGAGGAGGAAGTGTATGTGGAGCAGCCACTTGGTTTTGAGACACATGACAGGAACTCTCATGTGTGCAGATTGAAGAAATCCTTGTATGGCTTGAAGCAAGCTCCTAGAACTTGGTATGGTAGGATAGATAGCTTCCTATCCAGTTTGGGCTTTACTAAGAGTAAAGCGGATTCCAACCTTTACTACAAGGTTGAGGAAGGAAATCTAGTTATACTTCTATTGTATGTAGATGACCTGTTTGTTACAGGTGAAGATAGATTGATTACCGATACGAAGAGGAAGCTTGCTACCGAGTTCGTGATGACGGACTTGGGGATGATGCACTACTTTCTAGGCATGGAGGTGTGGCAGAGTGCAGATGGAATCTTATTTGGACAAGGGAAGTATGCAGTAGAGATCCTGAAGTGGTTTGGGATGATGGACTACAAGGCCATGGCCATACCTATGACATTGAACTTGAAGCTTCAATGTGATGCTTCATCACAGTCGATTCATGTCACGGTGTATCTTCAGATGATTGGGTCCTTGATGTACTTGACAAACATGAGACCAGATATTTGCTTTACTGTGAAAACATTGAGCCAATTCTTGACGGATTTGAGAAGTGTTCACTTGGTTGTTGTAAAGCATGTTCTGAGGTACCTGAAGGGTACGGTTGATTATGGGCTCAAGTATGATGTGAATCAAAAGTTTAACCTGGAGGGTTATGTTGATTCAGATTGGTCAGGAAGTGCTACAGATAGGAAGAGCACATCAGGGTGCTGCTTCAGTATGGGATTAGGTGTGATCTCTTGGTTTAGCAGGAAGTAGTCCTGTGTAGCACTGAGTACAGCTGAAGCAGAATATGTCGTAGCTTGTTTGGCTAGTTGTGAGGTAGTATGGCTGAGAAATCTACTATCTGAACTATTTGATCTCCCGTTGGATGCTACCTGTATCTTATGTAACAACCAGAGTTGTGTGAAGTTGTCTGAGAACCCGGTGTTCCATGACAGCTCAAAGCACATTGAGATCAAATATCACTATATCATGGATATGGTGCAGAAAGGAGGAGTGAAGCTCCTGTATGTTGCGACAGATGAGCAGATGGCCGATGTGTTGACCAAGCCGCTGGCCAGAGTGAATTTTGAGTACTTTAGAGAGAGGCCTGGTTTACTTCAGATCGAGATTCCCTCTAAAGGGAAGTGATGAGTTTGGAGACACAGATGCACACGAGCCATTCTCACTTGGTGGTGAGATGTAAGGGCTGAGTGAAGCCTTTCTCGGATGGTCAGAGGAGATTCCTTCCATTCCAGTGAGAGTAAGTGTTGTGTTACGTGAATCTGGGATGTGCTGTGCGAACTATGAGGTGATATGAAGATGATGAGGTAACGTAATAGTACACAGGTTTTGCAGAGACATGTAATAAGTCTTGAGATTCTCTTGACAGGTTTTGTATTGACATGTAATCAGCCCTAGGAGATCTTGATAGGTTTTGCAGAGGCATGTAATAAGCCTTGGGATGCTCTTGACAGGTTTTGCAGTGACATGTAATCAGTCCTCGGAGATATTGACAGGTTTTGCAAAGGCATGTAATAAGTTCTGGAATGCTCTTGATGGGTTTTGCAGTGACATGTAATCAGTCCTGGGAGATCTTGACAGGTTTTGCAGAAGCATGTAATAAGTCCTAGGATGCTCTTGACAGGTTTTACACTGGCAGATAATTAGTCCTCGGAGATCCTGTAGGTTTTGAAAAATCATATAATCAGTCCCGAGATACTCTTGCAGGTTTTGCAGAGGCAGTGTAATTAGTCATGAAAGATCTTGTAGGTGTTGCAGAGGTAGTGTAATCAGTCCTAAGGTGTACTCACTTGATGGCTTGCTCGTAGAGATGATGAAGACCTACATGGAGTCTAGGCCTACAACCAACATGAAAAATGGCTAGCTCTGTAGAACTTCCTATGATGAGTATATTGGATATTGATTGAGATAGAAGCAGTGAAAATGACGATGATCCGATGACGATGATCTGATGATCCAAAGAAGAAGACTTGTTCTAGAAGCCCTGTTTCGAGAAATACCTTCCTAGTTAAGAGGGAGTGTTGATGTATATGTAACTTCAGAATGTATTTCATATATGTGTACTGTATCCCTACATAGAGGTTATTATTCCTCTATATAAAAGTGTCGTCATTTGTATTTACAAGTGTCGCAAGTGTCGTAACTGATACAAGATGGGTTATTAGACCACCAAGTGTGGGGTCGGCCTTGAGTTAGGTTACCATGGGTTATTAGACTCTCCTAGAGAAGTTGATCCTGTTAGGTTATTAGGGAATTGAGTTGTGTACAAATAGAGTGAGGGTGTCACTCTATTTGATCATTCACTTACTCATCTATCTCTCACTTGAGGGATGTGCACTAGTGGAGGAAGAGAAGCTGCTAAGGAGACTATCTCTTGTACTTGGGTTTTGTATCATTGCTCTTTCTATCTTTGAGGAAGTTACAGGGTTTTTCAAGTTCTTGGTTTTCCCCGAGGAAACTCTGTGTCTATTGTCTCTTGTGCTTGTCTCTTATGATTGATATGCTGTTCTTGTTATTCTCTTAGATAAGATCCTAGAACATATTGAATTAATGCTCAAAATCTAACATGGGTAACTAGCACCTGAAAGTTTTTGCATATGGTTCCTTATCATTACTCCATAAGGGTCCAACCCATAAACTATATGCTAGGATTCACAATACTAAATTATATTATGTACTTTAAACTAAACCCATATGGTTTCATATGAATTGTCTACATAAGTTAATCGATCTTCTTCTTTCGATCTATGTTGACTCTCAGGAGGACCATTGATGTGAGGGGGGGGATGGACAATTATAAATGTTGTTCATATTCACTTTACAGTAGTAGTTGACAGTGAGGTGAGTTCCAATGTGGTCTATCCTTCCACATGGCGATTGATCTCACTCTTTAATCACGTGAACACTAGTGGTACATTAATTTTGGGTTTTTTCATGATGGCCTCAATTCATGAGCCTAAACTTTCGGCATGGATTGAGAGCCCTATCCGAAATATCTGTAGCATTGGAAAATTTTCCTTTGTCTCTCCTTGGTGGAATTTACATGAGGTAGAAGGTGGGTTCAAGAGCAACTTGTCTAGTCCATGTAACCATTGTAAGACAAAAAACAATTCTCCAAGTTTATTTTTATTCTTATTACTCTTGATTCATAATTTATTAGCATGGGTTCTGACTAAAGGAATTATCTATAGGATGGTGTTATCTTGATTTATAGAATTGTGAGCTTGGGATGTAATTTAGTGGAAGCATCTCCATGCAATTTCCTGGTCAAATATTACTTATGTTATTTTCTTCTATTTTTTCTATTTCGTTTCATAGCTCCTGGGTTCTGTAACTAAAAGAGTATTTTTTCTCTCTTCCTGGGTACTCGGCAAACTTGATGGTCATGGATGAAACGAGATGGTGCTTACCCTTCCAGGTGAAAATTTATACCCCTAGGTTCGAACTGGTTTTGCTTCCTTGAAGGTTTTGGGTAAGGTAAAAAATAATGTAAGACCTAAGAGCTAATGCCCAAAACTTAGTGGCAGTTTCCAAACTATTATTCATACAGATTCCAGCATAAAATTTCATTGTCACAGGTTTAAACCTGGGTTGTTTTATATGTAAATGTTTTTGGAAGAATCCCTCAAGAGGCTCTTCAAATTTCTAGAGAATAATCATTAATAAAATGAATATAGTAGAATTTTCCTCTTTCCGGTGTTGAGAGAAAGAAATTCCTGTGTTTTCCCATTTTATCCAAAGAGAATGAGTGGACTATCATTAGCTAAGGAACCAAACTAAATAGGTTCTTCCTATTCATGTTAAAGATCACATGTTTGCAATTCTCTCGAGTTATCGATTAGATCAAACACCAAACAAGTTTTATATAATAGGTGTTTTTCATCTCCTTTCCTATCAAAACCAACTCAAGAGTAGTTTAAGGCTAGCTTGTTCAATATGTTAGAGTGAAACATCAAAATCGGATATACAATTGCTTACTTGATAGTGCAAATCTCAAGAGCTAAAATTGAAAAAAGTAATAAATACAACGAGGATTCTGAAATGGTATCCATAAATGAAATATTTTTCCAGAACTCTACCAAACTATTCGGAAAGAGGGGTGTTCTCATTAGAGTTTATCCACGCATAGTGGGAGCACCAAATTTATGCTTTTCGAACTGCCAAAATGAATATAAAAAATGAAATCGAAATGATTGTTCCTGCAAAAGCTTTTAGTTTGCCCTTACTTTGTTGGTTAAGTAGTAAGCAACATTTCAATTGAGAGTAGTTCTTAGGTCCAAAACATGGAAAGAAACAAAGTCATAAGTTATTAATGTGACATAGGTTTAATAAAAACTAGTTAGCAGTAATTGGGTGCAATTAAACCTTATTTGCAACTAAAGTAAAATTTTAAGGTAAAAATTTGTAGTAAAATGAAAGAATCTCCAAAAATCTAAATATTAGATAACAAATTGAATGTAATTGAGCATGTAATTCTTCTCCTTCTTTTAGATGAGAGGGTCACTGGTTCGAAACTTAACATTAGTATTGTTTACGCATAAAAAATCTTGTTTTCTAATAGAGGTGAAACCACTCACGGTAGTGACAGTGCAGTTTAACCTAACGAAGATTTTGATTTTGGTTCAAGCTTCAGAAAGCACCTTCATGGGATTTTTTGTCGTTCAATTTGAACAAGAAGTTCGTGTCCTATTTTTTCCACTAAACGTTCCATTTCAATCAGAAACCTACCTGTTTTCTTGTGGTAATACAAATTTTCCATCAGCAAACAACGTTCTGTATATTTTTCATTTGAAATGAACCTAGGCATTATTGTATTTGAGAAAAATTTCAAAACTTGAGAGCTTGTCTTTGATGTTATTGTTTATGTTCCAGGAGGCATTCATTTTTAGAAAACAAAATACTCTTGTTTTTTGGCTGGAAATTCTAGAAACTTGTGTAATGTAGTTTGGAGTGTGGAATATGGATTTGGATATTTTAAAGAGAGGATATCATAATGACATCCTACAGTATTTGATGAAGGAACTAATCCCTAGCTTCTCTAGTATTAGCGCTTGATTTTTTTTAAAGGTTTTTGGAACACTGGATTGAGTCACGATGAAGGATGGACTACCCAACACTTGAAGCCACACCGAGGCTTGCTGAGAATCTGTAAGTAGAAATCACATTTCCTTTATCTGAAATTTTTTTCTTTTAGCAATAATGTCTTAACTACTACCCAGAAAATCAGAAATGTGATATTTACCTTGAGAAAAGCATATTTAATTCAACAAGAATTTCCCCAAAAAGGAAGAAAAAACTTGCATTCTCAAGAAAAAATAACTACGAGGTTTAAGGAGCTCCAAGGTACCCATCCTCGCTGGTTATAACCTCTAAATAAAAACCAAAGGTTTGTCCCAATAGGTTAGTGCTTTTAACCTAGAAGGAGTACCCCACTCCATCACTTCTACACCACACGGTGTGTCGTGCTTCGATATCTCATGTTACTCCAAACCTGCCATAAAGATGACAACTGTAGTGTTAACAGTATTGTTAGGAACCCGTGTCAACCATTCTCTTTAATTTTCTATTATATTGTTGTTGGACGCATATGCTTTGTCCGTTGTCCCGTAGTATTTGATGATCCAAAGTTTGTACTAGCCCATGGTATTGAATCATAGTATTGGATGCATATCCTTTGTAAGTCGTCTCGTAGTATTATATGTTCCATGGTATTGACCCATATTATTGGGCATAGAATTAGTATATAAGTGTGTGTTGAGGCCAATGAAGGCACTGTGAATTTATTTGTATTGAGCTTTCTCAAAGGAGGTTTCCCCCTCGAAGTGGCTCGCAATCAATAAATCGATTCTGAGCTATGTTATTTCTGCTATCTTGTGCATTTTAATTAATTAATTGTTGTAAGTTCCTCACATCTGGTATCAGAGCACTTTCTTAGACTCGTTGGGTGGAATTTCTGCCAAAAATAAATATTCACATCTGTTGCAGGTTCGGATCTGGGAATAATACCTATCCACTTAATTGTAGGAAGTACTTGGGAATAAGCCCTAAAACTCATTGTGAGGAGTAGCACATGAACCTTAAGTAGCTAGCCCATTGAGAGGACCTTCCAACAAAAAGGGAAACAACCCCTACCTTATTGACTAGTTCCAACCCGTGAGGTAAACCAAGAGCTGTCATTTGTGGAAAATTGGTTATCGGTTTTACCTGAGCCATGGAGTGAGGGGTACTGCCCCAATACGCAAGCCTCCAGACATCATTGGTGGCCAAGTGACATCCCTGAACCGTTAGGAAGCCAAGCATACCTGTGGTCCATATCTATTTTCAACTGAACTATTACCGATCACTTTCGCATCATTGTAGATCCACCTATTGCTGATCACTTCCGCATCATTTCAGATCCAACCGTTTCCAGATCCATTCTAAAATCCATATCTGTTCCAACCATTTTCGGTCCATTTTGATCCATTTAAGATCCCACCGTTTCAGATCCATTATGATAAAAAAAAACTAATTTTTTGCCATATCTCCTTTGTTTTAACTCTGTTTCCCTTGAAACTTCACTGACACCCTTGCAATCCCATTCTGCATATTTCATTCCTGAGGACCTTATCCCAAATTCCACTTCCCAAAGCCATAAATCCCACATTTTCCTATTTTTAAGGTTTGCCATAACTTCTTCGATTTTCACCCAATTGCCTTCAATTTTTTCTACCATGTTCATTCCCTATTTCTACTTCTTTATTCCTCTCTGACACATTTTCCCATTCTTTCACCTTGCTTATGAAAACCTCATTTTTTGCTTCCCTGTCCATTTGAAAGTATCCAAAACCTAGTCAAACCCCAATTACCCATCAGAGTTTTTCCCAAATCCAAATTTCCCTTTACTAAATAAGCTTATGTTTGTGTTTTTCTACCCATTCACAAAAAAAAAACTCATGGTTATGGTTGTCACCCACGCAGGATCGCAAATAATGGAGGAAGAACTTGCAGCCCTCAAAGCCAAACTCCAATAGTTGAATGAAAAATTTCTCATCCTCCATCTTCAGTATTCATCCATGAACACTGGGTTCTCTTTTTCCAACAATTTTCATGGAACGAAGCTTGCTTTTCCTCGCTTCAATGGTAATGATCCGAATTGAAGGATATACCGGGAAGAACAATATTTCAGTCTGCATAATACTTTTGATGTCCAAAAAGTTCCACTTGCATTTTTTCATTTGGAACAGGAAGCCCTTCAATGGTATCATTGGTATATTAAGGCTCATGATGAGCCAAACTGGATCGATTTTTTCCAACTCCTTTTGCAACAATTTGGTCCTCGTGCTCTTGATGAATTCATAGGAGCACTCACTAAATTTCGCCAAATTGACACTATGAGAGAGTATCAGACAGAATTTGAGAAACTAGCCAATCACACAGAAGGATTTTCTGATGAATTCTACAAGAGTTGTTTTATCAATGGTCTTAAGGATGAAATCTGCTCAGAGGTTAAAATGTTCTGTCCCAACACAATGATGGAAGTCTTAGGGTTGGCTAAGTTGGTGGAGGACAAGATCACATCCAGTAATGCTCCAAATCCACTTTTGTTCTATTCAGAAATATGGTTTTCCAACGACCTCCCATCACGCTAGCTCCTCGCGCAACTCCTATCAAGAATTTGTCTGAAGCAAAGATGTGGGCACATAGATAAAGAGGGATTTGTTATAATTTTGATGAGAAATTCACTCAAGGACATAGATGTGTTGAGCAACAACTCTATCTCTTAGATGTAGATTCTTTGTCTACCTCTGAACTTGGTGCAGAAGCTCTAGATACACTAGATGATCAGGTCGACATTCAACAGCCTCCTGTTGATCCTCTGTCTCCGGATGACCATCCAGAGATATTTCTCCATGCTTTAGCTAGATTCACCACCCCACAAACAATGCGGGTCAGGGGTTACTTAAAAAATATCCCTCTTACAGTACTCATTGATTCTGGTAGCACTCATAACTTCATTGACCCTCGGATTGTCAAACAGGTTGATTGTTTTGTCCATCCTTGCTCCAACTTTGAATTCGTGATTGCCAATGGGGGCACCTTACCTTGCAAGGAGAAGTGTTGCAATATGTGTATCTGTATGGAATATTATAACCTGCACTCTGGCATGTTTTCCTTGTCCTTAGGTGGATGTGATGTGGTTTTGGGTGCTCAATGGTTATGCACACTTGGCCCCATCTTGTGGGATTTTGCTGAACTTTGGATGCAATTTTCAGACAATGGGAAACAACAGACATTTTTGGGCTTACAACTGTAAAATTAGTCACAGCAGAGCTAATGAACAAGTAAATCAATCACAACATATGAACATAGAAAATATGGTGCAAAACTGTGCAAAACATGCAGCAGTGCTCTCTATCCCAGAAAGGGTGAATGAATTACAATAGATTACAATGTCTGTCAATGAGCAATTCGAATTGACTAAGTAGGCCATTCGAATCACTAAATGGAGTAGCTTGACTCTATCTAGGAGTCCTCATCAATCATCGGTGGTGCTCATCAATCACAACAACCAGTCATCCAGGTGTCAAACTGAGTCTAACTGAGTGTAATAAATGTAACTGAAGTGTGTAGCACTGATATAGGATCTGGAGGCTCAGTGGGGGCGCATGGGAGGCTAACTGAAGTCAGAACAAGTCACCTAATCAAACTGGAGGTCAAACGGAAGTGATACAGTCAGTCGGGAGTGAAACTAGCCTCAAATCAGGGAGAATCGGAGCTAACTGAATGTAACTGGAGTGAATCTGCAGTGGTAGGTGAGCAAGTGCGCCCTTCTATGGCAGTAGGTGAGAAGAGGGCACCTTTCAGCTTGGGAGGGCTAAAACTCTGTGGTAAGTGGCTCCCGGGTGCTAGAAGAAGGTGGATAAGGTGCTGGAGGCATCAAACTGGTGACTGGGATGCATGCCTGTGCATGCAAGATCCTGAAATAGATGATCCTGAAATAGATCATATCCTGAAATAGATCATGCAAGATCCTGAAATAGATGATGTATCCCGAAATAGATGATGGATATCCGAACACCCCCCCTCAAGCTAGACTATGATGTGCCAACTAAAATAATGTGGGGCCCTGGTAACTAAGACCAAAGGTCACCCCAATACAATAATCCAAAAAAAAATGCTGAAAAAAAACTAAGTGAGGAAAGAGGGAAAACCCAGTGGGAAGAAAGCCCCCCCTCAAGCTAAAGCATAATAATGAATCAATCTGTCTCCACCATGATGGAACTCACCCCCAACAGTGAACGGAGGTAAGAGAACTTCTTCTCAGTGAAGCTCTTGGTGAAGATGTCTGCAATTTGCTCATCAGTAGGGCAATATTGCAGAATGATGGTGCGGTCATGCACCAACTGTCGAATGTAATGCATATGAATCTCAATGTGTTTGGTCCTCTGCCGCTGAACTGGATCTGTGGAGATCTTGATAGCACTTTGATTGTCACAAAATAGGACAGTCGAAGTAGTGCCACCAAAACCAAACTCGGAAAGAATACCCTACAACCAAACTGCCTGAATGCAGGCATTGACTGCCCCTCGATACTCTGCCTCTGCTGAAGAAAGTGCAATGGCTGCTTGCTTTTTGCTGGACCAGAAAATAGCACCATGACCAATCATGAAAACATAACCGGAAGTGGACTTCCGATCAATGCTATCACCTGCCCAATCTGAATCAGTAAAACCAATGAAATCTAGCTCAGAATCTGCAGCATAATGTATGCCAAACTGTCTCGTACCTTGCACATACTGCAAGATCCGCTTGGCTGCTCGCCAATGAAGCTCATGTGGCTGCTGCATATATATTGACACGGCACTCACGGCATATGAGATATCAGGCCGTGAATGTGTCAAATAAAGTAGTGAACCAATCAACTGTCGATACATACTGCAATCTGCAAGCGGTGTGGAATCTCCCTCCTCAAGACTGATTCCTGAGAGGAATGGGAACGGGGCTGCCTTACATTCAGCCATATTAAACTTCAATAACAGGTCGGAAGCATATTTTTGCTGAGATATAGTGATCCCATCGAAATTTTGAGCTATCTACAAGCCCAAAAAGTGACTCAGCAAGCCCAAATCGCTCATGTCAAAAGCTAGATTTAAGGCAGATTTTAGCTTGTTTATTGAAGTAAGTGTGCTACCAGTAATAAGCAGATCATCAACATAAAGTACAATAACCAACAAATTACCTTTAACTCGCTGAAGATAGACATTCGGATCAGATTTGCATCTTTGGAAATTCTGAGAAAGAAGGAAGGAGTCCATCTTTGCGTACCAAGCTCTTGGGGCCTGTTTTAACCCGTACAAAGATTTCTTCAATCTACAAACCAATGATGGATCTGATGTATAACCCTCTGGCTGCTGCATATAGACCTCTTCAGCAAGGTCTCCATGTAAAAATGCACTCTTCACATCCATGTGATGCACCTCCCAGTGCTTGGATGCGGCAATAGCTAAAACAAGGCGGATGGAGTCCATCTTTGCAACCGGTGCAAAGGTCTCTGTGTAGTCCACTCCTTGGACTTGGGAAAAACCTTTTGCCACCAACCTTGCTTTATATTTGCTGATAGTGCCATCAGCAGCAACTTTAGTACGGTAGACCCATTTACACTTCACTAATTTTCTTCCAGGTGGAAGAGAAACTAGCTCCCATGTATTGTTCTTTTGAAGAGAACTGTACTCTTCATCCATGGCATCTTTCCATCTCGGATCTCGATGGGCTGAATAGTATGATTGGGGATCTGAACCAGCCATCAAATAACAAATCTCAGGAAGAAATGGATCAGCAATAGAAAGAGCCATACCTGCCCTTTGAAAGTCTCCTCTTGTTCGTCTCGGATCAGCAGGATTTCCAAGACTAGAACCAGCAGATTGTAGAGTGTTTTGGGCCCACTTTGGTAACTGAGGGGGATCTGAATGATTGGATTCCGAACCTGATATGTCATGATCATCATATGCTGCTACAATATCAGAAATATCAGAACTCATACCTTCATTATCGCTGCTCGAATCTTCTTCTGGTGAAGGCGGTGAATCGGCAGTTTTCTCCTCAACTAGTTGCAATTCTTGAAGCGGTTCTTCAAACTGCACACTGCGCTCTATGAATATCTTTTTAGATCTGATATCCATGAGTTTATATGCTTTTGATTCTTCCCCATATCCTATCAATATGCACTCGATACTTTGTGGATCCAAAGCTCGTCTCTTCTCAGAAGGAATTCTAGCCCATGCAGTAGAGCCAAAAACTCTCAAATTTGACACATCCGGTTTGTGACCAAAGAATGCTTCGAAAGAAGTCATACCTTTCACGGATGAATGTGGAACACAGTTCTGTATATATGCAGCAACATTGATTGCTTCAGCCCAAATATTTGCAGCCAAACCTTTCGATTCAATCATGCATGTAGCCATCGCTTTCAGTGACCGGTTTTTCCTTTCCGCTACACCGTTCTGCTGGGGTGTGTAGGGAACTGTATGTTGGATCTTGATTCCGCTTTGGGCACAAAGTTACAGCAACTCGGACTTGATATATTCCCCACCATTATCAGATCTAAGAGCTTTGATCTTGCTCTCAGTGGTGGTCTCAACAGAAGCCTTAAAATCCTTGAATTTTCCAAGCACTTCTGACTTGTTTTTGAGAAAGAATACCCATGTAAAGCGGGAAAAATCGTCAATAAATGTCAAAACATACCTTGAACCATTTAATGACATATGGGGCAGTGGACCACTGATATCATAATGGATCAATCCCAAAATAGTAGAGGCTCTGCTAGCCTTGCCGCGGTCGAATCTGTGCTCGGGGTGCTTCCCAATAATGCAACCGGTGCATATTCCCTTCGAGGAACGGAGTTGTGGAAGCCCATCTACCATGGATTTATTTGATAGCAGCAACAAATACTTATAATTTAGATGTCCAAATCTTTCATGCCAAAGCCTACTAACCTCATTACCATGTGTGCGAAGAGCAGTGGGATTTGCAAGCGGAATAAAGTGCGAAAACTCATAACATTTTGCAGTGTGGTTTGCCTTTCCAGCCGCAACTAGTCTTCCACTTTTAATATCAGAAATTTCAACTGTATTAGGGCTGAATGTGACTTTCTTTGGATCACCAGTATGTGTCATTTGATACACAGAAAGGAGATTCAAAGCTAAGGAAGGCACATAGAGAACATTCTGAAAGCATCCATGATCTACATGAATCGTACCTTTGCCCTTTGAAGAAATTTTTGAGTCATCTCCCAAATGGATGGGGATGGAGCTGTTTGGATCGAATGAGGAAAAAGAATCAATATTTGCAGCCATATGATTTGATGCACCCGAATCTATCAAGAGAGTGGGCTTCGAAACCGTTGCCATGAGTGCTTGTCCTCTTTCATGATCGTCATTCCGATCCTTCTTCCTTGCACCGTCAGGAAGGGTTATGTTGTTCTTTTCCAAAAGGAGGGCCATTTGATCTATAGTCTTCTTCATACATGAACTTTCGGGATGAAAGCCACGGTTACAATAAGTACATTTAGATTTTTGGTTACCTTCTTTGCCCTTTTGCTTGGATTTCGAACTGGATGGTGCATCCGTTTGCTTGCCTTTGTCTTTTTGCTTGTGAGGCTCGAATTTGGGCTTCTCCTTCTTTAGCTTTCCTTTACCATTCGAGATCTTGGGTCCTTGAACAAATAGGGCTGAATCTTTGGAGCTTATGGACCCCATTTGAATCAACTTGTCATGCTCTTTCGTAACGGACTCAATGAAGGCATTCAAGGTAGGCATCTTCCAATTCGGGGTAGTTAGCCGACCGGAATTGAAAGTGGAGACAAATACCGAATAATCTTTCCCAAGCTTGCTTAGAATGGAGAGGATCAACTGTTTATCCTCTTTGATAACACCACTGTTCTTCAATTGCAAGTTCAAGTTCTTGAATTTTGTGAATAATTCATTGATGGTCTCGAAATTCTCAGGATTAAGGCCAATCAATTCATTCTCTAATTGAAAAGCCCTAAGCTCATCCTGCTTGCCGAATAGTGTTTCAAGTTGCTCCCATATGGCTTTTGGAGTCTTCAATCCGCTGAGATGGAAGTGAAGATCCTTGGAGATGGAGAGACAAAGAAGACCGTAAGCTTCATCAAGCTTGTTGTAGTGTTTGGTTCTTTCTGCTACATTGTTTGGCTCCAATTCAAGACCAAGAGTGACTCGGTAGTAACCTTTTGAACGTAATATGATCTCCATATCATCTTTCCAATCAAAATAATTGAATGGGGTGAGGATAGGCTTTGAAGAAGAGTATTCCATTGCAAGGATTGAGTCAACTGATGAAGAGGAAGCTTGCATGCAGACTATAGCGAATGCAATTGAAGGAGGAAACCTTGCATGCAGAAAATAGTGAGTGCACTTGAAGGAGACAATAAACCTGCAAATCACATCAAAACAACCACAATAAGGTCGAACAATCCACCCTTTGAGAGTTGCATCACACCTGGGATTGGATTTCAAGCAATGTTGAATGGGTCCAATGTATCAGATCCAGGAATTATGTGGTAACTCAAGCTTCTGGAGTGGTATTGGAATATTTTTCAAGCTTTGCATGCACAGGAGCGAATGCCCTTGAGATATCTCATGCCAAAATTTTTGCAATTTTTAGCAATTCAGTCAAATCTTCTTGTATAAACACCTGTAGAAAAGAGATCTTGTCCCTGCAATGGCTCTGATACCATGTAAAATTAGTCACAGCAGATCTAATGAACAAGTAAATCAATCACAACAGATGAACATAGAAAATATGGTGCAAAACTGTGCAAAACATGCAGCAGTGCTCTCTATCCCAGAAAGGGTGAATGAATTACAATAGATTACAATGTCTGTCAATGAGCAATTCGAATTGACTAAGTAGGCCATTCGAATCACTAAATGGAGTAGCTTGACTCTATCTAGGAGTCCTCATCAATCATCGGTGGTGCTCATCAATCACAACAACCAGTCATCCAGGTGTCAAACTGAGTCTAGCTGAGTGTAATAAATGTAACTGAAGTGTGTAGCACTGATATAGGATCTGGAGGCTCAGTGGGGGCGCATGGGAGGCTAACTGAAGTCAGAACAATTCACCTAATCAAACTGGAGGTCAAACGGAAGTGATACAGTCAGTCGGGAGTGAAACTAGCCTCAAATTAGGGAGAATCAGAGCTAACTGAATGTAACTGGAGTGAATCTGTAGTGGTAGGTGAGCAAGTGCGCCCTTCTCTGGCAGTAGGTGAGAAGAGGGCGCCTTTCAGCTTGGGAGGGCTAAAACTCTGTGGTAAGTGGCTCTCGGGTGCTAGAAGAAGGTGGATAAGGTGCTGGAGGCATCAAACTGGTGACTGGGATGCATGCCTGTGCATGCAAGATCCTGAAATAGATCATATCCTGAAATAGATGATCCTGAAATAGATCATATCCTGAAATAGATGATGTATCCCAAAATAGATGATGGATATCCGAACAACAACCAGGGTCTCTCTGCATCATCAGTTCACATCGCTTGGAAAAGATCCTTAAGAATAATTCACATGGTGTCATCGCTCAACTCCATTCCATTCAGATGCACCCATCAACGGTCTCCACTACTCCCTTGGATAGATATGGAGGTGTCTTTGCTAAACCCGTGGGATTTCTGCCTTCAAGAGACCTTTCTGGTAAGAATTTAGCCGCATCTACATCTGAGAAGGAAATGATCGCTATTTTGCATGTAGTACAAAAGTGGCAGCCATACCTATTAGGGAATTATTTTTGCATCAATACTGATCACTAGAGTCTGAAAATTTTTCTGGAACAACAAGTCTCCTCCTCAGCACACCTAGAATGGGTTAGCCAACTCATGGGTTATGCCTATGAGATCACTTACACGAAGGGTAAGGACAATCTGGTGGCAGATGCTCCTTCTCTCACATTTGATGACCCAGTTTCTCTTTCAGCTATTTCTATGCTTGTTCCAAATTGGTTGCAATCTGTTCAATGGGGCTATGTCTTCTATGAACTCCATGCTTCTTCATCTGCACTCTGGGTTCCTCAAAACGTATGACCGGGACCAGTGTAAATTTATTTGGCAAGGACTGAAAAATGACAATTCAATAGATGGTGGCTGAATGTGCTACTTGCCAGGTCAACAAGGGTGAAACGACACTCCTTTCGGGATTGCTCGAACCCTTTCCCATCCCTACACATATTTGGACAACTATTTCTATGGATTTCCTTAAAGTGCTCCGATGGTACAATACCACATCTAAAATGACACCTTATGAAGCAATCTTTGGACAGGGACCGCTAGTTCTTCTTCCATTCACCCTCAGCAGTTCCCCAGTTCAGGAAATTGACTCGGTTCCTCGAAACCGCAATCAGATTCTTCTCATTTTGCAAGACAATCTTCACATGGCAAGAATTCGAATGAAACAATAAGCTGATCAACACCATTTTGAGCGCACTTTTCATGCAGGTGATATGGTTTTTCTTCATCTACATCCTTCCAAGCAATCCTCCTTGAAAATCAATAGGCGTCAGCTTCTCTCTCAATCTATCACAGAGGTATTAATTCAGTGGAACGGAATGCAACCCGAGGATGCTATAGGGGAACCACTCCTTCATATTCCACATCAATTTTCATAGCTAAAGCTTTGAGGGAAAATATTTTTCTAAGGGAGAGGGGATGTTAGGAACCCATGTCAACCATTCTCTTTACTTTGTTCGTATATTGTTGTTGGACACATATGCTTTGTACGTCATCCCGCAGTATTTGTTGATCCATAGTTTGTACTAGCCCATGGTATTGACCCATAGTATTGGACGCATATGCTTTGTAATTCATCCTGTAGTATTATATGTTTCATGGTATTGACCATAGAATTGGGCATAGACTTAGTATATAAGTGTGTGTTGAGGCCAATGAAGGCACCGTGAAGTTATTTGTATTGAGCTTGCTCAAAGGAGGTTTCCCTCTCGAAGTGGCCTGCAATCAATAAATCGATTCTGAGTTCTATTATTTCTGATATCTCATGCATTTTCATTAATTCACTGTTGTAGGTTCCTCATAAGTATCGGATGTGATCTCTCCCAACCCTTCAAATACCAATTTCACCTTTCACAAACCTGGAAATTGTCACCCACATTGACAAAAAATTATTCAACTAGAGGATCCATGCTAAACCAAATCCCCTCCTTGCTCTGAACCTCAAGCTATTTGATATGATCATTGTAGAGAAGAGTTAAACACAAAAAATATGTGTGAGTTATTAGAGCGAATGAGGAATATGAGTGATTACTATTGTTGGGTGGTGAATAGTAATTCATATGGAGAGTACTTTTGCATGATTTCTCAAAGACTGATTTGTAGTATTTTGAGAACGTTTCAAACTCTAAACCATAAACTCATCAAAAGAAGTTTAATAAGCGTCTATGAAAGGATAGTGAATTAATAAGTTGATATAAACTCAATCTTTCCTTTTTATAGAGAAATTATATCTCATTTTTCCACATTTTCATAATCCTATTCTAAGATAAAATTGATAGTGATCAACCAAACTTAAGTGATGGATAAATTCAATCCGATTCCTTTTTCAAATTTTCATCCAATTCCTTTGAAAATGAAGATAAATTATATTGAACATACTTAAATTGCACATTAGACAAGCTGAAGAAGCAAAATCAATTACTTCGGATTGCCTAAACACATAATCTACCTTAGTATATCAAAATTTTACAATCTCAAGAAAACAAATCATACCATAACTATGCATTTCCTTGTGGACATAAATTGCCAAAAATTCACTTCATTGAATCCGAATGTAGCGGCCTTCAGAAGATCATTGTTTCATGATACAGATTCGCAGCTGATCTCCGTGTATAACTATTTCATGATAGGGATTCCTAGCTGATCACCCTATATAAACCTCGAGATAATATGAGAAATGGAGGAGCATGTCTTTCACTTCGGTTGGTAGTGAAAATAGATCCTAAGCAGCTGAGTCCATTCTCTGGATAGATTCCAACTCAAATCCCTGATTTATCACGTGAAAAAATCCATTGTTTGAATGCATCTCTGATTTTTGTGGTCCCTTCCAGCAATGGAGAACTCATGGGTTTGTCGGCTTGCACGTCTGATGTAAGCAATACAAAAATTTCGATGAGAGGAAGATCAAGTAGGCCTTCCGTACATCCATTGTTGGATGCCATTTTGGTGCGATAAAGTAATCTTTGTGGCACTTAGGGACCTAGAATATCCTTGGATATGAAGATATATCGATGGAAATATAGATAAAATGAGTTTTGCAAGGGAATGTGGTATGGCATATTAAGAAGATGGAGTAGAGTGGATATGTAAAGTCATGTCTTATGCCACATTCAACTTGGAAGATATTCAACACATCAAAAATTATGTTGGAGGGGTAGGTAGTTTATTAGACTGCATGTTGTTTCTTAAAATTTTGGCAATTGGATTTCGGTTAGTTGAACCCTGCTTTGTTTTATAGATAGCGAATGATGTATTAATGGGCATGGTATTCTATGAAATTCAACGCTACCTGCATATCACTCTTGGTCGTCCCACAACTAAATCATTAATCCTCTTTCTTTCTCGTTATATATTTTAAATGGCTAACTACTACTAATAGTTTGAGATTTTGAATGCAGATGAGAAGAGTCTTGGGGTAGTAGAAAACTTGATATTAATGACATTGGTTGTGATGAACATGAGAGCCAGGTCATATGATTTGGTAAACTTGTTGCAGTTCGAATGCCTGCATGCTTATTTTCTTGTTCAAATGAATGTAGTTAACACATGCAAACTTGTAGGACATGAAGAAGATGCTTAAACCCAACACTAAAGCACCTTGTAAAATCATCTTGGGTTTTTACATGTTGGGATACCCTTGGAGATGTTGGATAATCCTCTAGAAATTCTTCGTAGGGTAAAAAATAATATAGATAGGAAGAAAATGTTGCTTGAAGTCTTCATAATGGGTAAAGCGCTCGGTATGTGACAAAATTAAAAGGCCCACAGGTAGTACATTAGTACATCAATTATTAGTATTAGCATCATTTTTAAGAGATATTACAGAAGAAAACTTAGGTGGTTAATTATGATATGGAACTTGTAACAGGAATATGCGAAATGGATGTATAGAGATGTACAAAACCCTGGGTGTGTGAATCATTGCATAATACAATTTTTATTTTGGTTTATCAATTTTATTTGGAACACAACGGGCACTCCTTGTGATGAGTACAAGCTACATGGGTAGCTTGAGAATGCAATTCATAGCTGCAAAATGATATGTAGATGCAGGACTGCTCTCGAAGTGCTTTTTTCATTGTTTCCAAGAGATAAGGAAGCTGCCAGCATCTGAAAAAAGGCTTTGGTCTCTATTTCTATTTTGAGATTTGAAAAACTGGATGTTAAACTATCGTCATCCATTTGTCCAATCACTAAGCAAATAATCACAAACTATAATACTCTATCTCTTACTAAATCAACAATTTAATCATTTAAATATAAATCACATAATATATAAATACATATATACACACACACACACACATATATATATATATATATATATATATATATATATATATATATATGATGTGATTTATATACATTTTTCACCATTTATTATTTATGGTGCTTTGCGCCAAATACAAGTTTGTGTATATTAAATAATAATAATAATAATTTTCATGTTTTGCACTAGAAAGTCTCACTCCATGTTGGATTTGTTTTGGTGTTTTGCACCACAAAATCTCAATCCACTTAGGATTGGTTTTTGTTGGTTTGCACCATACACCATCGAATGACACATATTCAATTAACACCTAAATCAACTTTTTTAAAAGCACCACTTTTGCACCATAAATTTTAGCACCACTTGCGTATCCCCACATTATCACCAATTTTACACCACTATTTGAAAATTGAGGATTTATTAAATCCTTTACAAATAGTGGTGCTAATGTGAAGATAAAATGCCTTTTTTTCTTGTAGTGCGTGTTTTTTTTGTTTATACTATTGATTCTGGGAATCGTTTGAGAGAATAGGCATACCAACCAAAGATGGAGAAGTAGAGGACGCCAGATAAAGAAATTAGAATGATGAAGAAGGCGCTTTCAAGGCATTCCGAGCATGAGCTGCATACAACCAAGCTGCAACGACAGAACAACATCTTATTTCTCCAATAGAATTTGCATCCTTCCCTGACCCTCCACGGGCCTCTTTTACTCCACCAAATAGCTCCTCTGATAGGTCATGCTCGCATGAGGCTACCTCAGAATGGTGCATTAGAGGCTGTGTAGAGTTTTTCAATCCACCATCATCATTATTTGCAGTCATGGTTTCTCTAGCTAAAATCAAGATGAAGAAATCCATTCCTAGTGCAAGTATTTTTCCTTCCCTCATTCTACATCTTTCCTATCTGATCTCAAGCCTGGACATTGCTTCTTCGCTTTCATTAACCCTTCTCTCTATGATTCTATGTTTGATAATTTGGTTTATTTGTGGGTTTTTGTCTCATATTTTTCAGAACCCATTTGAATCTACCCAAGCAAACCTAACCCAAGTGGGGGTGCAGTGAAATTGGTGAATTAATATTGAGAGGAAATCAATTTCGGCTAGCTAGACTAGAATGGAGACAAATGAGCTTCGGGGTATCGAGGATGCAGCTGAGATCAATGCTTCCTCTCAATAATTGGAGCTTCAATTTCAGGTACATAAGAAATCTCATTCATTTATGTTCAGAGAAGAGTGGTTTTTTATTATTTCTTGATTTTTTCTTTGTTGTCATAAGTCGTAGATGTGTTGAGTGTTGTCTGTGTGCCCATAGTTGTCTTCACTGCATGTTTTGTGTAAAGTCTGTGATAACTGAGAGACAGGGGAGAATTTATGATAATTTTGTGATAACTGAGAGACAAAGGATAATTTCTGAGAAGTATGTGGTAACATGTATTGAATTGCAGTTTAAACGATTGACTTGTTTTTCTCTAGCAATGTCTTTCCATTCTCATTATAAGCTCAAAAGAATTCCTTCTCCCATTCCATTCCATGTACTCCTTGAAAGCCTTGAAATTGGTCTCCCACATTTGATCTCCATGTCTTTCCATTCTCATTATAAGCTCGAAAGAATTCCTTCTCCCATTCCATTCCATGTACTCCTTGAAAACCTTGAAATTGGTCTCCCACATTTGATCTCCAACATTTGTTTTCTCACAAGTATCATATTCGCGTCCACAATGTTCGGACCCCTGCAATGTTCGGTGGAATGTCGTAAATGATTTTATTAACCAACAACATAGTTCTCCAATGGGAATCACAAATGTTGATAAGACATAGGCCAACGATGCAGTTCCAATGACTTTCCAACTGTTTTGTTGTCTATACCGCTGTAAGTATGTCGCTAGAGAGTCAGAATAGATATGAGGGTCCAAGAATATATATCGTCAATAATATAGAAACTTTATCTATATTATGTCAACATACTTTCAATAGCCATGTCAATTGGCCATTGAAATTAAAATGTTTTACATCCTATAATAAAATACTAACTTCTATTGACTACCCCTCGTAGACATTAAGATTCGGATATATTGCTAGTTTTGCACCTATCATTTAATGGAATCTTAGTGTCCAAGACGATCTATATTTTATCCAAGGTTATAATTTAAAGAACATGGAACTTATAAAGTTGATCGATGTATCATCTTTGTGGGAAAGTGGTATGCATGCTAAGAGAAGTTGTGGGATGTTGCAAAATATGAACCAACAACTTATTTGTAAGTAACGAGAATGGTAGGTGATCACCTAGAGAGAATATGAACTCCCATTATAATTACTTACACATAATTTCTTGGTTCATATCCTATAACATCCTGCAAATTCTCTTAACATGCATGCCACTTTCCCGCAATCAATACATCGATCACCTTTGTAAGCCGCATGTACTCTATCTTCTAACCTTGGATAAAATATGGAATGTATTGGACACTAAGCTTCGAAATGATAGGTGCAACCTCACAATCTATCCCAACATTGATCATGTCTATGAGGGGAAGTCAACGGAAGTTGGTATTTGACGAGTTACCAAGACATGACTATAGTTTCTTGCAAAAGCAAGTAGGAGTAAAATAATTTGTACTTTGTAGTTTTTGAACTCTCTATATGGACATTAAAGTGTACAAACCTATACTAGAAACATAATGTTTGTTGGAGGATCCTATTCGGTCAGCTGACTATGTCCTCCTGACTGACTGAGAAGTAGTAGGCTTAGTTAGTCATGTCGACTAGGGAAACCAACTGAGATGTTAAGAAACTATGACTGAATAATTGTATGTATTAAATATATAATAGGTTGGTGAGCCAGGAGAAAGAATCTCTATTCTCCACTTGTGTACAACATTGGTATGTTTTGCTAATAAACATACTTGTTTTTTGGTCCCCATTACTATTCTTTCCTTGTTAGTCTCTCATGTGTGTATGATTATGTATGATATATATGCTTATATCTATTATGGTTGATGCACTACTGGTAACTCCTTGTAATTCTTCATATTACAACATTAGTTCTCCTTCTGGTAGTATTGAATCTAGACATGAAGTGGTCATACGTATGCAAATGGTGAGTGAGAGAAATTAGAGACTGTTGGAATTGGAATATTGAAAATTATATACATAACTATGCTAGAACGAACAAGTTGAAACTTGCACAGGCCCAAGAAAAGTTTGTCACTAACTCATATGAATGATCTATAGAATTCGTTCCCCGTGAGATAAAGATATTTCTCGATGGTTTTCATGAGCTAGTTGGACACCAAGAATGAAATCTTGTTAGTGCACAATATATACAGTGGAGGAAGAATGAATCTATACATGTGGCTTGAAAATATATGCGAATAATTCTATGAATACCAAGTTGTGGAAGGAAGAAATTCAGTTCACCAAGTTCACATTAGGATCTATACTGACCTTCACGAAGGATTTTCTGTTCAATACTAAGCTTTCTAAATAAATTTTTAATTGAAAATGGATTTCTCCACATAGTCAAGACATGACCTTCGTTGGGTGTGCTTGCCTCGTCGAACTGGGAGCAAAAGAAAAAAAATTGGGAGCGCTTTGTCACAGAGCATGAGTGGGAATATATATTTCATTTTATAAAATATGTTTTATTATTTTTCATTGATTCTATAAGGGAACTACTATGGTGACAGAGCATGGTTTCACACACTAGTTCTTATGGACCCACGTGCATTATAGATAGTAAAGTTATTTATTTTATCCTTGAGTTAACTAGAAAATAAATATTTGTGTGCATGCTTACTATAGTTGTGATGGAAAGAAGAAGAGGTGGCAATAGATTCAGGGAAACAAAATGTCATTATACACAACTCCCAACCCAATTTATAATACTAGGTTGAATCCCTTAAATCTAGAAGCTCTTGAAGCTGCATCTATAACTCTTACATTTCTGAAGTAGTCATGTGATATAGAGCCTTAGAAACATGCTCTATTCTCATATTAAGTTCAATAGTGAAATCTAACTCACATTTAGGTCTTAGTTCTATCAACTCTTCTAGAATTAAATTCCAAAATTCTAACAATATATGATGTTGTTTTATATCTATTGGACAATTATTTTTATTGATAGCCACTACTTCATACATTTGACAACATTTCTAAGAGTCCTTTTCAATGTTAGGTTGAAATGTTCATCTTAGAGATATTGCTTTCCTAGTTCCTACTAAAATACTCTTTTTCTCCCAAATTGGATATAAAATTAAGCATCTTTCCTTTGCACTCTAGAATTGCTTAATGGGTTTCCCACAAATCCATATAAGGATTATATCACACAATACAAAAACTATACGGAAAAGGCACTATAGTGGAGGATTTTGGAGAGGGTTTTAGAGTTACAATATTGGACAAAGTTCTCAAAAACCCTCCGCTAAAACCTCCACAAATGGTACTGGATGTTTTAGCGTAGGTTCTCAAAGAAATTTATTATAACTAAAAAAATCATCGGTCAGAGGCTTTTGCGGATGTTTTTATTGTTGCACTTTATTGAAACAAAAACATTGGTGCTAACAATTGTAAAACAAACAAGTGTTTTTAAGAGAAATACATGCAATGGTGTGCACCAAAATTTGAAAGCATTATATGCAGCGCTACTTGAAAATACATATAGCACTGGTGTGCACCAAAATTTTAACCGGAACCAGTGCTTTATAACAATATATGCATTGATTCTTTCCATGAAAAATGGCATTGGTGCTTACAAACTATTAAAACGCACCATTGATTTATAACAATATGTGCATTGGTGCATTATACTAAATGTAGCACTCGTTCTTACTAACTATTAAAAAGAACTGATGCTTAATAACTATTACAAAGCAACAGAGAGATAAGTGAAGGAAAATGCACAAGTAAATTTTACTGGGATGTTGGCTACTACTATATTTTTTAAATTTAACGGTGTAGTTAATATACAGTAAGACATCGAGGTGTAATAATAGAAAAAACATTAGGGCATGCGAGGACCATTATGTTGCATCGAGTCTATTATTTTAAACTAACTAGTGTGAAATTATCTCAAACACAATGATGTGACATTATCTCAGAAGAATCGGTGTGATTGAAATGATAAGAATCACTATTGATTATTTTCTATTTGGTGAACAATTGCTACTGACATCACACTAGAATATCTATATTTTATTCTTATTTTGTTTAATTCATTATTCATTAGAAATTGAAATATATTTTATAGTAGTATTCATTTGAATTTTTAATATTGCATTTGGATAGATGTTGGAATTAATTTTTTATATCATAAATTTTTGCATCTATTGTAATCTTTAATCATCCATATATTTCATTAGTGATGTAACATTTCACATGTAATTTCATGACATTGAAGAATGCAACATAATACAAAACTTCATTTTGTTATATATCAATAAGATGTCCTTTTTAATACAAAATGGGACAACATAAAGTCCAAAATAACCAAATGACAACATTCACATAATTGTTACACATATTGATAACCCATTGTCTTTCAAGTGGGACACTATGTGCAATACAAATTATGTAAAATGTTTGATTTTCACATACAATTATTTCAAAATATATAGTAGCTTGCACTAACATCCAAATATATGGATCATCATTCTTAGCTAGAATTGTTGATAGAGCTTGAGCCACTTGCATGACTTGGGTTATTTGGATGAATGTTTTTTATTGCCTCGATTGTTTTCCTCTTCTTTGGTTTCCATCTACAAATATAAAAATAATGTTTAAAGAGTGTATCTAGATTGATGGGAATAATGAAAATTAAAATAGATAATATACATGATTGTAAATTGAAAAGTGACATACAATAGAAAGAATTGAGTCTTGAATGATATAGACTATTTCATAACCAAATCTCTTGCCTTCTCTCAACAGGTATTCTATTAGCTCCACTCCATACTTCATTTCCTGCAAGCTTTAAAGCCCATAAAAAATCATAGATTTAATATAAAATATTTTTGTTGCTCTATTAATTATAAAATGAGAGAAGTAAAACAACATAGATACTTCCAAATTCCACAATTAATTTTTGATACAACATCATATCCTCACAACTCTTACTTAACCCAATGTCAATCATTTATTCTAATGGCTCTTCTTTGTATGTTAACAACTATTTGAAAATATCCAATGATGGTCGATGTAAAAGTAAATAAAATATAAATCTCACAATCTATATGAAGCTTTAAGTTCTTATAAGGAAATCACAACTACTCACAAACGTTTCTATCAACCCCTATCAACCCTTTTTTCTTTGTGGTCATGTCATATGTGTTGAATGGGTTCCATTTTATTTTCTTTCTTGCAACAAAAAAATAAAAAATAATATTTAATGTTAAATTAATTAATTAGATATACATAATAGAAAATTTCAATGATTTCATACATTCGAAGCATGTTGTTGTTGAATTGGCTCCTCATGCAATGGAATTATGTCCAACAATTTTAGTCAACATTCAACACGTGTGAATTAGAGTGTTTGAAACATGTTAGTGAATATTCCTTAAGTATAATATTACTCAAAATTCAAGAAAAAATTCATATTGATTTCTGTTTTATTCACATGATTCATCCCTCTAGTGCAACGTTTCCATCAAGGTTTTACTCTCTTTTGCACTTAGATTGCAAAGAAGTTTATCTAGATTCCTCATTTTTTGGCTCTTTGTGTGTCACAAATTAACCAATACATATTAGTTAAATTTACAAATAATTCAAACATTTTAATTTAATATAGAAATTACAAAAAAATTCCTTATTCCCAATTTTGGATGTGCTCTCACCATGTTGACTAGAATTGTTGTTCATTGAAATATTATGATGCATTATCTATCAATAAACACCATGGACCTTTAAATAGAGAATCTATTAAGTATATTATAAAAATAAATTAAGTATCTTCAAATTAAAAAAGTAGTATGTCATTTCTATGCGTTTCAATATACATAACACATTGATGCTTCTCATACTTGAATAGACTGGTGAACCATACTTGAACTTAGTGTTAACCAGAAAACAGAATAAAAAACAAAATAAAAATAACAATTCATGTACAAATTTGTCAGCGCGACTTATTTATTATAAAGCATGGGTAATCAAAACAATGTGCTTTTACAATTAAAGCATTGTTGCGTTAGAACAAGTCGACCAAATGTGTAATCATTTTTTAAAATATGAATTAAAAAATAAAAGGCCCAACATTACTGATGCACTATTACTGTAAATGCATTGGTGCATTTAAACAGCTAGGCTGCACTGAAATCTATGTATGCATTTTCTTTAAATTAAAAAAAATAAAAATAAAAACTAACAAGGATGACAGGGTTTCGAATACGACCCAAGAAGTGGTCCCATCGAACCCAAATCCTTATATATAAAACTACAAACCCATTAAATCTAAAATCCTAAAAGAAAAATATTAACTTTGAAACAATAGAGGGATTTAATCTCGAATGTAAAATTTTGCAGTCACATAAAACAAAAGGAAGCAACAAGAAAATCTAAATAGGAAAATAAATAAACCATTCATTGTGATGAATAGTAATAATTTACATACTCGAAATTTATACTATGCAAGTTTTGTTTGATTAAATGTACCTTACAAATTTCGATCTTAAGAATAATTTGGTTGCTCCACACTCCTCCTTGGTAACTCTCTCTTCCAAAAATCCCCCCTCAGAATTTTAGCAAAATAATGAAATAGTGATTAGTTTTTTTTTCGATACCTTATAGAAATAGTTTTTTAAATTGAAATTCTTGCTCCTTTTTTAGTTTATGGGAAAATAATTCATGTTATTTTTGGTTTTTCATACATCAATGCATTAATTACACACAAGCACAGGTGCATCATAACATGAAACACCAGAAATATATGAATACCCCAATGTAGTAATTTTTTCGTGATGCACTATATTGATATTCAGTGAAATATTAAAAAACATCATATTGTGTTGCCTATCAAAAATATGGTACATTGGTGCTTCTTTATATACTAAGTGCACTTTGGTAAAAAACAGTAAAAACTATATAGATAACTATACTCTATCAAATATAGAGTATATTTTCTTTTTTACGATTTTTTGCATATGTTCCAGCTGTTAGTTTTTCAGAATTTACTTCAATCTGATATAGGATCTTAACTAAGAGAACAACATGTACAGCATATCTACAGCACATTAATCATGGACACAATAATGCAAGCACACAAGAGACACAGAGTTTCACCAGGTAAAACCAAGAAGGTGAAAAACCCCACAACTTCCTCAGAGATAGATAGAGAAATGATACAACCCAAGCATAAGAGATATACTCCTAGCAGCAGCTTCTCCTCCTCCACAAGTGCACCACTCTCTAATGAGAGTATGAGTGAGAAAGTCAATGATCAAACAGAGTGCCTCCCGCACTCTATTTATACTTGAATTGACTTGCCTAATAACCTTTACTAGCTCGGCCTTAACATAACCACATAACATAATACTGACAGGGATGACCCCCAATAGGGTGGTCTAATAACCCTTTTACCCACATGACTCATACAGGGCTGACCCCATCAAGGTGGTCTAATAACCCATCAAGTATAAGTTACGACACTTACAATATAAATGACGACACTTCCATATAGAGGAATAATAACATCTCTATAGGAATACAAACACTTCCGTATAGAGGAATAATAACACCTCTATAGGAATACAATATACATGGGTGAAATACATTCCGAATTTACAATTACATCAACACTCCCTCTTAACTAGGAAGGTATTTCTCGACACAGGTCTTCTAGCACAAGTCTTCATCTCTCGATCATCGTCACTGGATCCATTTGGAAGTCACAACCGACTTCCATTCAGGTCTTGGGACTACATCCCAAATGTCATTCTTCATGATCGAATGGTACTCCTCGATCATGGCATTCTTCCAGAATACTGGGAACTTCAATATCTTCAATATCTTCAATAGATAGCTTTCTTATTGGAACAGCTGTTGTAGTCCTTCTTTTGTAGGTGATGGTATACGATCTTTCCTACAAGACAAGTTAAATTGCATGATTAGAAACATCTCATAGTTTTCATAACAAATTCTTACACATAAAGAAATATGTCATACAATCATGCAATTAATTTATCCAATGCTTCAATACAACATTTTATCCATATCCCATAACTTTCTAGATGCCTTCCAATCTGTACCAGAACATTGCTAAGAGTGTGCACAACTCCCAACATGTCAGCAAAGAGGTTTCATTCTAGATAAGTAGCAATGGAATGTTGTACAGTGCCATAGTCCACTTACCCATCACATGCATATTATTAGTATACTATTCATTAATGCAATTATTCTAATATGCATAATACACACCCTAAGTCTAGGAACATAAGCATATACATCATTGAGCAATATTATTTAAACAAACAAGTATGCAAGAAATGACAATTCAAATACTTATCTTTGTTTGGTTTGTAGGGTGGACTCCCTCTCAATATTTGTTTCCTTGCAGGAACTACTGGAGTGTGCTCCCTCTTGATCTTTGCTTCCTGGATTACCTGTCCTTGAACTTATATCCATCCTCGATCACTTATGCATACTCACTAGTATCATCATTGTGCTATCCTCGAGGTCTCATACATACATTCATTAGTATAATCTCAATACTATCAAAACACAATAATATTAAACATGTATAGTCATGATCATTTCAAACACAGATAATAAACATTAGTATTCAAGGTTTCAGGGAATTCTTCTCTTACTCATGTATATTCATATTTTACCATAGAACTCTTCTGGTTAGTCATATCATCAATCAAGGTAAGGGACATAACATGCATAAACCCTTGATTACTTAAATTTCTAACTTCATAAATAATCATTATCAATCATGCCATGTATACTTATATGAGAGATCCTAACACAAGGTAGGATTCTAACTTGATATAGGAAAAACATACCTGGATTAGCATGCTAGCTAGTTATGTCTAACATACCCACTTAATGTCTTCTTCTTCTCTTCATTGACTTGTGCTAGTAACCTACATATCTCATAGGTTAACCATTATAGAACCAAGTTATACATACCTCGTAAGTAGATCTTCTATGTGATCCATGACAATGGATGAATCTTTGTCTTCATGTCACCATGGTCATATGTTCTTGAACTAGAACATGATTTGTCTTTCTTGATGTACCTTTCATGTTAGCGGACAACATAAACCTCATACAACACCACAATGCATTAGTACAATCATAAATGTCAAAACCCTAATCAATGAATATCTTCTATCATGCATTCATATTTTAATTAAGGTGATATGACAAGTCTAAAATTAATCAAGATTGTACTAATATTAATGAAGACAAACATATCATAAACTTTAATCATGAACAGATCTCGAAACATACCTGGATAAGTCATCCCTGTCAAGATTGCTTGTAATCTTCTTATGTAAGGCCTTAGCCTCATCTCCCTCTGAAATAGGAACTTCTTCACTTATGCAAGTGACCTATCCATTCTCTTATAGGATTAACCCAATCCACTTGATTTGCAGAAACTAGATCTGGAGTTGGATTAGGGTTTGTCAGGGAAACCCTAAAAATTAAAACTTTGAATTTCAAACTTCTGAAAGGATAGAAAGATGTGCCTTGATGAGCTGATCAACCTGGTATACTCAGAATTTGAAAACTTCAAAGTTTCACCCTTAAATTTGCTTTCCAATCTTTCAGATTCACTAGGAGGACCCTGAATTAGGGTTTGAGTTTCCCAAAGCTTCACCCAACCAAATAGTTTGATTTAAAGCTCTAAAATTTGATTTTTCCAAGGAGCTTCCATCTATGGTCACAGATTTAAAAAATTCCCATTTTTGTAGAAGCCTTAATTCTCCACTTTTCTGATAAAAGTCTTAAACTAGGGTTGAACAAGCCCGGCCTTCTGCCCAACCAAAAAATTCAATATTGTTCTCTAAATTTCAATTTTGATCAAGAGCATTTAGCTGCGGTCTCCGATACAAAAATTCCAACATTCTCCAAAACCCTAAATTCCTGGAGCCATGAATGAAGGTGCTCAAAATCAAATTCTATTTTGACAGAAATATGGACCTGATTGTTTCTGGTGTAACTCTGAAATTTTAGATCATAGGGTCTAAAAATTCTTCCTCTAGTAGCCTAACCTGTTATCTTTCCATCCCAATAGGTCTGACCTCAAATGGATTCTCTGAGAGAGAGTTATGCCAACTGTCGCAACGTGACCTATTTATGGGATAAAACAGAAGAGCCGTCTTGTACAGCATTCCACGTGTCATTGGTTCAGTTTCAGCCTCTGAAAAACTTACCCGAGAAAGTACAGTTCGTTTCCTACCTGTCACATTTTATGAAATTTCATTTGGAGCTTCTTAGACCAATTTATTACCTTTTCTCCTAGGTCACCTGTTTATAACTCAGATCTGGAAGATGCAGAAACCCTATATTGTACAGATCATAAATCACAAAGTACAATGAATTAGATGTTTTCCTTTGGAAAAACGGTACATGGGGATCTTGTCTTTGACCTGTAATATTTTCAAATCCAGAAACCTTGCCGAAATAGATTTATAGCGAAAGTTCTACAATGACTGGTTTTTTCTATATCAAGGCCTAGCTTCGCAAGTGCAACAAGTGTCATAAATGCCATATCATGCCTTCCTCCAGGCTAGCTATGATACCATGTTAGTTTTTCAGAATTTACTTCAATCTGATCTAGGATTTTAACTGAGAGAACAATATGTACAACATATCTACAGCACATTAATCATGGACACAATAATGCAAGCACACAAGAGACACAGAGTTTCACCAGGGAAAACCAAGAAGGTGAAAAATCCCACAACATCCTCAGAGATAGATAGAGAAATGATACAACCCAAGCATAAGAGATATACTCCTAGTAGTAGCTTCTCCTCCTCCACAAGTGCACCACTCTCCAATAAGAGTATGAGTGAGAAAGTGAATGATCAAATAGAGTTCCTCCCGCACTCTATTTATACCTGACTTGACTTGCCTAATAACCTTTACTAGGTCGGCCTTAACTTAACCACATAACATAATGCTGATAGGGTTGACCCCCAATAGGGTGGTCTAATAACCCTTTTACCCACATGACTCATACAGGGCCAAGCCCATCGAGGTGGTCTAATAACCCATCAAGTATAAGTTACGACACTTACAATATAAATGATGACACTTCCGCATAGAGGAATAACAACATCTCTATAGGAATACAAACACTTCCGAATAGAGGAATAATAACATCTCTATAGGAATACAATATACATGGGTGAAATACATTCCGAAGTTACAATTACATCAACACCAACAAGGTGCGTATGTGGTTTAGCTACATCGATGCATCCATTTAATTCGGATGCATCGATGTGGTTTTACTATTATGATTCACCGATTAATTAAAAAGCACTATTAATTCTATTTTAATTAGATGGTGAAGAATCTTTTTATTTTATAATAGTAATATTATTTTTAATAATAGTAATACTTTTTATTTTGTTTTATAATAGTAATACTATAGTGAAGAATCTTTTACTTTATAACACTATTTTCATTGATAATGAATGCAATATTTAATGACAACAACCATTTCTAGGATATGGAATTTTTCATGATTTGTGCTCCTAACTTCCAATTGAATGACAATCGTGGAAGGAGGTATTATTGTGATCAATCAAATTATAATTTTGGGTTTTGATTGAATTAAAGGATGGACGCCCCAAGTCCTACATAAAATTCATACATTTATCCCATGTATTTATTTCCCTCTCCTCTATTATTTCTCTTGGAATCTCACTTACAAAAATAGTCCTCACTAATTTTCACAATGATTGCACACAAAAACTTAGTAGAAAATTGAGATAATTCACCAGAGAGAAGGAGATCATGTGGAACAAATTTTATTAATCTCATACTAGCAATATTTTTTCTATCCAAATATGTTACAAAGGATGAAATTCATGACCCTCTGGTGGCATTCAAAATCCATGCACTAATTAGGATTAATTTGGAAGATTCACCCAACTAAACATAAGAACTAGTTACAACTCCGATGAAATGGAAGTTAACTTATGGTAGGTGAGACAAATGGGTGCATGAGGAATTTAACTGGAAGTAGGTAGAGAAAGGATGTGCATCAAGGACTTGCAGGCTGAAAATAGAAGAGATGATTCCAAAGAAGGGTGCATAAGGTAGTTGACTAACAGTGGTCTTCAGTGATGAAATCAAGCAGAGGGTTTTAAATCCCTAAATTTTAAAAGGTCCCTAAAATTTAGGATACTGACTCAACATGTCCCAAAAATCACGGAAGAGGGAACATCGGTGGGTGATGAGAGCCAAGATGACAAATAAATGGTCCAGTGGCAATCCCAATGATGGAAACTATGCACTAGGAGGTCAACAACTTAGTCTATGCACTAAGGAAAAAAACAATCATGCCTAATGTATAGATGGGTAACATATCCCAACAACCCCCCTTAAGCCTAACTTATTTCAAGGAAATCAAAATAGGTCCCTAGGAACAAAGACCAAAGGTCACCCTTTACAAAAGAAAGTTTATTTACCCAAATTAAATAAGGAAAGAGGGAAACCCAGTGGAAACAAACCCCCCTCAAAATGGACATGAAAGAATATCTAAGTTGTATTCACCATGGAATCCCTCACCCCAAGGAGTGATCTAAAATGAGTGAACTTATTTTCTATACAATTCTTGTTGAAGATGTCTGCAGCATGCCCTTTAGAAGGATAGTACTATAGTGAAATGATGTGATCATTCACCAAACCTATGATGTAGTGCATGTGGATATCAGTATGATTGGTTCTTTTCCTCTGAACTATATATATTGAGATATTGATAGAGCTCTGGTTGTCACAAAGGACGACAATAGGAGCACTACAAGAAAACCCAAACTCATGAAAAATGGATTGCAACCAAGTGGAAGGTTTGGCTACATTAACAAAACCTCTATTCTTAGCTTTAGTAGATGATAAATAAATGTATAATTGCTTCTTGCTCGAAAAACATATAGAACCAGAACAAATCATGAAAACATAACCAGAAGTGGACTTTCGATATGAGCTATCACTTGCCCAATCAAAACCAATGTACCTAACAAGATATAGTGGAGAGTCAGCTGCATAATGAATTCCAAAATTGTTTGTCATTTGCACATAGTGAAGGATTCTCTTTGCTTCTTTCCAGTGGAGTTCATGGGGATCCTACATGTATATTGAAACAACACTTACTGCATAGGAGATGTCAGGGTGAGTATGTATGAGAAACAAAAGACTCCCAATCAATTGTCTATATAGACAAGGTATGGTAGTTTTGAATTCTTGGTTATGCCATTTGGGTTGTGTAACACTCACGAAACATTTTGCATGCTTATGAACGAGGTGTTCAGAATGTTAGTAGACAATTTGATTGTTGTATACTTGGATGACATTGTTGTTTTCAGCGAGAACATGCAAGAACAAAAATGACACTTAGAGGAAGTATTTGAGGTGTTGTGGAAGAACCAGTTGTACTTAAATAATTCTAAGTGTATGCTTAGGAAGATGGAGATCTTATTATTTGGAAATTGGATAGGCTAATGATGTATCGAAATGGACGACAAGAAGTTCGTAGCCATGGAGGATTGGGAAGAGGTAGGAATAGTATAGAAAGTGTGGAGCTTCCTAGGATTATCCAATTACTATTGTATATTTGTGGAGGGATATTCCTGGGTAGTTTCTCCTCTCACATAGTTGTTGAAAAAGAGCAAGGCATGGGAATGGACAAAAAAGCGCCAAGCTGTTTTCAATGAGTTGATACGCAAAATTGAAATTGTGTTGGTAGTGTAGTTTCTAGACTTTAATAAGTCATTTGAGGCACAAATGGATGCAACTGGTTATGCCATTGGTGGGGTATTGATGCAGGAAGGTCACCTCATAGAATACTAAATTAGAAATCTACAAGATTGGGAACGCAAATACCCAGTGCATGAGAAATAAATGGTAGCAGTCGTTCATTGATTGTGGAGTTGGAAACACTATCTACTGGAAAACCGTTTGTGTTGAAAATAGGAAATGTAGCTACAAGCTACTTTGCAACGTATTCGAAGTTGTCCCCCAATAAAGGGTGGTGGCAATATTTCTTGGAAGAGTTCAATACGGTGTTGGAGTACCAACTGGGAAGGCTTAATGTTGTTGTAGATGCATTGAGTAGGAAAGCTCAACTCGTTGCCTCTGAAAAGGAGTAGCCGTACGGCCCAACAACCCATGTCATATCTGACTTGTGACAAAATATTCAGGAGAGCTTGATGGGTGATACAACCACCAAGAATATCATGGAGAAGGTAAAGGGAGGAAAAACATGGAAGTTTTGGGTATAGGACAACTTTCTATTCTAAGGAGGGAGGTTGTATGTGCCCAAAATGGGAAATATATGAAAGGACTTGCTGTGGGAGTACCATGACTTTGTTTGGGTGGGACATCCCTAGAAGCACATAAATTTTTCTTTTATGGAGAGGTGATTATTGGGAGAGCATGTGACGGGACAAAGAGGAGTATGTCCAAACTTGTTTGATTTTCGAATAGGAAAAGCTAAGCTCCAAGATGAAGGCAGGGATGCTTCAAGCTCTACAAGTTTCGGAAAGGCCTTTAGTAAGCATGTCCATGGTTTTCATCATATAGTTGGCTACAATGGGATTTTTTTCGATGGACATATTTTCCAAGTATGTGATGTTCATTTCTATAAAGGATCCTTGCAAGGAAGAGGATGTAGAATGGATGTTTTTCAAAAATGTGGTGAAGTACTGGGGCTTTGCACTAAATATTGTTTCTGATCATGACACCTAGTTCACAAGATGGTTTTGGTAGGAGTTGTTCAGGTTAGTGGGAATGAAGTTGTTGATGAGTTCAAGTTACCATCCATAGATGGATGGGAAGACTAAATAAATCAACACAATTCTATAAGACTACTTGAGACACTTCATTCATGCGTACCAACATAATTGGATGGAGATTTTATATGCGACATAGTTCAACTATAACATGCAAACTAGTTCCACAACCGTATACAGTTTGTTTGAGTTTGAAATGAGACAACATTCATTGACTCCACAAGTCATTGCAACCAGATTGTTTGGGGAAAACCTAGCTGTGATGGGATTCCTAAAGGATTGGAAGGACAAGTTGGATATGGGGCATGTTCAAATGGTGAAGGATTCCAAGTAGATGAATAAATGGATAGATCATGGATGACGTGACGTAGAGTTTCAAGTTGGGGTGTAAGTGTTTATCAAGCTTAGCAAGGAGCATTTGACTCCATTAACGGGCATGGAAGGTGCTTTATTGCAAAGGTATGATGAATTGTTTGAGATTCTTGAGAAGATTGGAAAGGTAACCTACAAACTAAGGCTCCCATAGAACCTATGTTTTTTTCATCCAATCTTCCATGTAACCCAACTGAGGACATGTTATCTTGAAGAAAATAGAACATATAGGGGTTTTCCAACCTAGGCACCTATGTTGATTGCGTAAAGGCCAGATTGCATGGTGGATTAGATTTTGGCTCAGTGGTATGTGAGACATGGACCCATCGCTCAGTTGGAATAGTTTTTTCTAATGGAAGGACTTTCCAAAAGAAGAATTGGATAAGTGTGCACTGCATTTCCTACGATGAAACGAGCACTTGGAATTCTGCATACTCTAAGGTCCCTAGGTTAGGTTCAGTCGGGTTGTTTTTAGTGAGGCATAGTTCAGGTGATACTTGTGGTTGATGGTGATTCTCAACTAACAATATCATGTCGCTTCCATGTGGTGACTAGGATTTTAGAACTCATTGGCCTGACCCAAATTTTCACCTTCCAGTGGCCCATGCGGAACTACCCATATCCTTGCAGAGGGTGATACTAGCCCAATAGATGCTCGACAGACTATGTCTAACCATGCAGAACTCCTAACACTTATCTCTATCAAATTCTATACTTATCCAATTTTCCATTAGATGCACATCCTATAGTGCATACAACACTTAGCCAAATACAATACAAGAGAAAAATGTATATGTGGGAAGCACACCAAACTTAGGTGTACCTATACCTAATGATAAACGTAGAATGAGACTTAACATACAATGGAGGATTTTACATCCTAGAAACTCATATGATAGTGATCCCAAACCAATGACACTCAAGATACAATCAAGCCACAAATATAACTACTCTCCATCGCATTTGCATGCCTTCCTACTCATAGTGCCCACGTTAAGTCCCTCGACAAGCTATAGTCCATCACAGCCTCACTGAATCTATGGAAGCCTGCCTACTCATGACCTCCATCTTGCTAAGCTCCTTGCTTAGTATACTGAAGTCTACCTACTCACATATTCTATCTTTTCTCTATGGCATGCTTCTTATTAGCTTCCCACAAGTTTTCTTACTATCGTCCATCGCATTTCACAATACCACATGCTACATTCCATCAAAGCTTTGCAAATTAGTAGTCTACCTTCTCGCAGATCACATGTCTATCCATCCAAGAGGATTTCCCAAAGCAAAGTCGCCTCTCTAGGGTGATGTTTAAGTGCATCCTTCGAACTGGAGCTCATCCTATCCATAAGGGAAACATTTGTACCACCACACAATAAACCTTCACCAAAGAATAACACACCCTGATGAAATTCTTGCAATCAAACTTGCTCTCCCACATTCCCTCTAAACAAAAGCAAGATCATCCACAACAATGGAACCACTTGGATGCTCCACAATCCAACATGGGATCCTTTCACACCATATCCACACTTTACCTACCCAACTACATTTCAAGATCCCTTCTACCAAGATGCTTTAGGAGCTCTCCTACCAACGTGCTTTGAGACCTTGTCTTCCCAGCTCAAGAGTTCATTTTCCACTTCACCAACGGGATTTGGGAGCTCGATGCTCCAAGTCTACAGCACTGCATGACTTAGGAGCTCACCTTCCGAAACAAACTTCAGAAGCCTACCTGCCTACTAGATTTGGAAGCTCCAACATCCTACGCCCTCATGTGCCTCAGAATTCCCTCATGTGGATGACCTCCTAAGGGGATGTCTCCTCCCACATGAGTCGGACTGTAAATGTTCATATCATACCAAGTTCTACAACTTACTTCCTCTAGCCAAGTGACTTAGCCGAATTTATCTATGTGTCTGCCTACCAAATGCTATGCTGCTATGACCAAGCCGACTTCCCCACTTGCCAAGCTTCAAAACACAGAATACTCTATACCACCAAAGTCTATCTAAGTGTGGGTTCCATCCCCCACACTATCCAAGTTACCAACCCATGCCAGCTTCCAACCAACAATGCCACGGGTTCCTTTTCCACTCCACCTAACACTTCCTTGTTGGAAAATCCCATAGGAGTGGGCACACTTGGCCAATTCTTGGCAAGTATCCCACCCATCCACATGAATTAAACCCTCTCGAAGCTACTTGGTAGGTGATGCACCCATATGTGCATCCATAACTAGTTTCCACTCCAACCAATGGGAATCCATCATGGGTGATGGGGAGCCCCAAGTTTTTGGCAAACTCTCAAGATTATTACATCCTCCCCCACCCAAATTGTTTCCATCCCAACAATGTCTCCAAGAACACTACTCTATTCATCAAGCACATCTCAATTATTGAATCTATAGCTACAACTGAGTCTTCCTTGGAAGCCTCTCAAACTGCTCATCCATCGCACCATCAACCTACTACTTGCTTTGGTAGTGTGTTGTCTTGACACACAGTTGTCCATTGCTATCCCTCATAAGCTAAAGCAATTGGGTCACGAATCCCAACTGCCATTCTCAACTCCATGATAATGAACCCTCATTCCCAAGATAGACAAACCCCTCCATAAGGTATGCTACAACCACTCTCAATCTACCATGCCCATGCGAAGTAGAAGAGAACATGACTAGAGAAGTCCCTACATCTTACACTTCAACCACATCACTACCATGAAACTGATAAAATGGTTGGGTTGAGTGCTTGTTGCACCCCATGGTCCCACCATTAACTGCAACAATGATCGCACACAAGAGTGTCATCAACTCACTACTGCAATATGTCACCTCCATAGCCTCTCTGCGAAGAACAACATACATAGTCCTTCATGACTTACTTCCCTCTACTTGGATTTACCACAGCTTGGTTGGGGATGCCCCCATTTATTGTTGTCTTCTGTTTCTTTGTGCATTTGTTGTTTTACTTGTGGAAATGGCTAAGTGTTGGATTGGCTAAGTAATCAAACAATGATCAAATCTAAGAAAATAACTAAGTATAATTCCACGGGTGAAGGTGTAGTCCGTCGGAGGTGTATTAAGTTGGTCCTATGACATAAAGTTGTTTTGTTGCATTAAGGTGTTTTGTTATTTTAAAAATTAGATAAAGGGTGTGTGCAAGAATATGAGGGTCACTTTAGATGCAATCCTATTTTTTCAAAGCTCGTTTCTAATACATATAAACATAATGCGTTTCTGATACTTAGCACTTGGTATGGTAAAACTTAAGCCTGACATGTCACTATACATGTAGGATAGGTAACCACAACACATACACATTATAGAACTACAAAATGTTTACGCGTTATGTTGTTACAAAACACGTATGCGTTATGCAAATCTAAAATCAATTAAAAAACACAGTCCCAACCACCCCCGACCACCTACGGCGCTCTTCACGCATCAGAAACGCGAATTCGAGGTTGGACGAGAATGGTTTGTGTGCCCTAGAGTATCGACGGAGCTCGATTTAGTTGGAAGGGAGGCATATTCACTGGTGGATTGTCATCTAATCAGGTAATTCATTCATCCATACCATTTTTTTGTCGTTTTTTAACCTAAATTACCATTTTTTTATTGTTTAAAACAACCTAGTTTTGTAATATTTATAAAATTGGGAATAACCTAATCTCTAATTAAATTCGCATCTCCCTCAACCAATATGAGTGAATGATTAAAATGAATCCCTTTTCAAAAACTCAAAAATTCGTAATCCAACCAAAAATTGAAAAAAGTAGAACTCCTCCCTTTCTACAATGTATCCATCCACATGAAACCCAAATTTCCAACCCTCAAAGGCCATTTCCCATGATACTAATTAAATAATTTTCCTTGGAAATGGCCATAACAAGATGAAATGCATGCACAAGCGTGAATAGAAAAAATGCATAAAAAATTAATAACTTGGTTTCTCAAAATTTCATCACAATCATTTGTCCATGAACATAATCAAAATTTCATCACAAGTGTATATAGCTATACATTGCCTCTTAGTTAAGCACCCTTGACTAAATGCTAAAACACATTAACGAAGTGCCTCTCGGGCCTACCCTATCCACACCCTCGATCAATCTACTCAATGCTCAGGGACCGTCGATTCAACTCAAAGACTTCATATAGAAAATCACTATGTTTTTTATTTAATTTTCTGAATTTGCCATACAATGTAGAGATCGATTTTGCAGAGAGAAATTGTCTCTGTTTTGAGAAGTTGACATTGTTGTTATTGTCATTCTAGTCACAATCTCTAGTTGATTATTCAACATCTTAATCATTGATAGTCATCTCAAGTACATATGTAATCATATTGGCAAGACAAACTCATACATATCCATTTCATTCCATGCCACTTTGTCCTCCCCTCCAACTACAAGGTGTAATATGTTGAAATCAATAAATTTAATGTTAGCTTATGAAGTTGATAAAAATATTGTTTTCTACAAGGGACGTAAAGGCCAAAACATGTCAAAATAACACTCCTAAATTCTAAGAAGTTTAAACCCAAGTTTGTATGGAAAAGTCACCAATGAGGGTTAAGAAGTGCCTTAACTTTTAGAAAGAAGTTGAACGAAACTTAATTTTTAATTGTTAAATGTTTAATTTTAAGTTTTAAATGTATGTAAGTGAATGCCATTAAATTGCTTACTTGATTTTGATTTAATACAATTTCAATTTTGAAGAGACGTCATTATATAGCATGTATATGTTTCTAATGATTTTCGTATTGATGTTTTTATTGCAGTTGCGGCTATGGACGCAAATGCCAAGATACTGATTGAGCTTGCCTGCTTGAGGGGCATTAGTGCTACTTTTAGTGATGGTGATAGGATTCACCGCTCACTTGCATCAACCTTGGATGCAATTGTTGACACCATTTCAGAGTCTAGCAATGTACTATATGATATTACATCATATAGAGAAAGAAAAAAACAAGAATATGTTGATGGGCTAGACTACAATGCAATAAAAAAGTTGAAAATATCCAAAGAGCTCATATTTGCATTGTTTAGGGACCCTCGGACGGGGGAAATCCCAAATGCAAACAAGTCTCATATCTCCATTGAGTGGTACACGTTTCAACCATTTGTTGATAATTGGATAGACAGATGGTACATGGTTTTTTATATGCCACCACATAACAACAGGGAAATTCCCTTGTATTTCCTTCGAAAGATGTACACAGAGTTAGTGTTACATAAACATGTAAACTATTTTGACATCTTGCAGTTTCAAGGGATCGGTGGGGGGATGCCCCAAAACTGACCCAATGCAAGGCTTCGAGACCAGGATCGCCCTATCCCTACACCTCGCAAGAGGTTTCCTGGGCCAGATGTCCCACTTGGACATCGTGTTATTCCACAGACACGTGATGCATTTTTGAGTTTGGCACGGGTAGTTATTCACCATGGCACTATGGTTCAGCATATGGGTGAGGAAGGGACATTTGTCCCTGGTGTGGTACATACACCAGGTCGTCACCATGCAGGACCATTGTCTAGTGCATGACCATCCACTAGTGCAGGACCATTGTCTAGTGCAAGACCATCCACTAGTGTAGGACCATCAGGACATCCCTAGCCTAGTATTGAGCCTCACAAGTGCACATCGTGTGGTCGTCCCTGCTATGGTCTTGCCTCAGATGTTTCCTTTAGTGGGTTTTTGACTGAGGTATGTAGATGGTTAATTGTAATAAATTCTTCATTTATTTTCATCTTTGTACACATATATATACTTTGAGATAATATATTAATTTTGTGAACTTGCAGTTGATGTTTTATGATGGTAGCCACGCCCCAGAGTCAGATGTTCCAAAATCTACAGGGGGTCATGATGCTACCGATTTGGCAGGCCCATCTTGTATACCACCCATTGCCGTATCTCACACCGAGGTAATCATTTTAAAATTTCAGTTTTTTAATACTTGTTAATTTGTTAATTTCCACATAATTTACATTTTAGTTCACTAATGCTATCTTTTGTCTAATATTTACAATTATTAAACTTGCAGATGGCAGATCCTTCACAGGGGCAAGCTAATGTGGAGGTAGCACCAGTGGTCGTACAGTCCGAGGAAACATCTGGGCTCCAGCTAAATAATTAAAAATGTCATTTTTTAAATATATGTTTGTTTGTTGAATCATGCATGTCTAACTACATGAACACTTGCTGACTGTAGGCACCATCCGAGACATCTGGACCATTGCTTGGATTTGTATCTCCTGCTAGGCCATTCGTGAACAAAGGCCATGTATATGTGAGGTGGCCTACTCCTATCAAGAATCCAATTTCCCATGACCATGGGCTTACTCATACCATGGTAATGTATATCCTTCGATGATATTTGTTGTTTAACTTGAAATCTAGTGCATAAATCATTTTTGTCAATGTTTGAATTGCATGTTTACTGCATCAGGAACCCGAGTTATCTATTCAAAACTTCACATCGATGGTTGATGCAGTAGTCAGTGCTGCATCTGCAATGGCAACTGATCACACATAGGTATGTATCTATTTCAACATGATATTTACATATTTTATTATTGTTGTCTATTGTTTATTCATGCATGTCTAACTATTTCAACATTTTTTGATTTTAGCCACCACCAGCAGGAGCAGTTCCTGGCCCCCCTGGTTTGACCATCCTGGATGTTCAACCAACAGATCTATCTGCTACACAAGCAACTCAATCCCCTTTGTCAGTTGAGGTGAGATGTCCTTCAGTGACCAAGTGTTTAATGCACTTTCCATGCACAAGTTGATAATTGTTGAGTTAATTGTTGAGCTAATGTATTAGTACATAGTTCGTTGAATTTAACAATTGATATTTAATTTGCAGGATCCTGAGACGCACACTAATCCTATAGATGTGACTAGAGGATCAACGTCGAGAAAGAACAAGAGGAAGCTTGAGTTTTGATGTGTCTTATGGGATATATGTACATTTGGATACATGTAAATGTGGCTTGGATAGTTTTGGACACATGTGCTTTTGGATACTTTTGGATATATATGTGCTTTTTGATACATTCACTTTTGGAGACATGTAGATTGACTTCATTGTCCATGTACTTTTGGAGACATGTACATTGACTTCATTGGATACATGTACTTTTGGATACTTTTGGATATATATGTACTTTTGGAGACATGTACATTGACATTTCACTTATAAATGAATGATACATTTCACTTTGTATTTGTTCTTCGGTTTCCACCTATTCTTGTGTCAATGTAATGTGTTGATTTGTGTGGATTATCTATTACTCATGAATGCGCTATGTCAAAAGAACAAACTATTATATTTAAAGGTTTCAACGAACTCACTACATGCGTGCAATAATTGTTATCTAATTAAAATTTGTGATTTTGGATGATCATTACAAGTTAAGTCAAAGTTCTTGCTCGTGTAATTTAATCAAACTAAGTGCAATACAATGTTTTTCAAGGTTTCAATGAACTCACTCATGCACAGTAATTGGATAGGTCTAATTAAAATTTGTGAGTTTGGATGATTAAATTACAAGTTAATTCAATGTTCAAGTATAGTTTAATAAAACTCAGTGCAATACATGCTACACATTTCATCAATGCCCAATATTTGATTCTACAATTAGATTCAACACTAAATATGAGTAACTACATACAAGTGCTCAAAGCAACATTGGTGAAAGGAACAAACATTACCTTGGGATTCAAGAAATAAAGTGCCTTCTATTATTGGTTGGGAAGGATATGCTTGGATATCCTTATGGCTTGGAGGTCATCTTCATGTAGATAAGTACTCTTGTTGTCATGTGACATTAAGGTTTTTTCATGTGGTAAAACCCTTCAGGGTTAGGGTTTGTTCATGGTTTCATTGTACTTGATTTCTAAACATATAATTATTCTAAGAAAGGTTGCTAGTTTTCTTTCCCATGAGGGTTTCCTAGGATAAAATGTTGTGTCTCTTGTGCATTGTTATTCTTAACTATATCCTACATGTTAAATTCTTTATGTAAATGTTTACATGGTTAAATTTATGCATTGAACTAATGGTTATAATTGGTATAAAGCATTTATCTAGATAAAGTATAAAAAATTTAACATGGTATAAGAGGTGAGCTGTTAAGAAGGAAATTACACAAGCCTTAAAAAACTATAACCCTAGGAGGACTGAAAGTCACCAAGTGTCCTGGATGGAAAGTCACCAAGTGTCCCTGAACGACATTTTCATGCGACTTCCAGCTCAACATAGCTCAGAACCTAGACCTCGAACCGACAAACCGTCGACTCCATTCGTCTCCTGGCATGCGATTACCTATGGTGGACCCTCTCCCTCGTCTTCTCATGGCCCAGTGGCTTCATTATGCATTCATTTCGTAAACTAGGGTTTTGGTCAGTTTCATTGTGTAACATACCCTTTTTGTTGGAAAACATTTTGTGTTAGAAAGCATTATGATAACTTTTATTGTAAAGTTTTATGTTGGACATGTGTCCAAGGATGACTGTAATTTGCACAATATTTTATTATTAAATAAATAAAATAGGAGACAAAAACCTAAGAGGACTATTGAAAGAGTGGTTACTGATCCACTAGGTGGAATGGAATCTAGGGTAGAAGGCAATGGACAAGTGGCAGCATCATGATGCAACTAACTAGCTGTTGGTATGGGACAACTCCCTTGAAATGTGGTCATAGTGCCCTGAAAGATGCGACTGGAGCTTGAGGCTCATTTATTCCAAACTGACCACTAAAGACCTAGGCAGTCTATATAATAGCCATCAAATTATGAACTGAGGTTCATCACTTTTCTTGACGAGGAAATTTACCTTGGGGTTTTACTATGTTTGCACCCAAGAGATTTGATGAGGGGATATGCTATGTTGTTGATCATGTTGTGAGTCTGCGAAACTCTTATTGAGTTCAGGAGGTTGATGCTGAGTGCTGAAGGCATGTTATTACAGGAGGTTGATGCTGAGTGCTGAAGGCATTTTTGAATGCCTTGATCTACATAGATTCCATCTACTTAGTGGCTCAGTAATCAGGCTTGGGGGTTCACAAGAAACCAGCACTTGAGCTACTTCTTCTGGAATAGGTTGGGAGGAACAGGCCTCCTTGGGTGTTTGTCTACCCTATCTTCAATTACAGGTTCCATTATCTTATCTATTTTCATACATTTTAAACTTCTGTTGTATAATAACTTTTATTGTTTTATTTTATAAATTTATTTCAGTTCCCTAAGTAAGTTATGATTTTGTGTAAATTTTATTTTTGATTGAATAGAATAGTCTATGCATTTTTCCCCATGCAAATGGATCTGCATCGTACTCTAGTACGGAGATAAAATTAAGTCAGATAGATCAAGATAGGCAAATAGCGAGGTGAATGAGAAGATGAAATTATTATATTTTCTCAAAGTTTTTTGCTTACTATTTAATTCCTGTGTATACATCTACAGTGTCCTCATTATCATTCTATTTATAGAAAACTGTTCTCCTAAATGAACAAGTAATGTTTTCTTCGTTTCATAAATATCTTCTATCTTAAAATAAATAGTTTTTCTTTTCTAACAGTATAAGAATTGTTTCTATGTATTAAAGTATTTAAAATGTATACGTTTCTACTATAACAGTTATAGATTTAATCTCAACATACAGCATAGTGATATTTCCCTTTTGAAAATAGAGTACAGTTAGCAAATTCCAATTACTGCTTGCACATAATTTCTCATTGTTTTATATTATAAATTTCATAGTAGGAAATAAAACATTTGTCAATTCATTCTATAACCATAAAAAGTGTTATCAAATTTCGACATACAACCAACAATTTCCTTATTAACCATTTTAAACTTATGTCAAACCATGTTAAAGTCTCGGCACCAACTCAAGCACGCTAGTTATTACAACATTCATGGAACAACTCTAACAGTAGTAACAGACAACAAGTATGGTTGTCGATTTCATATCGAGGAGCAGGTGCAAGCCATACACAAAGACAAACCCTTATACTCAAACCTATTATAGGATGAAAACACGGTATTATTTACAAATCAACGAACTACACATAGACCAAAGCCTTCCATAGTTACAAACATCTACCCATTGTTTAGTGGAAGCAATATTCTTTTCATTATTCACATACATCACACAGTACCCATTCCATCGTTATACATTTCAAAGTTTCACAGTTCACAAAAGAAAACGATAGCAGCAGAGGTATTGAAACCTAGTTTATAAACTACCCATTGTTTTACATCAAAGTTAAACGCAGAGATTTGCTAGTAACCAGTTCAATTCAACACTTAAATCACCAAATTCCAAGTTATGTTCATAGGTCAAGCCCCAAAAGGAGAAATGAAAACAACTATTGCAAAATAGTTTTATAAATATTTTTGTTCTTATTAAAATGTGACAGAGATTGAAACCCTCGACGACAGAAGATACATTGCCCAGATTCAACTCAGAATCCAAAACACTGTACAGTAACCTAAACCTCTTTACACTGTATTACATCGAACCTGTAATCCAAGAGGCATCCATAATACAGGCGTAAAAACAAAACAAAACTTTTTGGACCACGATTTCTAGAAAACACAAAGTGGTTACAACTTCAACGATAGCCATAATATGCAAGGAGAACCTACGGAGGGTTATACCACTGAGGCTTACCGAAGTGAAGCGTGCCATCCATTACCAATGAACCTCAGCACTGTAAACTCCACGATGCAAATAGTACCTACCACACAAACTGCCAAGAAGTTATAACAAGTTCCAGAACGAATACCATATAAATAAAAAACTGTATTGTTAACCAACATTTCTAAAAGGCCGAACTCACCTTCCCAAGTATAGGAGGATGGAATGCTTCATGCTTCCAGTTCTTCCATCCGATGCAACAGGGGCAGCATGCAACATTGAACGATTCTCTAATCTGAGTCTAATTCACTAAAAAATATAACCTGTCACACGATGAAAGCCACAGGGCTTCAACGCCTTACATCATTCGAACCATAGAACTTTTACAACCAACTCTCACCATTATTTTATAGAGATGGGAGTTGCAGAGCCATCAAGAAAACTGCCCAGGGTCGAACCGTACCATCCAGCATCCTGTTGGCCTCTCCCCCAAAACAAAACCTCCAAAATGAATGCAAAAGGAAACAACAAATGGTATAGCGAGATGCCTTAGGGTTTAGATCTCCACAATCGAGATAGGATAGATCAATGGGCGAGATTTGGCCAGCCAAGCCACGCCAGCACCAAGACAGAGTTACGATCACCTACCACTAATAAATCCATTAAATAGCAAGCCTCGTTGAAGTGCCATATCACCAGGGCAGAGTTTACAGCTCGACAATGTTTCCACCATTTTTGCAACTACATCAGGTGGAGCCAGCTACAGGTAGGAGCCAACAAGACAATCCACTATCAATACACAGGGTTCGCATTTAATGCTGGATCCGACATATCACTTGCCAGAACATGCCTGTAATGGCATTTAAGCTCATGTCAGCGTCGAAGTTATTGTTACATCACGATCTCGGGATTATATCACAACACTATATTACAATCACGTTACATAGTTTCAAACCATGATATGAATTCGCATAACAATGTGTGTATTGCTTTGTCAAACCATAGGTTATATGCATATTATGTTTTCAATGCTAAGTTAAAAACGCATAGTATATGTGTATTGTAAATCCAAACCATATGTTATATTCATATAACAAGCACGTGATAGATTGCCAATACCAAGCCTTAGTTTGCATGGGTCTAGGCATGGTAACTATAGTTTTCATTCATATAGTAAGCTTGCATTTTGATATGAATGATAAGATTATTTCACATAGGATTCACGCATTATAACCCTAACCATTAAATCATTTGGATACATAGGGTTTGTCAATGAATTGGTATATGTCGCATTTGCATAACAAATCAACATCTAGCCCACACAATGATATAATAGAACCATATTACAAGAACATATAGAAGGTATGGTACTAGTGATACGTCACATAGGTTTTGAAGACCAATTTTTATTTATGCATCATAGTATTGTAATAATACGGACATTTTATACAATTTCACTTCAAACTCAAGCATTGCAAGATTTCAATTTCAAGAATAATTGATTGTGGATTTTCATCAAGGTCATTCATTGTTCAACCATGTCGTGACCATAGATGTCATCTTATGTTGTTGTTATCAAGATCTAAAGACCTTTCACCAAAGTACATCTTGTTCAACCTTGTCACAATTTCAGACTGCTAATATAAGTTATAATTCCAATGATTCTACCATCATTTACAACAGAGGTATAGAGTGAAAATATCTCTAGCTACACTTACAAGCGTTAGGATAAAATGGCACAAGTTGATAAAGAAAAGCTGTAACTTCTTACCATTGCTACCTTCATGCACGGAAGTACACACATCTATCTTCAAAAAATAGACTACTAGCTGAATCTTATAACCTTTCTTGAAATACTGGAATTACTCTATTACTTCCTTGCAGATCTACGAAAGAAAAGAATCCAATGCTTTCTCTATCAAAGCTAAGTAAACCCAAGGACACCCTATAGGAACCACTTCAGAAATATGCAAACAAGTCATCAGTATTATTACTAGAATCATAACACATGAAAAGATAAACATTGTTTTAGCGCATTTAATTTATAAATATGTTATCTTTTATGTTTAGGAATAATAATGATAATCATGAGAAGCTGCCATTAAATAAATAGTTGAACATATTTGATTCCGTAGTTAGCATTTTCTTTATGATTTTGCTATATCAAAAATTTTAAATTTTTAGCGATTTTTGGGATGTTACATGTGGTATCAGAGCGCGGTTCAAACTCTAGGCCTGGTTTAGGCTCATGCGCGCAAACAGAAAACAAATCAGAAAGTTTATGTTACTAACTTTTGTAATTCAATTTTATTTTTGCACAGAATAGATTGACCTTTAAATGCAGGTATGGAAATACCAGAAGAATCAGCAGAGGATAGATCTCCTCGTAATGAACGCATTAATAATAACAATTCTGAAGGAATTTATGTTAAATTAAAGAACCAGTCTTCTGAAATTTTACGTACTGTATAGGATTTAAAATATGAGTTAAAAGCCGTTAAAGAAGAAAATGAATGGATCCTTAAGGTACAGGAAGAGTTACAACAGAATTTAAAAGGAAATTGTCATAATGATGAAAGAGGCAGAAAATTAGAAATGAAGGTTGATTCTGAAACAATGTCCCACCAACATAAGCATAAGAAAAGAAGAAAAGATAAAAGGAATAGTCACTCATCCTCTAAATTTGATTCAAGTAATAATGACCTGAATTATGACAGCAGTAACAGTGAATGTTGCTCTAAAAATAGAAAACATAAATATCATGAACAGATTACTGGGGAATTTAAAAAGATTAATCCACCCACCTTTAATGGCGAAAGTGAGAAGGGTGAGACAACAGAGGCTTGGTTGTCTGGAATGAAGAAGTAATTTAATATTTACGACTACTCTTCTCAAATAAAAGCCAAGATGGCTATTTACAATCTGACCGAGAAGGAAGATATTTGGTGGCAGGATCTTAAAAGAATCAAGAGTATAAAAGAAAAAGAAGTAACTTGGACTATGTTTAAAAGTTTGTTTAAAAAGAATTTTTTGTCTGAACAATATTTTGAAGATAAGTCAAAGGAGTTTTACGATTTAAAGTTGGGTACAATGAACATGAATGAACTGTGCAGCATGTTCCTTAGCTTGCTGAGGTATGTGCCCTATATGGTCGAGGAAAATCCTAAAGTGCAAAGGTTTCTCAGTTGTCTACCTTCTAATATAAAGGACCGTATTGAGTATGATAATTCTTCCACTTTGGAAGAGGCCATGAGAAAGGCGAATTTTTGTTTTGATCAAAACAGAAAGAGAGAAGGAACAACTGGCTGGAAGAACAGTAAGACAAATCAATTTAACTATAAAAAGAAGAATTTTAATCATCATTCTGGAGGTTTTAAGAAAAGTTTTAATAACATAAATTTGCCTAATAATTACAGGATTAATGCACCTCATAACTTTACTGCTGCAAGAAATGTACCTAACAATAATAATCACCGCAATAACAATAATAACAACAACAGGTATGCTAAACAGAAAGGATCCATGAAGTGCTATGACTATGGTGGACCACATAAGAGAGCAGATTTCTCACGCAACAAGAAGACAGCCAACAATATTCACACTATGCAAGCCAAACCTATAGTTGGAGATATCGCAAGAGAGATGCCGAGGATAAATGCAGCACTGGAGAACCATCAAGCAGACGATCAAACATCCATGGTCGAAATTGAAGGTATGATACAAAATGAGTCTATTTCTATTCTAATAGTTCCAAGTGCAAATCTGAGTTATATTTCACCTACTTTAGTAAACCGTTGCAAGTTAAAAATAAAGAAATTTGATAATGCATGGTTACTTCAGCTTGCAACAGGAACTAAAAGAAAAGTTACAGATTATGTCAAGGATTGTGAAGTATTTTTAAGTCAGTTGAAAACGCAAATTAATCTAAATGTTTTACCCTTAGGGTCATATGACTTGTTGATAGGTATGGATTAGATTGAATAGCATAGAGTTTTACTGAATTGTTATGACAAATATTTTACATGTGTAAATAATGAAAGAAATACAGAAACAGTAAAAGGAATTCATAGGAATATTTCAGTAAGATAGATTTCTACTCTACAAGTAAAGAGAGATGCTAGAAAAGGTTGTAAAATGTTTGTTGTTAATGTTATTAATGATAAGTGTACATCTAAAGAAGACAAGTTAAAAATAGGGGATATTCCCATCCTTAGAGACTTTTCTAACGTATTCCTAGAAGAAATTCTAGGATTACCTCTGAAAAGAGAACTTGATTTCACCATTGAGTTAGTACCCACTGTGGTACCAAACTCAAAGGCTCCCTATAGGATGAATATTCTAGAGTTAAATGAATTAAAATCTCAGCTGAAAGAATTAATAGATAAAAACAACATAAGGCCTAGTGTGTCTCCTTGGGGAGCACCGGTTATTTTTGTTAAGAAAAAGGATGGTACTATGCGACTGTGTATAGATTATCGTCAACTTAACAAAATGACTATTAAGAACAAATATCCTTTACCTCGCATAGATGATCTATTTGATCAAGTACGCGGAGCAGAGATATTTACTAAAATTGGTTTAAGGTCGAGATATCATCAGGTCAGAATAAAAGAAGAGGACATATTCAAAACTGCATTCAGAACACATTATGGACACTACGAGTTCATAGTTATGCCTTTTGGGATGACTAACACACCGGCAATTTTCATGTGTTTGATGAACAATGTTCTGCATAAATATTTGGATAAGTTCGTAGTGGTATTCATTGATGATATTATGATTTACTCAAAACCTAAAGAAGAGCATGATGAACATTTAAAAATCATTTTGGAAGTACTTAGAGAACATCAGCTTTACGCTAAGTTCAGTAAATGTGATTTTTATAGAGATAAAATTCAGTATTTGGGTCATATAATTTCTAAAGATGGTATTTTTGTTGATCTTAATAAAATAAAAGCAATTAATGAATGGCCCGTCCCCAAATATGTAACTGATGTACGATCATTCATGGGAATAACAGGTTATTATAGAAATTTTATTGAAGGGTTCTCTAGAATTGCTAACCCCATCACTTCTTTGCAGAAGAAAGGGAAGAAATTCGTATGGGATCAAAAGTGTCAAGAAAGTTTTAATAAGTTAAAAGAATTATTAACTACTGTACCCATCTTAAAAATTGCAGATCCCAATAAGGATTTCATCGTATGCACGGATGCATGCAACGATGGACTTGGAGGGGTCTTAAGCCAGGAAGGTCATGCAATTGCTTTTGAGTCAAGGAAGTTAAAAATACATGAAAAGAATTATGCAACTTATGATCTTGAGTTGGAAACCATGATATATGCATTAAAAATGTGGCACCATCACTTGATTGGAAGAAAATTAATTTTAATGACTGATAATAAAGGCTTAAAGTATTTATTGGATCAAACAAATCTTAACGCAAAACAAGCTAGGTAGTTAGTTTTCTTTAGCGAGTATGATTTTGAGATTCATTACATTAATGGAAAGGAGAATAAGGTTGTTGACGCTTTGAGCAGAAATGCTATATTGAGTTTTGTGGCAGAACTCAGTACTTTTAAGACTGATCTGGAAAATCATATTGAAGAAGGAATTAAGCAAAACGAAAATTATCAGAAATTACATGATAAAGTGGTTGAAAATTCATCTGAAAATTTAATAACAGATTACTATATTAATAAAAAAGGATTCTTAACATATAATAACAAAATTTATGTACCTAATATTTCGAAGGTTAAGTTGTTGATATTGGATGAAGTTCATAAGAGTCCTTATTCAAGACATCCTGGTTATCAGAAAATGATAACTATGTTAAGAAAATATTATTTTTGGCCCAACATGAAGAAGGAAGTTGCTGAATATATAGCTAGATGTTTTGAATGTCAGACTATCAAAGATGAACACCAACATCTAGCTGGACTATTGCAGCCCTTACCAATTCTAGAATGGAAATGGGAAATTATAAGCACTGATTTTATTACAAGTTTGCCTAGAAATCAGAAGCAAAATGATTCAATCATGGTTGTTGTTGATAAACTTAGTAAAGCTGCTCATTTTATACATGTTAAAACTACTTTCAAGGCTTCTAAAATTGCAAATATTTTTATGAAGCAAATTTTTCGTTTACACGGAATTCCAAAGGTAATTATTTCAGATCAGGACTCTAAGTTCATCGGAAATTTTTGGACAGCACTGTTTAAAGGGTTAAATACTAAATTAAATTTCAGCACTTTTTTCCACCCACAAACTGATGGTCAAATAGAAAGGGTAAATCAGATTCTAGAAAACATGTTAAGATTGTATGTTAAAGATCAACCATCTAAGTGGGAAGATTTCTTACATTTAGCAGAATTTGCGTACAATAATAATTATCAAGCATCTGCTAAGTTAAGGCCATTTGAGATTTTGTATGGAAGAAAATGTTGTACTCCGATTTCTTGGGATAATCCTGTAGACAGACTAATGTTAGGACCAGATTTATTGAAAGAAATGGAGCTAACCGTGAAACAGGTTCAAGGTAACTTAAAGGTTTCCCAAGATCGCCAAAAAATCTATGCTGATTTGAAACGCACTGAAAGAGAATTTCAGGTAGGAGATCATGTTTTTATAAAGGTAAAACCCAAGAAAAGTTCTTTGAAGCTTGGGAGTTGTGCTAAACTGGCACCAAGGTATTGTGGACCATTCGAAATCCTATCAAGGATAGGAGCTGTTGCATATCAATTGGCATTACCATATAATTTCAAAATCCATAATGTTTTTCATGTTTCTGTTTTAAAGAAGTATGTGCACGATGCTACTCATGCGCTGAATTGGAATGACATACAGGTGGAACCCGAAGGATATTTTCAGGTGGAATCAGATTGTATTCTCGACCGGAGGGAAATTATGCTTCGGAATCACACCATAGGGCAGGTAAAGGTGCAATGGAAGCACCTTAGCCCTGATGAAGCTACTTGGGAACTGGAAAGTAATATGCAAGCAGCATATCTAGTTCTGTTCCATGAGGGACTTGATGATGAATAAGCAACATCGAGGACAATGCTGAGGTTAATTGGGGGTGTTTGTTACATACCCTTTTTGTTGGAAAACATTTTGTGTTAGAAAACATTATGATAACTTTTATTGTAAAGCTTTATGTTGGACAGGTGTCTAAGGATGACTGTAATTTGCACAATATATTATTATTAAATAAATAAAATATATGACAAACACCGAAGAGAACTGTTGAAAGAGTGGTTACTGATCGACTAGGTGAAATGGAATTTGGGGTAGAAGGCAATGGACAAGTGGCATCATCAAGATGAAACTAACTAGCTGTTGGTATGGGACAACTCCCTTGAAATGTGGTCATGGTGCCCTAAAAGATGGGACTGGATCTTGAGGCTCATTTATTCCAAACTGACCACTAAAGACCTAGGTAGTCTATATAATAGCCATCAAATTATGAACTGAGGTTCATCACTTTTCCTGACGAGGAAATTTACCTTGGTGTTTTGTTGTGTTTGCACACAAGAGATTTAATGAGGGGATATGCTATGTTGTTGATCATGTTGTGAGTCTGCCAAACTCTTATTGAGTTCAGAAGGTTGATGCTGAGTGCTGAAGGCATGTTATTACAGGAGGTTGATGATGAGTGTTGATGATGATTCCATCTACTTAGTGGCTCAGTAATCAGGCTCGGGGGTTCACAAGAAGCCAGTAGTTGAGCTGCTTCTTCTAGAATAGGTTGGTAGGAGCAGGCCTCCTTGGGTGTTTGTAAGCCCTATCTTCAATTACAAGTTCCATTATCTTATCTATTTTCATACATTTTAAACTTCTGTTGTATACAAATTTTTATTGTTTTATTTTATAAATTTATTTCAGTTCCCTGAGTAAGTTATGATTCTGTGTAAAATTGATTTTTGATTTAATAGAATAGTCTCTGCATTTTTCCCCATGCAAATGGATCTGCATTGTACTCTAGTACAGAGATAAAATTAAGTCGGATAGATCAAGATAGGCAAATAGCCAGGTGAATGAGAGGATGAAATTATTATATTTTCTCAAAGTTTTCTGCTTACTGTTTAATTCCTGTGTATACATCTACAGTGTCCTCATTATCATTCTATTTATAGATAATTGTTCTCCTCAATGAATGAGTAATGTTTTCTTCATTTCATAAATATCTTCTATCTGAAAATAAATAGTTTTTCTTTTATAATAGTATAGGAATTGTTTCTCTGTATTACAGTATTTAAAATGTATATGTTTCTACTATAATAGTTATAGATTTAATCTCAACATATAGCATAGTGATATTTCCCTTTTGAAAATAGAGTACAGATAGCAAATTCCAATTACTACATGCACATAATTTCTCATTGTTTTATATTATAAAATTTAATAGTAGGAAATAAAACATTTGTCAATTCATTCTATAACCATAAACAATGTTATCAACTTTCGGCATACAGCCAACAATTTTCTTATTAACCATTTTAAACTTATGTCAAACCATGTGCTATTTTCCATAAATCGACACAGTTAAAGTATCAACACCAACTCAAGTATGCTAGTTATTACAACATTTATGGAACAACTCTAACAGTAGTAACAGACAACAAGTATGGTTGCCAATTTCATATCAAGGAGCAGGTTCAAGCCATACTTTTCCACACAAAGACAAACCCTTATACTCAAACCTATTATACGATGAAAACGCGGCATTATTTACAAATCAACGAACTATACACAGACCGAAGCCTTCCATAGTTACAAACATCTACCCATTGTTTAGTGGAAGCAACAGTCTTTTCATTATTCACATACATCACACAGTACCCATTCCATCATTATACATTTCAAAGTTTCACAGTTCACAAAAGAAAACGATAGCTGCAGAGGTATCGAAACCTAGTTTATAAACTACCCATTGTTTTACATCAAAGTTAAACGCAGAGATATGCTAGTAACCAATTCATTTCAACACTTAAATCACCAAATTCCAAGTTATGTTCATGGGTCAAGCCCCAAAAGGAGAAATGAAAACAATTATTGCAAAATAGATTTATAAATATTTTTGTTCTTATTAAAATGCGACAGAGATTGAAACCCTCGACAACAGAAGATACATTGCCGAGATTCAAGTCAGAATCCAAAACATTGTATAGTAACCTAAACCTCTTTACACCATATTACATCGACCCTGTAAGTCGAGAGGCATCCATAATACAGGCGTAAAAACAAAACAACACTATTTGGACCACGATTTCTAAAAAACACAAAGTGGTTACAACTTCAATGATAGCCATAAAATGGCAGGAGAACCTACAGAGGGTTATGCCACTGAGGCTTACCAAAGTGAAGCAAGCCATCCATTACGAACATACCTCAGCACTGTAAAATCCACGATGTAGATAGTACCTTCCACAAAAACTACCAAGAAGTTATAACGAGTTCTAGAACGAATACCATTTAAATAAAAAGCTATATTGTTAACCAACATTTCTACAAGGCTGAATGTACCTTCCCAAGTACAGGAGGATGGAATACTTCATGCTTACAGTTCTTCCATCCGATGCAACAAGGGCAGCATGCAACGTTGGACCATTCTCTAATCTGAGTCTAATTCACTAAAAAATCTAACCTGTCACACAACAAAAGCCACAGGGCTTCAACACCTTACATCATTCGAACCATAGAACTTTTACAACCAGCTCTCGCCATTATTTTACAGAGATGGGATTTACAGAGCCATCATGAAAACTGCCCAGGGTCGAACCCTACCATCCAGCAGCCTGTCAGCCTCTCCCCCAAAACCAAAGCTCCAAAATGAATGCAAAAGGAAGCAACAAATGGTATAGCGAGATGCCTTACGGTTTAGATCTCCGCGATCGAGACAGGATAGATCAATGGGCGATATTTGGCCAGCCAAGCCACGCCAATACCAAGATAGAGTTATGATCACCTACCACTAACAACTCCATTAAATAGAAAGCCTCATTGAAGTGCCATATCACTAGGGCGGAGCTTACAGCTCGGCAATGTTTCCACCATTTCTGCAACTACATCAGGTGGAGCCAGCTATAGGTAGGATCCAACAAGACAATCCACTATCAATACACAGGGTTTGCATTTAATGCTAGATCCGATGTATCACTTGCCATAACATGCCTATAATGGCATTTAAGTTCATGTCAGCGTCGAAGTTGTTGTTACAGCATGATCTCGGGATAATATAACAACACTGTATTACAATCATGTTATATAGTCTCGAACCATGATATGAATTCGTATAACAATGTGTGTATTGTTTTTTCAAACCATAGGTTATATGCATATTATGTTTTCGATGCTAAGTTAAAAGTGCATAGCATATGTGTATTGTAAATCCAAACCATATGTTATATTCATATAACAAGCACGTGATAGATTGCCAATACCAAGCCTTAGTTCGCATGGGTCTAGGCATGGTAACTATAGTTTTCATTCATATAGTAAGCATGCATTTTGATATCAATGATAAGATTATTTCACATAGGATTCATGCATGATAACCCTAACCATTAAATCATTTGGATACAAAGGGTTTGTCAATGAATTGGTATCTGTTGCATTTGCATAACAAATCAACATATAGCCCACACAATGATATAATAGAACCATATTTCAAGAACATATAGAAGGTATGGTACTAGCGATACGTCACATAGGTTTTGAAGACCAATTTTTATTTATGCATCATAGTATCGTAATAATACGGACATTTCGCTATCAAAGATAAGTAAACCCAAGGACACCCTATAGGAACCCCTTCAAAAATATGCAAACAAGTCCTCAGTATTATTACTAGAATCATAACACATGAAAAGATAAACATTGTTTTATCGCATTTAATTTATAAATCTGCTATCTTTTATGTTTAGGAATAATAATGATAATCATGAGAAGCTGCCATTAGATAAATACTTGAACATCTTTCATTCCGCAGTTAGCATTTTCTTTATGATTTTGCTATATCAAAAATTTTAAATTTTTAGCGATTCCCACGTCGGCATTTCCCACACACACTTGCAGGAGCCAACGGCATGCAATCTTGCTTCTCCGTTTTCTTTTTGGCTCCCGGACTAAAAGTCACAAAGTGTCCCTGAATGACATTTTCATGCGACTTGCAACTCGACATAACTCGGAAATCGGAGGTCGAATCGATGAACTGTCAACTCCATTGGTCTCATGGCATGCGATTACCTATAGGGGGCCCTCTCCCTCGTCTTCTCATGGCCCAGTGGCTTCATTGTGAATTCATTTCATAAACTAGGGTTTCGCTTAGTTTCATTGCATGCAATCTCGCATTGGTGGGTCAACTCTGCAAAACCCTCCCCCGAGCTGGTGTTGGCAATGTTCCCACATCGGCATTGCCCATACATAGTTGCAGGAGCCAACGACACGCAATCTTGCTGCTCCATTTGCTTTTTGGCTCCCGGACTGAAAGTCACCAAGTGTCCCTGAACGACATTTTCATGCAACTTGCAACTCAACATAACTTAGAAACCAGAGGTCAAATCGATAAACCGTTGACTCCATTGGCCTCCTGGCATGCGATTACCTCTAGGGGGCCCTCTCCCTCATCTTCTCATGGCCTAGTGGCTTCATTGTGCATTCATTTTGTAAACTAGGGTTTTTGCTTCAAATATTGGATCTACTGCAGTAGAAGAAATGCATTCTCCTTTGTCAAAGCATGGGAAATAGCATAAATATTGGCATTCAGAGGAAATAGCTATGTAATATCTACTACACCAAGGTGTCTTCGAATGAATGAAACTAAATCATTAACTGGATACATCAAATCTCCTGCACAAGATGGTAGTGTAAGGTAACCTTCAGAAAGGGTTGAAAAGACCACGGTAGTCCAATGATTCCTCAGGGATGCAGGTTAGAGAAACTTCAGAGAGCCTCATACCCTAATGATTTTCCCACCTTCATCTACTAGGGGAATATTCTTGCAAAGACTGGTAAGCTCTATGGGTTATGGCAGCATTTGATACACTAGCCAAATTTATGTTGTTGGAAGAACTTACATATTTCAACAAAGGAGCATTTTGTAGGGGACTTGAAAATCCCTTCCAATTTTCAGCAATAAAACAAAGAAGTTCAACATACAGATTTTCAGGCAAGCTTGTCAAACAATCAGACAACCAAATACAGGGAGATAACCATGCCCCAAAAACTCAAGCTATCATAAAACTCTTGTTTATCAAGATAAGGATAGACTATGTGTACATTACGAGAATATAGATGAATGAAGTCGCTTTGATGAACTTATCCTCTTGCTTTGAGGCTGCCAATATGATCTCAATTTACGAGAATCTTCCATGTAGCAATAATTTATACTCTGTATAAAGTGAATATTATTACTTGTTTTAAAATTTGTTTCCCTCCCTTATCCCTATTTTGTAGATCTGTGCTGGCCATTGTTTGGAGGGAGTTAAAAATGTCACCAAAAATTTTATAAATGAAATTTGACCCCAAAAAGTGATTGGAATAGATGTGAATGTTTTTAATAATGTAAATTTAAATATAACACACATCCATACCAAAAATTTCAAGCATTGAGCACCTAGATTGACTTACACAGTTTGTTGCAGCCACAGCTGCAACTCTTAAAAAATGACATAATGTTGAAATAAAGCATGTGAATTTTTATGGAAAATAAAAAACTAAAGACATATCATGATGTGCAACACCCACGTATCTCAAACTCATTAATTTTTACCTGTAGCACAGTCACAGCTGGGTGTTGCATCTCCTTGTCACAGCCAATTTTGCAGCTCACTGTTGTAGCTGCGAGTAATCACAGCTGAGAGTAATCACTCACAGTTGGGTTGTTGCAGCTAACAATTTTATGTCAAATTTCAATCTTGAAGGGTTCCATAATCATGGGCTCATTTTCCTGTGGATCCTTCATTCACTTTCTCGAATTACTGTAATTTTGTTTTCATGATATTTTTATTTTTATTTGTAACAAATAGAAACAAATTGAAATTGGGAAATTGATGACAAAAAGGACTTGAGCATTTTTGTTCAAATAGTCAACAATTCCAAAGCATTCATGAAAACATCTCATACCCATTCCTCATACTTCTACTTTCTGATCTTCCAGATCGCAACAAGGCGCAGGAAGAGAGCATACTTATTCAAAAATAAAAACTTAAAAAAAACAAAAGCATGGTTTTATTATGTTATTCTACCCTACCCTATTCTACTTGGAAAAAGAAAAAAAATTGTTCAAGTGTATGCATATTTCCAATGGAGCCATTTTCGAAAAAGTGACTCAAGTATGCTCATACTCCTAATAGAAAAATATAACTTTATGAATTCTAGGATATGAGAGATCAACTTCCCTTCAAATGATGGTGCCAAGAATTGGTGAAGTATGAAATGATGCTGCAGACTGATTACAGATTGAAACCAAGCTTCAATATAGTCTTTGTTCCCTTGATTGCTCATGGATGTTACACCATGAAGATCCTTATTAAACTGATCTTCCTCAATGCATAAGATTTTCGGATCTAATGATGTGAATGATGCTTTTGGTTCCAATGGCTGTTCTCCATCAAATATTACGTGTGTATTGTTGATCTTGTCTGCTTGCTTATGAGGACTAGAAGAAACTCCATCTGCAAAACTTGGATCTAAAACATGTTCAGGCCTCGTATGGATTTGCTGCAACAACGCACAACCTTTTTGCAGCGGTGTAGATGAGGTAGAATAAGAGGGAAGTGTAAGAACATTTTGCAGTTTAGCACTGTAAGCATACTGTACTGCTTTATTATGGTTAGGGTGGAGGGTGGATTGGACAGGAAATTGTGTTGGATACCAAGGAGTTTGATGAGAAGATAGATGTGGCTGATGTAGATGATTAATTTGTGAGGTTGATGTTGAAGGACCAACTTGTGTTGCAGCATGAGGGAGAGTGGCCATATGATCATAGGATGGGGCATTCCAACCTTGTGGATAAGGTAGGTAAGAGTTAAACTGAGGCTGCAACAACTGCCATGGTGGAAGAGTATTCAATGATTGAGTATGAGAGTAAGAAAATGGAGGGATAGAATTTCGCACTATAGATGTAGGCCATGGTTGACATGACTGTTGCAACAAGTTGGCTGCGACTCCCAGATCTCTATGATATGTTTCTTTCATCTTTGGTAAGGAGGGACAATGATCTGTGGAGTGATTCAAGTCACATATACCACAACTTTCAAGACTATTCAAAGGAAAATCCCTTGCTTCTCTTATTTCCTCCTTCTTTTCTTTATCTTGCAAAACACCCAATTGTAAATCAGCTTTAGAAATGTCAAATAAATTGCTAATTTCAGCTCGTAAACCTCTTGTTTTTGCAGCAGATTCCAAAAATAAAGATAAAAGTTCCTTAGAATTCTTACGAGTCTTGAAGTTTCCTCTTGAATACCTTCTGCATAACTCACAAATATCATCATATGCTAACTGAAATACATTACCTGTTCCGATCAGATTTAATATTTCTAAACATTCAGCTTGGATTCCCTTGAGTAGAAGTGTTTTTAAGATCTCCTTCCCTAGTTTCCTCTGTTTGGATCTTTGGAGATTATATTGAAATCGTTCTATGTATTCCTCCAGACTTTCTTCTTCTCCTTGTGTCATTTCGAAGATGTCTTCATTGACCCTGCAATAATCTTGGTACCTTTTCAAGAACACATGTTTCATGTCTTCCCAAGTTTGTATACAATTCCCACCGAGGCTCATGAACCATCGGAGGGCTGTTCCTTTTAGAGTAAGGGGAAATACATTCAACTTTTGATCATTAGCACAATAACCATATCCTCTACAAAGTACTTCAAACTGAAATAAAAATACATCAGGGTCTTCATTTTCCAAACCGTGAAAATTTGGTAGAACATGTGGGGGAATTCTTTTTGTTGGTGCCACTTCGCTCGAATCTCTGATGGGAAATTCGAAGGTAACAACTTCTCCATCTTTTTCACCTGCCATCCCTTCATTAGATTCTTTGTGTGCTATCTTGAGGCTCCTCCTTCGAATGTTCCTGTCAACTTGTTAGTAGAATGGGTGGTGCTCACAACACCACTAGGGGAATGATAAGATTTATGAATCAAAGATTGAAAATGAAATAAAACTGAATGTAAAGACAGAAAATTAACACTCAAAATAAATTCAATAAACTGAAATGTAATCATGCAACCTACATGCCCTATTTTAACAATGCATCTGCAAAACAATGTCAGATATACTATTGCACAATTGATAACGTCCCCGGCAACGGCGCCAAAATGTCGTGCCCACTATATGTCAGTTAATTAAAACTTAACATGCAGAGTGCTAAACATAAATTATCAACCCGAGGAAGTCTTTTATTTCAAAGCTATCGTGCAAAATATATGCGAGTACAATTTCTACCTGACGTTGTTATTTATTGGTATGCAATCGAAACTATTTGTAACTAGGTCACACTTGCTTGAAAATAAATCAAACCCAAACCTATTCATGAAATCACCCTGTAAATCTCATCATACTTCAACAAAATAAACAAGATCTAAGTACGTACATCTAGAAGAATTGTTATGTTGGCCAACGATCTACCAAAACGAATTAACAGAAAAACACTATAGTAAATCAAATGAACAACACATGGTCTTAATAATAAAATAACTATGATAAATCCAATGCATGAAAGAATTAACAAATAAACAAATCTGCAAAATAAAACACTTACAATCAACACTACCAGCATCTGCTCAGGGAAGAGGGCCCTTCCTCCACTGAGCAGATCTGGATCTCCACAATGAAAGTCTACAACTCCAGAATTAAGAAACTGCCAGCATGTATTATCATAATGGAAGAATTACAACAGATCTGGATCAAATCCTACATCATAACATTGTGTTCTCTCCTATCTTGCATCTCTTATCCTGCCTAATCTATCATGCTTAATCTCTATCAATCTATCCCCCTTTTTCAATGAGATTGATTACATATTTATACATAAAATTATCTCATGAAAATGAAGAACTGAACCCCCAGCTTGTGATCTGCAACAGCTGGAACACGGCCGTAACTGTTGGCAACTTTGGAGCCGGCCGCAACACCAAATCTGGAAAATACCCTCTCGAAGAACCACTTGCATAGAACAAACCGTAGCTTGTTTGGGCGATTTCCTCGAGAGTCAGGTAAATGAGGATGTTACACACAAAACCCATGTCTCAGATTTTTGATATTCATTTCCATCTGTCCGCAAATCAAGATGCGAATAAAGGTGTTCTTATGTGGCATGCATTTTTGGTTAAGGCTGTAACAGCTGGCTATGAGCGTCCTGTACGTGACAACTCACTCCACAAACCATCATTAGTAAAATTATGCATAATAGTCTTTTAATTCATCAAAGATAAAAGAAAATAATCACTATTAACCACTTAAAACATCAATGGAAGTAGCAGGCTGTTCAACGCGCAGCTACAACAAATGAATGAAAAATGGAATGATAAATGAGAAATAATGGTAAGAAAATGGATGAAAGGTATGCCGGTAAGTGATGAAAAATGGACAATTCCAGGGCCCAACATCTCCCCCAAACTGAACTTGTTGCATGTCCTCATGCAACCCAATACCTGTGTAGCATCCAACTTGAAAAAAAAAAAGTCATTCACTTGTTCTTTTATTTTACCATTTGCACAGCTGCAGCTAGAAGAAATAGAGAGTTTAATACAAATTGGCAGAGTCACTTAGCGGAGGATTTAGCAGAAAATTTGGCGGATTCGCAGCTCTTTAGTAGAAAATTGGCAAAGTCACAGCTTATTTTAGCAGAGAATTTGGCGAAGGTTTTAGCGAAGATTTTGGCGGAACAGCGCTAAATGTAGCGGCAAATTTGGCGGAGTCAGCTTATTTTAGCAGAGAAGTTGGCGAAGGTTTTAGCGGTGAATTTGGCGGAATAGCGCTAAATGTAGCGGCAAATTTAGCGGAACAGCGCTAAATGTAGTGGCAAATTTGGCGGAGTCAGCTTATTTTAGCAGAGAAGTTAGCGAAGGTTTTAGCAGCAAATTTGGCGGAACATCACTAAATTTAGCGGCAAATTTGGTGGACTTGCAGCTGTCGGAAAAGATGTCGCAGCCGCCGGAAAGATGTTGCAGCTGCCGGAAAACGGGCAGCTGCCGGAAAGCGGTCACCGGAAAATATGTCGCGGCTGCTGGAAAAGATGTCACAGCTGCCGAAAAAGATGTCACAGCTGCCGGAAAGCAGTCGCCGGAAAATATGTTGCAGCTACCGGAAAAGATGTCGCAGCTGCCGGAAAACGAGCAGTTGCCGGAAAGCGGTCGCCGGAAAATATGTCGCAGCTGCCGGAAAAGATGTCACAGCTGCCGGAAAGCGGTCGCCGAAAAATATATTGCAGCTGCCGAAAAAGATGTCGCAGCTGCCGAAAAACGAGCAGCTAATTTTAGCAGAGAAATTGGCGAAGGTTTTAGCGGCAAATTTGGCGGAATAGCGCTAAATTTAGCGGCAAATTTGGTGGACTTGCAACTGTTGGAAAACGGGAAACGGCAATATTTTATGGCGTTTTAGTCTTTTTGAACGGGAAACTTCTAAAGCCATTTTCTCCCAAACGACGAACTGGGTTGGGCTGAAATTTTGCAGGCAAGTAGCTACCACTCTAATGCATCTCCACGCCAAAAATTAGACAAACCCACATCACGAATTTTGAGAAAAATGCGAATTGGCTGTAGGTGATTATGGCCATTTTCTCGAAAACCGCGCACTGGATTGAGCTGAAACTTGCCATGGTTGTTCATCATGCTGTTATGCATTCCCTGTCCAAATTTCATGAGAATCTAACTTACCAATTGAAAGATATGCCCAAATCAAATTCTGCAATTTTGAACATGAATAAAAAATGTATTGCAGCTGAACTTCCAGAGCCAATATTTCAAAAACTACAAACTGGGTTGAGCTGAAAATTTTCAAGCAGGTAAATACCATTATAGTGCATCTCCTCACCAAAAATTAGATGAACCCACATCACAGATTTCGAGAAAAATGCGAATTGGCTGTAGGTGATAATGGTCATTTTCTCGAAAACCGTGCACTGGATTGAGCTGAAACTTACCACGATTGTTCATCATGTTGTTATGCATTCCCTATCCAAATTTCATGAGGATCCAATTCGTGGTTTGTGAGATATGCTCAATTCAAATTAGGCATTTTATGTGAAGAACAATATGCATCCAAATTATGAATGTGAATGAAAAAGCAACAAGCATAGTAGCTCCTCCCCCAAACTGAATAATTTTTCATGTCCTCATGGAAAGTAGGAGTTTGTTTATTAGTTGGAAAGTAGCCATCTCCCCCAAACTTAACATATGCAGCATTCAATGATTCTCAAATTCTCACAAACATTTCACTTGTAACAGCTGGCCCATTGCTCCATGGAGAAGAATATAGCATAGATCTGTTTAGAATGTTGCTACATAAATGCATATATCAATTTTTTATGGCTCTCAATCACTCAACAATACTCATGCATATAACTTTGTGATAGCACCAAACATAATTCAAATCATCTCATGGTATCCAAATGCCAATTTTACCATGTAAGTAACAAAGATGTGGCTGCCCCAAGACAAAATATGGAAATTCCACTGAGTTTTGTAGCCCTCCAACCTTCATGTGGAGAAAGGAATGTCATAAAATTGTCTCATCTTTTACCTACAACACAATACTGTTAAAGATGTGTTGTAATTACTGATTTTGAAATATGCCCATAAAAGATTAGAACCAGTCATAAATGCTATCATTCCTCTGCCTTGAATGTACAAGATAACCCTGGTATGCACTGCTACAGGAATGTTGTGATTTCCATCCCTCACAATTACAGTAATAAGACTTGATATTATTACTTTCAAACTTTCCTTCTATCTTGTATATACTGAAAATGATGATATGTGGTTTTTGATAGAAGAGCCATTCATGTAACTTGCAACTAAGTCCCCTATATTCTAAATACTAAATTAAATTTCAGCACTTTTTTCCACCCACAAACTGATGGTCAAATAGAAAGGGTAAATCAGATTCTAGAAAACATGTTAAGATTGTATGTTAAAGATCAACCATCTAAGTGGGAAGATTTCTTACATTTAGCAGAATTTGCCTACAATAATAATTATCAAGCATCTGCTAAGTTAAGGCCATTTGAGATTTTGTATGGAAGAAAATGTTGTACTCCGATTTCTTGGGATAATCCTGTAGACAGACTAATGTTAGGACCAGATTTATTGAAAGAAATGGAGCTAACCGTGAAACAGGTTCAAGGTAACTTAAAGGTTTCCCAAGATCGCCAAAAAATCTATGCTGATTTGAAACGCACTGAAAGAGAATTTCAGGTAGGAGATCATGTTTTTATAAAGGTAAAACCCAAGAAAAGTTCTTTGAAGCTTGGGAGTTGTGCTAAACTGGCACCAAGGTATTGTGGACCATTCGAAATCCTATCAAGGATAGGAGCTATTGCATATCAATTGGCATTACCATATAATTTCAAAATCCATAATGTTTTTCATGTTTCTGTTTTAAAGAAGTATGTGCACGATGCTACTCATGCGCTGAATTGGAATGACATACAGGTGGAATCAGATTGTATTCTCGACCGGAGGGAAATTATGCTTCGGAATCACACCATAGGGCAGGTAAAGGTGCAATGGAAGCACCTTAGCCCTGATGAAGCTACTTGGGAACTGGAAAGTAATATGCGAGCAGCATATCTAGTTCTGTTCCATGAGGGACTTGATGATGAATAAGCAACATCGAGGACAATGCTGAGGTTAATTGGGGGTGTTTGTAACATACCCTTTTTGTTGGAAAACATTTTGTGTTAGAAAACATTATGATAACTTTTATTGTAAAGCTTTATGTTGGACAGGTGTCTAAGGATGACTGTAATTTGCACAATATATTATTATTAAATAAATAAAATATATGACAAACACCTAAGAGAACTGTTGAAAGAGTGGTTACTGATCGACTAGGTGAAATGGAATTTGGGGTAGAAGGCAATGGACAAGTGGCATCATCAAGATGAAACTAACTAGCTGTTGGTATGGGACAACTCCCTTGAAATGTGGTCATGGTGCCCTAAAAGATGGGACTGGATCTTGAGGCTCATTTATTCCAAACTGACCACTAAAGACCTAGGTAGTCTATATAATAGCCATCAAATTATGAACTGAGGTTCATCACTTTTCCTGACGAGGAAATTTACCTTGGTGTTTTGTTGTGTTTGCACACAAGAGATTTAATGAGGGGATATGCTATGTTGTTGATCATGTTGTGAGTCTGCCAAACTCTTATTGAGTTCAGAAGGTTGATGCTGAGTGCTGAAGGCATGTTATTACAGGAGGTTGATGATGAGTGTTGATGATGATTCCATCTACTTAGTGGCTCAGTAATCAGGCTCGGGGGTTCACAAGAAGCCAGTAGTTGAGCTGCTTCTTCTAGAATAGGTTGGTAGGAGCAGGCCTCCTTGGGTGTTTGTAAGCCCTATCTTCAATTACAAGTTCCATTATCTTATCTATTTTCATACATTTTAAACTTCTGTTGTATACAAATTTTAATTGTTTTATTTTATAAATTTATTTCAGTTCCCTGAGTAAGTTATGATTCTGTGTAAAATTGATTTTTGATTTAATAGAATAGTCTCTGCATTTTTCCCCATGCAAATGGATCTGCATTGTACAAATGGATAGATCAAGATAGGCAAATAGCCAGGTGAATGAGAGGATGAAATTATTATATTTTCTCAAAGTTTTCTGCTTACTGTTTAATTCCTGTGTATACATCTACAGTGTCCTCATTATCATTCTATTTATAGATAATTGTTCTCCTCAATGAATGAGTAATGTTTTCTTCATTTCATAAATATCTTCTATCTGAAAATAAATAGTTTTTCTTTTATAATAGTATAGGAATTGTTTCTCTGTATTACAGTATTTAAAATGTATATGTTTCTACTATAATAGTTATAGATTTAATCTCAACATATAGCATAGTGATATTTCCCTTTTGAAAATAGAGTACAAATAGCAAATTCCAATTACTACATGCACATAATTTCTCATTGTTTTATATTATAAAATTTAATAGTAGGAAATAAAACATTTGTCAATTCATTCTATAACCATAAACAATGTTATCAACTTTCGGCATACAGCCAACAATTTTCTTATTAACCATTTTAAACTTATGTCAAACCATGTGCTATTTTCCATAAATCGACACAGTTAAAGTATCAACACCAACTCAAGTATGCTAGTTATTACAACATTTATGGAACAACTCTAACAGTAGTAACAGACAACAAGTATGGTTGCCGATTTCATATCAAGGAGCAGGTTCAAGCCATACTTTTCCACACAAAGACAAACCCTTATACTCAAACCTATTATACGATGAAAACGCGGCATTATTTACAAATCAACGAACTATACACAGACCGAAGCCTTCCATAGTTACAAACATCTACCCATTGTTTAGTGGAAGCAACAGTCTTTTCATTATTCACATACATCACACAGTACCCATTCCATCATTATACATTTCAAAGTTTCACAGTTCACAAAAGAAAACGATAGCTGCAGAGGTATCGAAACCTAGTTTATAAACTACCCATTGTTTTACATCAAAGTTAAACGCAGAGATATGCTAGTAACCAGTTCATTTCAACACTTAAATCACCAAATTCCAAGTTATGTTCATGGGTCAAGCCCCAAAAGGAGAAATGAAAACAATTATTGCAAAATAGATTTATAAATATTTTTGTTCTTATTAAAATGCGACAGAGATTGAAACCCTCGACAACAGAAGATACATTGCCGAGATTCAAGTCAGAATCCAAAACACTGTATAGTAACCTAAACCTCTTTACACCATATTACATTGACCCTGTAAGTCGAGAGGCATCCATAATACAGGCGTAAAAACAAAACAACACTATTTGGACCACGATTTCTAAAAAACACAAAGTGGTTACAACTTCAATGATAGCCATAAAATGGCAGGAGAACCTACAGAGGGTTATGCCACTGAGGCTTACCAAAGTGAAGCAAGCCATCCATTACCAACATACCTCAGCACTGTAAAATCCACGATGTAGATAGTACCTTCCACAAAAACTACCAAGAAGTTATAACGAGTTCTAGAACGAATACCATTTAAATAAAAAGCTATATTGTTAACCAACATTTCTACAAGGCTGAATGTACCTTCCCAAGTACAGGAGGATGGAATGCTTCATGCTTACAGTTCTTCCATCCGATGCAACAAGGGCAGCATGCAACGTTGGACCATTCTCTAATCTGAGTCTAATTCACTAAAAAATCTAACCTGTCACACAACAAAAGCCACAGGGCTTCAACACCTTACATCATTCGAACCATAGAAATTTTACAACCAGCTCTCACCATTATTTTACAGAGATGGGATTTACAGAGCCATCATGAAAACTGCCCAGGGTTGAACCCTACCATCCAGCAGCCTGTAAGCCTCTCCCCCAAAACCAAAGCTCCAAAATGAATGCAAAAGGAAGCAACAAATGGTATAGCGAGATGCCTTACGGTTTAGATCTCCACGATTGAGACAGGATAGATCAATGGGCGATATTTGGCTAGCCAAGCCACGCCAATACCAAGATAGAGTTATGATCACCTACCACTAACAACTCCATTAAATAGAAAGCCTCATTGAAGTGCCATATCACTAGGGCGGAGCTTACAGCTCGGCAATGTTTCCACCATTTCTGCAACTACATCAGGTGGAGCCAGCTATAGGTAGGATCCAACAAGACAATCCACTATCAATACACAGGGTTTGCATTTAATGCTAGATCCGATGTATCACTTGCCATAACATGCCTATAATGGCATTTAAGTTCATGTCAGCGTCGAAGTTGTTGTTACAGCATGATCTCGGGATAATATAACAACACTGTACTACAATCATGTTATATAGTCTCGAACCATGATATGAATTCGTATAACAATGTGTGTATTGTTTTTTCAAACCATAGGTTATATGCATATTATGTTTTCGATGCTAAGTTAAAAGTGCATAGCATATGTGTATTGTAAATCCAAACCATATGTTATATTCATATAACAAGCACGTGATAGATTGCCAATACCAAGCCTTAGTTCGCATGGGTCTAGGCATGGTAACTATAGTTTTCATTCATATAGTAAGCATGCATTTTGATATCAATGATAAGATTATTTCACATAGGATTCATGCATGATAACCCTAACCATTAAATCATTTGGATACAAAGGGTTTGTCAATGAATTGGTATCTGTTGCATTTGCATAACAAATCAACATATAGCCCACACAATGATATAATAGAACCATATTTCAAGAACATATAGAAGGTATGGTACTAGCGATACGTCACATAGGTTTTGAAGACCAATTTTTATTTATGCATCATAGTATCGTAATAATACGGACATTTCGCTATCAAAGATAAGTAAACCCAAGGACACCCTATAGGAACCCCTTCAAAAATATGCAAACAAGTCCTCAGTATTATTACTAGAATCATAACACATGAAAAGATAAACATTGTTTTATCGCATTTAATTTATAAATCTGCTATCTTTTATGTTTAGGAATAATAATGATAATCATGAGAAGCTGCCATTAGATAAATACTTGAACATCTTTCATTCCGCAGTTAGCATTTTCTTTATGATTTTGCTATATCAAAAATTTTAAATTTTTAGCGATTCCCACGTCGGCATTTCCCACACACACTTGCAGGAGCCAACGGCATGCAATCTTGCTTCTCCGTTTTCTTTTTGGCTCCCGGACTAAAAGTCACAAAGTGTCCCTGAATGACATTTTCATGCGACTTGCAACTCGACATAACTCGGAAATCGGAGGTCGAATCGATGAACTGTCAACTCCATTGGTCTCATGGCATGCGATTACCTATAGGGGGCCCTCTCCCTCGTCTTCTCATGGCCCAGTGGCTTCATTGTGAATTCATTTCATAAACTAGGGTTTTGCTTAGTTTCATTGCATGCAATCTCGCATTGGTGGGTCAACTCTGCAAAACCCTCCCCCGAGCTGGTGTTGGCAATGTTCCCACATCGGCATTGCCCATACATAGTTGCAGGAGCCAACGACACGCAATCTTGCTGCTCCATTTGCTTTTTGGCTCCCGGACTGAAAGTCACCAAGTGTCCCTGAACGACATTTTCATGCAACTTGCAACTCAACATAACTTAGAAACCAGAGGTCAAATCGATAAACCGTTGACTCCATTGGCCTCCTGGCATGCGATTACCTCTAGGGGGCCCTCTCCCTCATCTTCTCATGGCCTAGTGGCTTCATTGTGCATTCATTTTGTAAACTAGGGTTTTTGCTTCAAATATTGGATCTACTGCAGTAGAAGAAATGCATTCTCCTTTGTCAAAGCATGGGAAATAGCATAAATATTGGCATTCAGAGGAAATAGCTATGGAATATCTACTACACCAAGGTGTCTTCGAATGAATGAAACTAAATCATTAACTGGATACATCAAATCTCCTGCACAAGATGGTAGTGTAAGGTAACCTTCAGAAAGGGTTGAAAAGACCACGGTAGTCCAATGATTCCTCAGGGATGCAGGTTAGAGAAACTTCAGAGAGCCTCATACCCTAATGATTTTCCCACCTTCATCTACTAGGGGAATATTCTTGCAAAGACTGGTAAGCTCTATGGGTTATGGCAGCATTTGATACACTAGCCAAATTTATGTTGTTGGAAGAACTTACATATTTCAACAAAGGAGCATTTTGTAGGGGACTTGAAAATCCCTTCCAATTTTCAGCAATAAAACAAAGAAGTTCAACATACAGATTTTCAGGCAAGCTTGTCAAACAATTAGACAACCAAATACAGGGAGATAACCATGCCCAAAAAACTCAAGCTATCATAAAACTCTTGTTTATCAAGATAAGGATAGACTATGTGTACATTACGAGAATATAGATGAATGAAGTCGCTTTGATGAACTTATCCTCTTGCTTTGAGGCTGCCAATATGATCTCAATTTACGAGAATCTTCCATGTAGCAATAATTTATACTCTGTATAAAGTGAATATTATTACTTGTTTTAAAATTTGTTTCCCTCCCTTATCCCTATTTTGTAGATCTGTGCTGGCCATTGTTTGGAGGGAGTTATCCCGCCCAATTCCGTGGCCATTTTCCGTTAGATTGTATGAAAAAATACAGCATTTATTGTCCTCAACCTAACTCATTTTATCTCTTCCTAGTTCAAAGGTTTTTCTCTGTGCCATCATTCCCGTCTGGAATTTTAATTATTCATGTCACGTCCAATTGAAGTCTAATGGGTTTAATTGAATTTTAATGGAGTTTGGGTTCCCATGCTCCCATCAAATTAGTCCCATCATTGAATGAAGTGAAGCTAGATAAGGTTTTGAATTTAAATCATTCATGTCATGTCCAATTGAATTTAAATGGAGTCAGTGAAGTTATCTAATGCAATAGTTGCCGGTTAATCTACGAAACTAGGGTTTTGCTCAGTGAGGGAGTGTGCAATTTTTGCACACGGGGGTCAACTTTGCAAAATCCTCCACCGGGCACTTATGGCTAGCATTCCAAGCTAGAGCCTCCCTAGACACACTTGTAGGACTCCCTGGAACCAGGTTTTGCTGTACGGTTGGAATTCTATGTTCCCGATAGGTTTCTCACAGATGTCCGTGAAGGCCTTTTGGATGTGAGACAGAACGAACCATAGAATGACGATCGTGGCTCCGATCGACGAAACGTCAACTCCGTTGGATTCATAACATCCAGATAGTGCTAGGGGTGCCCCTCTCCTCTAGTCCCATGGCCCAGGTGTCACCTTGCAGGTCCATCTTGGAAACTAGGGTTTTGCTCAGTGAGGGAGTGTGTAATTTTTGCACACGAGGGTCAACTTTGAAAAATCCTCCACCGGGCACTTACAGTTAGCGTTCCTAGCTGGAACCTCCCTAGAAACACTTGTAGGACTCCTCGGAACTAGGTTTTGTTGCACGGTTGGAATTCTTTTCCCCCGGCAGGTATCCAGCAAGTGTCCCTGAAGGCCTTTTGGATGCGAGACAGAACGAGCCATATAATGATGATCGTGACTCCGATTGATGAACTGTCAACTCCGTTTGATTCAGGACATCCAGATAGTGCTAGGGCTGCCCATCTCCTCCGATACCATGGCCCAGGTGTCACCTTGTAGGTCCATCTTGGAAACTAGGGTTTTGCTCAGTGAGGGAGTGAGCAATTTTGCAGACGGGGGTCAACTTTGCAAAATCCTCCACTGGGCACTTACGACTAGTGTTCCTAGCTGGAACCTCCCTAGACACACTTGCAGGACTCCCCGGAACCAGGTTTTGTTGCATGGTTGGAATTCTATGCTCCCGGCAGGTATCCAACAAGTGTCCCTGAAGGCCTTTTGGATGCGAGACGGAACGAGCCATAGAATGACGACCGCGGCTCCGATCAATGAACTGTCAAATCCGTTGGATTCAGGACATCTAGATAGTGCTAGGGGTGCCCCTCTCCATCGGTCCCATGGGCTAGGTGTCACCTTGCAGGTCCATCTTGGAAACTAGGGTTTTGCTTAGTGAGGGAGTGTGCAATTTTTGCACATGGGGGGCAACTTTGTAAAATCCTCCACTTGGCACTTATGACTAGCGTTCTGAGCTGGAACCTCCATAGACACACTTGCAGGACTCCCGGTAACTATTTTTTGCTGCACGGTTGGAATTCTATGCCCTCGGCAGGTATCCAGTAGGTGTCCCTAAAGGCCTTTTGGATGTGAGATGGAACGAGCCATAGAATGATGATCGTGGGTCCGATCGACAAACTGTCAACTCCGTTGGATTCATGACATTTAGATAGTACTAGGGGTGCCTCTCTCCTCCAGTCCCATGACCCAAGTGTCATATTGCAGTTCCATCTTAGAAACTAGGGTTTTGCTCAGTGACGGAGTGTGCAATTTTTGCACACGGAGGTCAACTTTGCAAAATCCTCCACCGGGCACTTACAGCTAGCATTGATGAGGAAGGGGAGATGACAATGATGATGAAGATTTTGATGATGATGATGATGGTGATGATGAAGATGTTGATGATGATGGTGATGGTGATGAAGATGATGATGAAGATGATGAGGATGAAGAAGATAATGATGATGGAGATGTTGATGAGGAAGGGGGAGATGACAATGATGATGAAAATGTTGATGGTGATGATGATGATGGAGATGATGAAGATGTTGATGATGGTGATGGTGGTGAAGATGATGATGAAGAAGAAGAAGAAGAAGAAGAAGATGATGATGATGATGGAGATGTTGATGATGAACCTAGAGATGATAATGATATTGGAGGAAGTATCTAAACGGTACATAGGGTTTAGTGGTAGGGTTTGGTTGAGGGTTAGGTTTAGAGTTATAAAAGAAAACCAAATAGCTAATTCATTATGAAATATTTAACATGACATGAATTAAATTTAATATAAGTGTATTGTTAAATATAGTGAGCATTGAGCATGGGAAACCAAATCTATGAATATGTGTATTGTTAAATATAAATTTTGATGGGTGAAGCCAATAACCAACATAATCAACATAATATAATCTTAGGGTTTATTGATCACATGTTAAAAATGGCATATTCATAAACTTGACATACAAGAGAATTTTTGGCATATTTATAAACAACGTAAACGTAAATTTGGCATATAAAGAACACAAAATTGACATATTCATAAAGAACATACATGAGAAAATTGAGCATATATCAATATTCAATTACAAATAGTATAAATAGTATAGTATTAAAAGTATGTAACATACCTCATCATGCTAGATCCCACCTATTATCATACAACAAAGCCTTTTGGATCATCTCTTATACTGATTGTCTCCATTAGTCTCTTGTGCTCTATATCCGGTAAGAAGTAGCGTACCTTCGATGTATTTCAGCTAGGCATTGTTGGTACCTGGAGGTTTGTACCAATGATTAAGTTGGTAAAGTGATACATACTTGCACCTAGTTTGTAATCCCTGTAAACATATCCACCCTTCTTTCTTGCATTGTTTTCCTTTGTTAAGTATTCGGCTTTAACAACCATAGACATGGTTGGGTAGTGGTTGTTTTCATCATCAGTCATGGACATAATGAGGGTTTGCTTTCCATCTATACAGTGTGCCAACCAGTAATCACCACCCCATTCACTATCTTTTGAGGAAACCACTGCGTATATGTGCCCTGCGTAATATGATTGTAGGTATATGATCAAAATATTTTTCATGCGATACAAGGCCATTAATGTGCATTTGAAGACTACGTAAATAAACAAATTTTTTTTAAGGAAATGCATCATACCAGGTTGTACAAGGTCTGAGACATGATCCAAATATGTAGAAATAGATGATTGGTCTTCTTCCAATGGATTTAACTCAACAATTACACGCTGATCAAGTGGAAGTGATATGTGATCCCATCCATCAACCCAATCCGATGATTCACACCCATCCCAGTCACCATCACAATAAGGCGGGAAAAAACAAGCGAGTTTTCTGGTCCAAATTTCAAATACTGGGTTATCAAAGCTTTGAACTGAATGAAAGCCATGAGTCCCAGGCATAGTCTTGCATTCCCATGCATGTGAACGATCTATGTCTACCACCTCCCAAAAACATTTCTCCACATGTCTCTTTCTTGTGGATTCTACTCGCATAGTTGATTCCTCTCCCATTATTGACGTGCACTGCCTGACTATAGATTGACCATTTTGAATAGTAGATTCTGTAGATACTTTCAATTCCTCTCTTTGTAGGGTTGTTTTGATACATGCTCCAGCTCCATCATGCTCTCCTTTACCATGCCCAGTCTCAAAATAGTTCCACATATGTGACACTTTGTAGTTTTTATGCAATGAACACAAGCATTGAAATATGCGTGCATTTTTGAACTGACCAGCACATCCATAAGACCAAATCTAGTATCGATCCATTTGTATGTTCCTTCCCTTCAAGTGATCATAGAACATGATGAAGCAATGACGTACATAGTGGAAGTTGTGGCACCTATCATCACTTATGTAGAAGTGATATTCCTTCAGAATTTCTCTTTGCTCTTCAGCGCTATTTGGGCTATGCCTATATGTGATATGGACCATCAAGGAAACCTGCTCAGAGTGATAATACTGACTTTCGATCTCATTTTGAGGTTGTAGAGTGTAGTTCTTGGCAAAATCAACAACTGAAAGTATAGTACCATGGGGAAATGTATCTCTGCATATTCTAAATTTTTCATCCTACCATCGTTCCAAGTGGACATGCTGAACATAATCATGTGTCTTTTCAATAATTCCTTGACAAAGTCACTAACTGGTACCTGGTGACACAAAATGATCTTAATGTGAGTTTTTTTGTAAGCAAGGATTGCAATGTAACTGTTCAAACATAATTTTATAGATATAAATGCATACCTGAGATGTCACCAATTGTATTTTTTTTCTTTCTTTCCTTGGGACTATTTCATAGATGATATATTTGAAACTTTTCATGTCTACAACCATTTTCCCAAATTCACTGTCTCCACTATCGTGCATACATTGTATCAATAATGCCATTCCAGCACAGTTGGGGCATGTTGCATCCAAACAAGATTTTGCATAGTATGTTTGCCCCTCAGGCCTATTACACATGATGTTATGAATGAATTCTCTTGATGAAGTCGGTGGTATTGTCAGGGAGCAATCCTACACATGGTTAGCATGCAACACACGATGAATGTACAAAAATGTTTCATAGTAATATTCATATTCTACATGGTATCTACAACAACAATTGTTACGAAGAGTATTTATTATAACATACCATGGCTTACATTTCTTAAAACATCTTTTCCCTAAGCTCAATTGTCTATGTTCATTCCTAAATTTCTTGTATAGTTTTGTCTGTGTTATATCAAGAAGATGTTTAGTATGTGGTTCACGATCCTTTGAACCCCTTCTCAGTTTTAGTACATCCTTTCATTTTGAAGAAGGCCTTGTGTGATCATGCCAAAAACTCTACACTAGTCCCTTTGCTGCATCAACTAGCTTCATGTCACGACGTGGCAACCGACCAATAAAGGCCCAAAAATATGTTTGATCGGTTGTGCCAAGATGTTCTCTTCTAATAGAATACATACAGAGGGTTTTTACATTAAAATTAACTAGTTTAGATGTAGGCCTGAGAATACGAAGGACCTTGGTGTTCTTATTTGCAATTGCTTGTGACAACACATGACGAGCCCCATTGCAGTCTTGTGAACGTGTGTTCTTACCAATTTTACCAAATGCATCTACTAAGCTTTTAACTATATGAGAACTTGGTTCAGAATTCTCTATCATCTTTATCCCTAACTTTTTCCTAATAGCATTCATGCTCCTAGATTTTAACAATGATAAAAATAATCTACATTTATCTCCATCACATTTAGAAACAAAATATTTATCAAGTATCTGTTGAGTTTGATAACCAATACTACGTTTAGATAGCGTACCTTCAATGGAATTGATGAGACTTTCATCAACTTGTATACGCTTCGGAGTTCTTCAATGTGTGCTTGCTAATGGAGGTAAGGGGGTTGGAATTCTACCATGTAGCGCATCACCAAGATGCTCTGGTGTTTCAGTAGTAGCTTGGTGTCCTTCATTCTCATCTTGGTAGTTGGATGGTGGAAGTCCAACATCCTCATTGATGGTCCAGATAACATTTTCTTCTTCAAGAGTAGGCAACATGTCCAACACCTCTCTGACTTCATCACTTGTATAACCACATCCGGATAACAATTTTTTTGTTTCTTCATGAGTTTCTTGATTACTTCCATGGGGTGCTTGTTCAACAACTATTGTGGAAATTGAAGGTCCCTCTTGTCATGGATTAATAGGATGAACCGTGGTATCCTCTACAATTCGATTTGCATTAGTTTCCAAAGAAAACCTCTGATTCATCATGTGTATTCTTTTCTTTTCTTTCTCTTCTTCAATGACTTCTTGAGGTCTCTTCTTCCTTACTGATTTTCTTCCTCGGTTATGTGGATTCCCCATCACCACAATGATCAATTCAATATAGTTTGTTTTTGTTGCTCCTCAATTACAAGCTTTCAAACCTTTAGTGCTTTCTAGAACTATAGATCCTTCAAGGTACTTCAATCTTTCTTCTCAAATGTTCATCTTTCCCATCAAAAACAATTATGAATGAGAAAATTTACCTTTGGTGCTCTTCAATAATAAGAAAATGAAAGTTAAATCATAAATTGTTTGGGCTCTTTGATTCTCTTGTACAATTGTGTATATCCACCATCACCATGAAATGGTCTTCAAGCTTGATATCTTATCTTGTGTGCTCCTAAAATATAGGCAAAATGAATCTTTCAAAGACCTTATCTTTGGTGTTATTCAATTGGAGATTCTTCAAGCTTGTTGATTCTCTTCTTCAAATATGGCCATATAACCCAACACTACACTGAGCAACCATGAAAGATGTCCTCAATGATGCACCTGCATAACAAAAATAATGATGGAGATGGTGTAGAGTGTGAGTATTTCCAATGGAAGGCTCGTGTTGTTCAAAAAAATCGCAGGATTTGTTGTTTTTGCTTAGACAGAGTTAAGTTGCTCTCGGATAGGGACAATCCATTGTTTATAGAGTTACAAAACCCGCACGCGTTATGTAAAGATAAAATGTGTACTCGATATGGTTAAGCACAATAAATAGGTTAGGTGCACGGCTAGGGAAACGAATAAAATCAAAAGAAATCACATGTTTTGTATGGTTACATACAAAAGAAATGTTTTTAGTGTGGGACAAATGTTTTGTATGGTTTACTACCCCCCTAGCTATCTCCCAATAATCCCTAGATACCCCCTATCTCTTTCTAAATATCTGTCCCTCATTCTCTCTACATCCCTCCCTACTTGTTTCTTTCTTTCCCTTACTCTAGCCATGTCCCTACCACCCACTCTCCATCTCTCCACCTTCTCTTTATCTTCGTCATTATCCCTCCCTAATGACAATGAAGAGGCTCATGGTGCAGATGAATATGATAGAGATGATGATGTTCATGAAGATGATGGTGATGACGATGAAGATGTTGAATATGATGATGAGGGTGATGAGGGTGATGAGGATGATGAGGATGATGATGATGGTGATGAAGAAGATGACGATGATGGAGATGTTGATGGGGAAGGGGGAGTTGTCAATGATGACGAAGAGGAGGATATAAGATGATGATGATGATGATGATGATGGTGGAGATGTTGATGGTGATGAAGTTGTTGTTGATGATAATGATGAAGAAGAAGATGATGATGCTGAAGAAAATGATGATGATGGAGATGTTGATTTGATGATGATGAAGATGATGATGATGGTGATGATGATGAAGATGTTGATGATGATGATGATGGTGATGAAGACGACGATGATGATGATGATGACGATAATTTTGATGATGATGGTGATGAGGATGATGATGATGGTGATGAAGAAGATGACGATGATGGAGATGTTGATGGGGAAGGGGGAGTTGTCAATGATGATGAAGAGGAGGACATAAGATGATGATGATGATGAAGAAGATGATGATGATGGAGATGTTGATCTGATGATGATGGTGGCGATGATGAAGATGTTGATGTTGATGATGATGATGATGGTGATGAAGATGATGATGATGATGATGATGACATGATGATGATGATGATAATTTTGATGATGATGGTGATGATGATGACGATGATGATGGTGATGATGATGGAGATGTTGATGATGATGATGAAGATGAAGATGAAGATGATGATGAAGAAGATGATGATGATGGAGATGTTGATGAGGAACCTAGAGATGACAATGATGATGAAGACGTTGATGGTGATGGTGATGGTGATGGTGATGGTGATGGTGATGATGATGATGATAGTGATGGTGATGATGATGGTGATGGTGATGTTCAGATGATGACGATGATGATGAGGAAGATGATGATGATGACGAAGATGTTGATCTGATGAGGAAGATGATGATGATGATGGTGATGATGATGAAGATGTTGACGATGATGATGATGGTGATGATGATGATGAAGATGGTGATGATGATGAAGATGTTGATCTGATGATGATGATGAAGATGATGATGATGTTGATGATGACGAATATGATGATGACGATGGAGATGGAGATGTTGATCTAATGATGATGAAGCTGATGATGAAGATGATGATGATGGTGATGATGATGAAGATGTTGATGATGGAGATGATAATGATGATGGAGATGTTGATGATGATGGTTAGCGTGATGACGATGAAGATGTTAATGATGATGGTGATGGTGATGAAGATGATGATGATGGAGATGCTGATCTGATGATGATGAAGATGATGATGGTGGTGATGATGATGAAGATGTTGACAACGATGATGATGGTGATGAAGACGATAGTGATGAAGAAGATGATGATGATGGATATGTTAATGAGAAACCTAGAGATTCCAATGATGATGAAGATGTTGATCATGATGATGATAGTGATGGCGATGAAGATGTTGATGATGATGGTGATGGTAATGATGATTAAGATGTTGATGATGATGGTGATGGTGATGTTCAGATGATGATGATTATAATGAAGATGTTGATGGTGATGGTGATGTTCAGATGATGTTCAGATGATGACGATGATGATGAAGAAGATGATGGTGACATGATGGAGATGTTGATCTGATGAGGAAGATGATGATGATGATGGTGATGATGATGAAGATGTTGATGATGATGATGATGGTGATGAAGATGATGATGATGAAGATGATGATGATGATGATGATGGAGATGTTGATGAGGAAGGGGGAGATGACAATGATGATGAATATGTTTATGGTGATGATGATGGTGATGATGAAGATGTTGATGATGATGGTGATGGTGATGATGATGGTGATGATGAAGATGTTGATGATGATGGTGATGGTGATGATGATGGTGATGATGAAGATGTTGATGATGATGAAGATGATGAGGATGAAGAAGATGATGATAATGGAGATGTTGATGAGGAACCTAGAGATGACAATGATAATGAATATGTTGATGATGATGATGATGATGGTGATGATGGTGATGATGATGAAGACATTGATGATGATGGTGATGGTGATGAAGATGATGATGATGAGGCTATCCACCTTATGTATATATTCACAATTATCCAAGTCCCTATAGAACTCTATCCCTTTGTTTGCCCTTAATCACTAACCCTATGTGCCTTTATCCCTCCCCCCTTCCCTCTCTATCTCACCTTGTATCCCTCCCTCCCTATCTCTTTATCTAGATTTGTCCCTGGATATGTCCCTCCCTCTATGTCGCTTTCTCTCCCTTACACCATCTTTGTCCCTAGAACCACACTAATTCCTCCTTCTCTATCACACACACACACACACAACCTCTCACTTTCTTTGTCGCTCACACCTCTCTCTAGTATCTCTCTCCCCAACCATCAATCTCTCTCTCTCTCTCTCTCAAACACACACACACACACATTATGTCCCTTTCCATTCTCAAACCCATTTGTGACGAACCTGCAATAACTAATTAATGAAAACACATGAGATAGTAGAAATAACATAACTCAGAGTCACTTTTATATTGATCGCAGCCCACTTCGAGGGGACAACCTCCTTTGAGCAAGCTTAATACAAATAACTTCACGGTGCCTTCATAGGACAACACACACTTATATACTAAGTCTAGGTGCCAATACTATGGGTCAAAACCATGGGCCAATACAAACTATGGATCAACAATAATATGGGCGAATTACAAAGCATATGCGCCAAACAACAATAACACAACTATGGATCAACAATTACTACGGGAGGACTTACAAAGCATATGCGTCCAACAACAAAATACTAACAAAGTAAATAGAAGGGTTGACATGGGTTCCTAACATCCCCTCTCCCTTAGAAAAATCTTTGTCTGCAAAGCTTTAGATGTGGAAATTGATGCGGAATTGGACAGAGTGGTTCCCCTGTAGCATCTTCGGGTTGCATTCCAGGTGACTCACGCCTTTTGAGTTTTAAGAGGATTGGTTGGAATGCTGAAGAAGAACCATATCAGCTGCATGAAAAGTGCACTCTAAACGGTGTTGAGTGGCTTGTTGTTTCAGTCGAATTCTTGCCATGTGAAGATTGTCCTGCAGAATGAGAAGAATTTGATCGTGGTTTCGAAGAACCGAGTCAATTTACTGAACTGGGGAGCTGCTGAGGGTGTATGGAAGAAGAAATGGTGGTGCGTGTCCATAGACTACTTCATATGGTGTCCTTGCAGACGTGGTATTGTACCAATGGAGCACTTCTAGGAAATCCATAGAAATAGTTGTCCAAATATGTGTAGGGATGGGAAAGGGTTCGAGCAGTCCCGAAAGGAGTGTTGTTTCATCCTTGTTGACCTGGAAAGTATCATAGTCAACCACCATCTGTTGAATTGGCATTTTCAGTCCCTCCCAAAAGAAGTTACATTGTTCCCGGTCATACTTTTGGAGGAACCCAGAGTGCCCTGCCAATGAAGAAGCATGGAGTTCATAGAAGAGATAGCCCTATTGAACATATTGCAACTAGTTTGGAACAAGTAGAGAAAGAGTTGTAAGAGAAACTGGGTCATCAAATGTGTGAGAAGGAGAATCTACCACCATATTGGCCTTACCCTTCTTGTAAGTGATTGCATAGTCATAACCCATGAGGTGGATAACCCATTTCAGGTGTGCTAGGGAGGAGACCCGTTGTTCCAGGAAATTTTTCAAACTTTGGAGATTAGTCTTGATGTAGAAATAAGTCCCTAATAGGGATGGCTTCCACGTTGGTATTGCATGCAAAATAGCCATCGTTTCCTACTGAGATGTAGACGCAGCTAAATGCTTACCGGAAAGGTCTCTTGAAGGAAAAAATCCCACTGGTGCAGCAAAGACACCTGTATATCTATCCAATGAAGTAGTGGAGACCATTGATGGGTGCATCTGAATGGAATGGAGTTGAGGGATGACACCATGTGAATTCTTCTTAAGGATATTTTCCAGGTGATGTGAACTTATGATGCAGAGAGACCCTGGTTGTAAGCCTGTAAATTTGTGTTGTGTCCCATTGACTGAAAACTACATCCAAAGTTCAGTAAAATCTCATAAGATGGGGCCAAGTGTGCGTAACCATTGAATGCCCAAAACCACATGACATCCTCCTAAGGACAAGGTAAACATGTTAGAGCTCAGGTTATAATCTTCCAAAGAGATATGCACACTGTGACACTTTCCCTTGCAAGGTAAGGTGCCTCCATTGGCAACCATGACTTCAAAGTTGGAGCAAGGATGGACAACACAATCAACCTGTTTGGCGATCTAGGGGTTAATGAAGTTATGAGTGCTACCAGAATCAATGAGTATTGTAAGAGGAAGCTTCTTGAAATAAACCTTGACTTGCATTGTTTGGGGGGTGGTGACGCCAGATAAAGCATGGAGAGATATCTTTGGTTGTTCATCCTAATATGGGGGGTCAATAGGAGGCTCCTGAATGTCAACCCGAGCATCCATTGTATCTAAAGCTTCTTCACCAATTTTTGAGGTAGACAGAGAATCCATATCCAAGAGATAAATCTTTTGTTGAACACATCTATGTCCCTGAGTGAATTTCTCATCACAATTATAACAAAGCCCTTTTTCTCCACGTGACTACATCTCTGTTTCAGACAAACGCTTGATAGGAGTTGGTCAAGTTGCTAGCAAAATTGGAGGTCATTGAGAACCCATATTTTGGAAGGGAACAAAAGTGGTTTTGGAGCGTTGTTGGGATGCAATCTTGTCTTCTACCAACTTAGCTAACCCTAGGACTTCCATCATTGTATTGGGATAGAACATTTTAACCTCTAACCGGATTTCATCCTTAAGACCACTAATAAAACAACTCCTGTAGAATTCATCAGACAAGCCTTCTGTGTGATTGGCTAGTTTCTCAAATTCAGTCTGATACTCTCTCACAGTGCCACTTTGACAGAGTTTAGTGAGTGCTCCGGTGAATTCATCGAAAGCACTAGGACCAAATCATTGCAAAAGGAGTTGGCAAAAATCTGTCCATTTTGGCTTGTCATGAGCCTTGATGTACCAAGGGTACAATTGAAGGGATTCCTATTCCAAATGAAAGGATGCAAGGGGAACTTTTTGGACATCAAAAGTATTATGTAGACTGGAATACTGTTCTGCACAATAAACCCATCCATTCGGATTAGTACCATTGAAGCGAGGAAATTCAAGCATCGGACCACAGAAATTGCTGGAAGAAGAGAACCCAGTGGCTGCAAAAGATTCTTGCTGTTGGTTATTGTTCATGGCTGAATGTTGAAGATAGAGGCTAAGAAATTTTTCATCCAGATCTTGGAGTTTGGTTTGGATGGATGCAAGTGCTTCCTCCATGGTTTTTGCTTTGGCGCAGGTGACAACCATAACCAAGAGTTTTTTTTTTTTTTTTTGGAATGGATAGAAAAACACAAACAAAAGTTGATTTAGTAAAGGGAAATTTGGATTTGGGAAAAAATCGGAGGGGTAATTGGGGTTTGACTAGGTTTTGGACACTTTCTGATGGACATGAAAGCAAAAAATGGGGATTTTAGAAGCGGGGTGAAAGAATGAGAAAACTTGGTAGAGAGGGAAAAAGAACCAGAATTAAGAAAGGAACTTGGTGGAAAAATTTGAAGGCAATTGGGTGAAATCCGAAGCAGCTATGGAAAACCCTAAAAATAGACAAATGTGGGATTTCAGGATTTGGGAAGTGGAATTTGGGATAGGGTCCTCAGGAATGAAATATGCAGAATGGGATTCCAGGGGTGTCAGTGAAGTTTCAGGGAAAACGGAGTGAAAACAAGGGAGATATGGCCAAAAATCAGAATTTTATACCCTTTTTTTTTCCAGGAATGAATCTACAATGACACATAAGGGATCTGAAATAGATAGATCTGCAATGGTGCAAAAGTGATCGGAAATAGAGGGATCTAAAACAACGCTAACTGGATCAAAAACAACTGGATCTAAAATAGATCTGAAATGGTTGGATCTGGAATGACTTTCAAAATGGATCTAAAACATCACGGAAATAGTTTAGCTGAAAATAGATATGGACCCTAAGTATGTGTAGCTTCCTAACAGTTCAGGGGTTTCACTCGGCCACCAATGCTATCTGACAGCTTGCGTATTGGGGTAGTATCCCTCACTCCACGGCTCAGGTAAAACTGATAGCCGCTTTGCCACAAACGACAGCTCTTGGTTTACCTCACGGGTGGGAACTAGTCAATCAGGTAGGGGTCGTTTCCCTTTTCACTGGAAGGTCCTCTCAATGGGCCAGCTACTTTGGGGTTCCTATGGTACTCCTCACAATGAGTTTTAGGGCTTATACCCAAGTACTTCCCACAGTTAAGCGGATAGGGATTATTCCTACATCCGAAACTGCAACAGATGCGAAAAAACAAATTTGGCAGAAATTTCACCCAGCAAGCCCAAGAAAGTGCTTTGATACCAGATGTGATGAACCTACAATAATTAATTAATGAAAACACACGAGATAGTAGAAATAACAGAACTCAGAATCACTTTTATATTGATCGTAGACCACTTCAAGGGGCCAACCTCCTTTGAGCAAGCTCAATACAAATAAATTCACGGTGCCTTCATAGGACTTAACACACACTTATATACTAAGTCTAGGCACCAATACTATGGGTCAAAACCATGGGCCAATACAAACTATGGATCAACAATACTATGGGCGACTTACAAAGCATATGCGCCAAACCACAATAACACAACTATGGATCAACAAATACTACGGGACGACTTACAAAGCATATGCATCCAACAACAATATATTAACAAAGTAAATAGAAGGGTTGACATGGATTCCTAACACCATTCCCTCTCCATCCATATCTATCTCCACCTTTCTCTCTCCATCCCTCACCATACCTTCTCTCCCTCCCTCTCTCGTTGCCTCTTTCTCACCCCTTCTATCCCTCCCTCATGTTATCTTTCCCTCAACCTATCCCAATCTCTCCATCACTCCCTCTCTTTCTCACACTTTATGTCCCTTCCCCCTCCTCTCTCTCTCTCTCTCTCTCTCTCTCTCTCGCCACCACTCCCTGCATGTCTCCCACCAACACTTTTTGTCCCTCCGTTCCTATCTCTTTATTTCATTCTTTCCCCATCTATCTCTCACTCCCTCTAAATCCATTCCTCCCCATTGTCCCCCTCCCTCCCTCGCTCTATGCCTCTCCCCCCCTTGTATTCTTTATTTCTCTCTCACATCCCCCTTGCCTCCATCCATTCCCCCTTGTCACTCAAGTCTCACTTTCAACTTCTAACCCTATACCTCTTCAGAACCTCTTCTACTTTTAATACTGTTCTCAAGCTCCACTTCCCTTCACCCCCTGTAGCCCATCATGTTCTCATTCCCTTCATCTCTCCCCACTCAAGCTTCCAACATCCTTCTAAGCCCTTCTAAGCCCTTGACCCTTTCCCACCCCTATTAAATATTAACCATAGATTCCCTTGACCCTTCTCCACCCATTCTCAAATATTAACCAAAAATTCCCTTGAGTCTTGCACACCCCCTCTCTCTCAAGTATTAAACATATATTTTATGATTTACATAACGCGACCGCGTTTTTGCACTACATAACGCGTACGCGTTAGGCAGTTATATAATGCATGCGCGTTATGTAGTTATATAACACGTGCGCGTTCTTGAATTCTAAAAGCACGACAATATTTTTGAATTTAAACAGAACACGCTCGTGTTGTGTAGAGCCTAAACTAAGCTGACTCACTTGTTCACATGTCAGCAATAATCCTATGTGTATGCTTTGGAGTTTGCTTCGGTAATTCCAAACTTGTCCTATGTTAATGATAAACCAAAGCTAATTGGGTATTTCTTCGAGTTTATGGAGAAGCCTATGCTTAGCCACTCGTTACAGTATGCTACACACAGTCATTTTTTATGAAATCTTAAACACAAATAGCATTTTTTCTGCAGATTCCAAATATGTAACTTTTATTTTGAAACATTAATTTTTCCTATTTTCTTTCAATTTCTTTTGTGTCCTACCTCCTTAACTCGTGAAACACACTGTTAGTGTTTCTTCTATAACTTTTTCAATTCTCGATCATTTCAAACAAAAATTGTATGGTGCACAAGAGGACACTAACCTTCATGTTCTATGAAAAACCCATTTCAAGATTTTTGCATTAAGACATTCAAAGGCTGCACCCACAAAAGAAGTACTATTTTTGAGGTTTGATCACTTAGACAATTATAAATTTTTTTATAAAATTACTAATTTAATTTTCGAAAAATAATGGTGCACAAGTGCTATGTGTTCTCTACATGCATGCCGATTTTTGTAGCTTGATTCCCTGAAGGCTGCACCCACAAAAACATATACCTTATCATTTGTGTGAAAACTAAAAAGTGTCTATTAGGAAAAATGAAACTTGACATAGCTATGTAAATTTTCAATACATAAAAGTTATATATTCGGAAACCTAATTCAATTTCCTACATTTCATCTTTTTTACTCAATGCAAGATATTTTGCGTAAGTATCTCAAAAAATCCAAGTAAGTTGAGGGATGCCTGATTTTTCAGTTTTCTATTGCATCTAACGCACCAAAAGTGACCCTCATTAGCTTGCACTCATCCTAAAATATTTTCATTTTTAGACATATATTGTAAAATTTTAGAATTTATTAGATTAATATTCTAAATAATAATATATTTATATAAAAAAAATTATCCACTTATTATATATTCATTTTAAAATGTAATAAAAATTTATTTCAATAAAAAATATTTTATTAAATTATAAATAAATTTATTTATTATACTTAAAAATGTAAATAGTGAAATTATTGTTATTATATTTAAATCAATCTATTTTGTTATATTGAATAATGAAATAGTTAAATTGTTGTTATTGTAATAAGTTAGGTATTTTACAATCCAATATGTCAATAATATGAAAGTATAAAATAATTCATATTATTCCTTGAATTTAATTCCTTTCTATGTTTAATAAATATAAACTTAAAATAAATTACAATAATTAAAAATTTTAATTTCTCCACATCAAACTTTGAAATCAATTATGACTAAAGGAATTAGTGGTAAGTTTTGTTTTATAACTTTTATCTTAAATTCTATATGTTGAAAATTGACATCATCAAGCAAATGAGGATATGTTGATATGTGTATAACATTTGAGTTTAGAAATTTAAAATAAAGTAAATTTGATTTTGTTTTTTATTATCTATGAAAAAGTTGTTATGATTATTGAAAATTTCAATTTTTAATATAATGTTAAATAATAATAATTTGATAAATTAAATATAGAGTGATTATAATTTTTTTTTTTTTTTTTTATTTTATGTTGCTTCATTATTTGTTATCATTTTTCTTGCATTTCTATTTTTATGGTAAACATAAATTTTCTTCAATATTTTAATATTTTAAGTATTGAAAATATTTAATTTAAATTTAATAAAGATGTAATTGAAATTTTGGAATAGTTTTTTCAAAATTCTAATTATATATATATTTTTTTACATGAGATTTAATTATGATTTTAGATAATATTTGGTTATATGTATAAGATTAAAGTTTAGTGTTTTTTTGTGATACTATTTAATTTTAAAATGTAATGACTAAGTTAAAATTGTTTTAGATTGGTTTAATACTTATCAACTATTTAAAATCATAAAGAGTTTACTCTTTTACAAAACATGAACTAATTTTTTTAAGGAACTATATGTACTTATATATAAATATTTTACTTGAATTTAAGATTTATTTAGATCAATATAATTTAGTATACATGAATTTTAATTATAAAGGAAATTCAATGTTAGATTTTAGGAGATGAAACACTTCTCTTTTATGTAAAATCTCTAGACATACTATAATTTTAATCTTGAATTATTTGCATAAAATCCAAATCACAAATCCAATTTAACAAAAGTGAAATTCTAAAAATTCAGAAATTAAACCAATAATTAAAAAAATTTGAATTAAAAAAGTTTTTGAAATATACAAATATACAACACTTTTACAACCATAACTATAAACATAACTACCTATAAATCAAATATAGGTATACAATACAAAACATGAACTAATTTTTTTAAGGAACTATATGTACTCATATATAAATATTTTACTTGAATTTAAGATTTATTTAGATCAATATAATTTAGTATACATGAATTTTAATTATAAAGGAAATTCAATATTAGATTTTAGTAGATGAAACACTTCTCTTTTATATAAAATCTCTAGACATACTATAATTTTAATCTTGAATTATTTGCATAAAATTCAAATCACAAATCCAATTTAACAAAAGTGAAATTCTAAAAATTCAGAAATTAAACCAATAATTAAAAAAATTTGAATTAAATTTTTTTTTTGAAATATACAAATATACCACACTTTTACAACCATACTATAAACATAACTACCTATAAATCAAATATAAATATACAACAGTTTTACTACCATAACTATAAACATCACTACCTACATACTTTAGACCCAACCGAACTAAATTGTTAGGCTCCCTATATTCTTCCACGCAACCAGATTTTGTAAGTCAACATACTACACCATTGGAAATTCCTTTGTGACAACATACTACAACGTTCCTATATCCTTAGCCACAACATACTACACCATTGGATTTTGAAAGTCAAATTATTCTTCTGAATTGCAAAAGATGTGGATGGACCGTTGTCTCAAATTCTAAGAGATTAAAAAAAAAAAAAACATTTCAAATCCACAGAGATTTAAAAAAATCATTTCAAATACCGAGTAGCGAGCCGTTGAATGAGGAGCCATATGTGATTTCAAATCCACAGAGATTTCAAAAAATCATTTCAAATTCTAAGAGATTTCAAAAAAGCATTTCAAATTCTAAGAGATTAAAAAAAAAGCATTTCAAATCCTAAGAGATTAAGAAAAAAGCATTTCAAATCCACAGAGATTTCAAAAAATCATTTCAAATTCTAAGGGATTAAAAAAAAAGCATTTCAAATCCCAAGAGATTAATAAAAAAGCATTTCAAATCCACAGAGATTTCAAAAAATCATTTCAAATACGGGAGGAGCCGTTGAATAATAACGGTATTTTTTGAATCATTATCAAAGGGAGCGTCCAATTTCAGAGGGAGGGAGGAGCCATATGTGATGGCGCGAATGTCCAGGTCGAATTCAGAGGAAAGCAGTGGGTGAGCTCTGAGTCCGGCTTGCAGCCATCGAGAGGCCTGATTGGATGGCATTTGTCTGCTGAAACTCGTAGGAAACTGGTTTGTCGTCAATAATAAGGACTCTCCTAGACAAGATCCAAGCCCGGCCTCTTGTAGATGTACTTCTGGTACTCTTCTAGACAAGATCAGTAGATGGACTTAGAGATTGTTTGGTTGTAACCACATGGATAGCTTTCTTCTCAGAAATATATTAATAAATAAAATTAGATTTGATAAATTATTTTTGATGTAAATGAGTGAGTAAAGGAAGAAAGTTATAAGGCATATATAAACTAGATATCTCTCTTCTATTGCCTCTGCTTCGCCATAGTGATTCCCTCCGAATATGTAGATGTACTTGCAGATGTAGATGGACGTCTTACTCTTGACTGAGACGTCCTCGTCCGTGAGCTCTGAGTCCGAATTGCGGGAGATCCAAGCCAGGCCATGTAAAAGTCGGCTCCTTCAAAATGGTATCGGCCCAGGTCCCTCCCGAGTCCCCAACCGAAACAGGTCTTTCACCAATTTTCCTTCTATTTCTGTGCAGGTTTGTGTATGCTGCGGGCTCGATGGCTGGTCGGGTATAATAATTTTCTTGCCCGGTGTTATAATATTTTTTTGTCACGTGGGTTATGTTTTATTTTATTGGGAATGAATGTTGAGATATATTTCCCTGCAGTCAAATCCATTTGAAACCTGCATCGTCTTGCTGGGTCTGCCCTCTTGATGCCTCACTCGGCTCCAGGTAAATCTTTTCTCTCCATTATGTAACACTTTATTTTGCAATGGGTTGTACAGGGATCGATTTCGCTCTTGATGCCTCACTCGGCTCCAGGTAAATCTTTTCTCTCCATTATGTAACACTTTATTTTGCAATAGGTTGTACAGGTATCGATTTCGTTAGATGAATGCAGCATGGCATGCAACAAAGGGATCAGCTCCCCCGCCCTTCTTCAAAGTTCATTTTCTTTGGCTCCCTAATTTTTAAATTCTCCTTTGGCTCCCTAATTAGGGTTACGACAGGCTGGTCTGGCTCGCTGCAGGGATGCAAAAGCAGCCGTCCAACTCCAGATTACCTTGTCTTCCATTTCATTATAGAGTCATTGTCTTTTGCGCTTCTATCATAATTGTCTTTTTCATTGTCTCTGGTTTGTCATAATTTCCTTTTTCACTATCTTTGGTTTGGTTTCAGTGCCAGGTCTCTCTCTCTCATTTTCAGGTGTTCTAGTAATTTTTTGTATGGTGGGTTTTATTTTATTGGGGAATGAATGTCCAGGTTGGCTGGTTGGGCCTTAATAGCACAAGAAGGTATAAGCCTCGACCAAAAGGTATATATCTTTCTATTTAAACATTTTTTATTCATCTTTAAAAATATGTGTACTGCGCTTTATTCATCTTTGATAGTGTGAAATGTTTGGAGGTGCATCTGGAGATTTAGTCTTACTATGCGAGCGGTAATTGAAATGTTTGCAGTTGGATCTCGAGATTTAGTCTTACAGTATGTCGTTTAATTTTAATGCAGCCATTGATTAGAATTCATGTGTACTTAAACTAGAGGAGTTTCTAGGTGGAAATATAATGATAGTTTGTGGATATTGATGCGGCCTGGAATGGGATCCGAGGGTTACTTCATATTTCTTGAAAACGTTTTTGTTGTTACTGGCTTTCAGATCTGGTGTCATATTGCTTGAAAACGTTTTTATTGTTACTGGCTTTCAGATCTGGTGTTATATTGCTTGAAAACATGCCTTTATTGTTATTTGATTTCAGATCTATCATTTGATTTGGTGATTTTGATTTTGCACAGTAATTAATCCGTGTTCGTCCAGCCTGGCCAACTTGTTCATTAAGGTATGAACATATTTTATATATAACAATTGTTTAGTAATGTATTAATAATTTTAAATTTATTTGGAAATAATAATTCAAATGATTTTAGGATTATTTTCTTAGTTTAAAATTTTTATTTTTTTATAATTTTTTAATACTATAATGCCAACACACCTGCAGTAATTTCATTTTAGGATTTATCTCTTTCCTAATACTATCTTAGGATATCGAATTAGATTTATCAGAATGGTGTTGTGAAAGATAATTTGGTTTCTCATAATGGTGAGGACGAGAATGCCATCGGGTGAGGTGGCGCGTGTATGCGGTATGTTATCAGAACTCTGTTGCACTTTTTATTTGTTTTTAAAGATAATTCTATCTCATTCTGTATGGCCTGGCCTAGCCTAGATTCGTTCTGTTGTTAGGAGATAAACTAATTGCTGGTGTTTCGCATTTGTACGGTTGAGCTCTATTGTCCTTTCATTTATGTCTTGGAGTAGGATTCGATATGCCAATATCAAATAATTTTTATAGTTTTATAAATCATGATAATATCATAAGACTTAATTTTTCCAAAACAGGGTTCATTTTATGTCAGCCTGCTTAATCAAGTGCAAAATCTTATAGAAATAATTTTTCATTTTATGTCAGCCTGCTTAATCAAGTGCAAAATCTTATAGAAATAATTTTTCATTTTATGTCAGCCTGCTTAATCAAGTGCAAAATCTTATAGAAATAATTTTCATAGTTTTATAGATCATGATAATATCATAAGACTTAACTTCTCCAAAACAGGGTTCATTTTATGTCAGCGTGCTTAATCAATTGCAAAATCTCATAGATCATGCTAAATGTAGGAACTCTAATATGAAATGTCTGTTATTATGACTAACTTTAAAATCTATAGGAACACTAATATGAAAAGTCGGTTATTATGATTAACTTTGGCAAAACAGTACTATTTATGCCAACATGATAATTTAGCCATGTATATTCTTGATATTGTATTTAGTAAATCACTTTTATAATGATGTTGGGTTTTTCTCTTTCTGGCAATGTTGGGGAAGTTGTTTTTGAAAATAAGTGCATATACATATGTTTCAAGAAAAGTAGAGTTAAAATTATTAATGGTTTATCTTTGATTTTAATGTTTATTTTCTTTTATAACAATAGTGAGAAGTAGCTTTAAGTTGTATTGAAAGTAGCAAAGTGCATATACAACCTTTGTATTCTAAAAAAATAGAATTAAAATTATTACTAGATTGTCATTAGTTACTAAGTTTATATGTCCATTTCAAGTGGAAGCTAAAAACCCAAAATCCAAGTTACCACGAACCCCAAATTCCAAGTGAACACTAAGGACAGACTTTTAAACCATACATCTCACCCTAGAACTAGCAATGCCTTTACCAATACAATAAGGTTATCCCTGGATTTAGTTACCAAAAAGTTTTTAAATCCACGCTTTTGCTCCGCATTTTCTTATTTGAAAAATGGTTTTATACCTCAGATTCACACTCCCTTTACCATGTTGCGTTAGCCATCATCACCAGCAGGTCAACAGATCACTAGAACATAAGCTTAACTTAAGATTTGATAAATGTATAAGTGATTTAAATGCATAAATGATTTTAGTAGGATTGTCTTTCTTTGTTTATGTTTTTTTTTTTTTCAATTTCTTAATACTATCATATAGGTTTATCTTTTATTTAATTTATTATTACTATATTAAATTAAATTTAATAAATTAGAGTTTATTTTTTTTTAATATTATTATAATAAATAAAATTAAATTTGATAAATTATTTTTGATGTAATTGCTTTGTGACGGAAGTTGCAAGAAATCTCAAACCCAGTTGGTTCTCTTCTATTATAGTTGCCTTGCATTTTTAATTTAATTTTTTTTTAATCTATTGCATTTTTTCATCAATTTTGTAGAAGGGATGTGAATAGCAAGGAAGCTAAATCTTCTTCACTCAAATCTTTGAGAATTCGGTCACAAAATGTAATTTAAAATGAGTGCTAAATTCCAGTATTTGTCATAAGAATATCATCATTATTAATACTACATTACCATTGTAATGATTTTCAACTAAATAATGTCACCATTACCATTGCAATGATTTTCAGCTAAATAATGTTACTGTAGAACTCTATTTTCAAATGACGGAATATAGATATGTGTGTATTTATATTTTATAATTTTTACTGAGTCAATATATATATATATATATACATATATATATATATATATATCCAATAACTTGTAATTTTTACTCATATGTGATTAGAGAAATTTCCTTGTCAAATAAAAAACTTTTTACATGAATTTTTCATTTAAAAAGGCAGGTTGTTTTATTTAGTAGACAAAAATGCACCTTTGATTTAAAATTAATTTTATGATTTTTTAGTATTGAGCCAAATTTTGGAATTTGTGTAAATTTTATGTTATATATATTTATAAATAACTTTTTGGTAAATATTGTAATTGAATCATATTATTTTTGTGTGATTGTTATTGAATTTGATAATAATATAGATTTCATAGATGTTGAATTTTTTTTTATAATTTTTAAATATTTCAAGTGTTATGTTAATAGTAGTTTTAAGTTTATTTTGGATTTGGTATTCTCATGTTCCTGTTTTTAGTTTCTTGTGATTTCTTAATACTATCATGGTTACAGTTATTTTAAGGTTTCTCTTTGTATACATGGCTTTCTTTTGTTTTTAATATTATCATTATCATCGTAATATTCACTATTTTAATTATGTGTCATTTGTTTATATAGATTGGATGATCCTCACAATATAAAGAGGGGACTTGTTTATATAGCTAACAATGCTGCTCAACTACTACAATTTAGAGGTTTGCACTTATATCTATATTCACATTTAGAACACCAATATGTTTTTCCTGTATATATCTAACATTAAAATAAAACAATTATTTTCTACCCTATAAACATATAAACATATTGTTGTTATTATACTAGCAATTCTAAAGTACATTTTAGGTAAATGTATGACATATTAGTGAATGTTTAGCCAAATTAACTGAATTGAAGTATGATATAGACCACCTACTAGAACTATTACATATCCGAGGCAGATAGACCAAATGTATGCTTGAGCGAATTGACAGAATCCGTAGTTTGTCGAAACATCTCATTCTCGTCCAGTAATAACAATTACCATTGAAACCCATTCATGTTTCTGTCGTCGTCAACCCTTACCAGGCAAGTGACGTGGAATCGGACTGCCACGACCACTAAAGGAGCCTCTTCCTATAATTAGTTTCTTTCATTATTTTCACAGTTCTTTCTCTATAATTAGTTTCTTTCATTATTTTCACAGTCCTTTCTCTATAACTCATTTATTTCTATAAACAGTTTTCTTGATATATCTATTCAAGGTTGATTTAAATTAGACATCTGGTAGTATGTGAGGTCGCTCGATTGACGTTTTTGAGAGGCTCTTCCATTTTGAAGGGTTGCGGGTTCGACCTATTCCCTTTCTTTGGAATTAATAGACAAAAATTATATTTTTTTGGTATTGTTCCACCATCATTTCAATCCTTGAAAATGGGTGTGTTTTGAGTAATAACTGCCTTCTAACAACCAAGGTCAACAAATGTCTTCTCTATTTGGCAAGGAGTCCTCTTAGATTTCACAATTCTTTCTCTATAATTAGTTTCTTACAAACAGTTTTCTTGATATATCTATTCAAAGTTGATTTAAATTAGACATCGGGTAATATGTGCGGGGGTTCGTTGGATGTTTTTGGGAGGTTCTTCCATTTTGCAGGGTTGCCGGTTAGACAAAAATATATATTTTATCACAGAAGACATTGACATGGATCTTGGTTAAGATTTCTGCAGTGAAATTTGTGAGATCTCAGATCAATTCCGGAGCAATCCATTTTTTAAAATTGCCAAGTATCACGAAACAATCTTAGTTTAAGCTAGTCATTGGGTCAACGAATGCAGTCGAAGTGAGACTGCATAAACTCCATTATACGAATTAAGCACACCCATTTCTACCTGTTGAATCAATATTTCCTTCTTGTTCGATTGTAATAGACATTGACCATCAAGGGAGAGAGCCCGAGCGTGCAAAGGCAGTCAAGACTACAAACCAAGGACATGAATTTCCAGAAAAACAACTGAAAAAGGATTTGATGCTTTTTCCACTCCATCTCACAACCAACTAACCTTCAAACGAAGGAGCATCAAGACTAGGCCGTGACAATTGGAGAGTTCTATAAGGGTGGAAGGCCAGTTGTGGTGGAATCGATTTTATCTATGAAAATGGTAGGCCTTACCTTCATGGCCACCAATGGCTACGATGGCTACGTCTAATTTGTATATATTTCTGAAGAGTTTTCGTATTTATTTAAGAACATTAAAACCCTAGAGTTCAGGATTTATGACATTAAAACCCTAAAATCCTTTACGGTGATGCCTCGCTAGAATTAGTATTGTTTAACATCCGTTTATGCTTTTATCTTTCGTGTGACTGCAAGCGAAACAGATGAAGAAGGCCATCATTATGGCGAAATATGGTAATGTTTCTTGTTCATCCTAGAGGGTGGATAGAGTAATAACGTGGGAGGGGAATTATTTGTTCTCCCTTGGGCTTGTAGATTAAAAATAGCCTTGGGTGTAACTCATGTCTTCGCTAATCTGCATGAAGAGTTGAATATCTTCGCTAATTTGAAAATATAGAAAACAAAATGCCAGAGGAGTGTTACTGTTTAAGCACTCTGATTGCATTTCCAGGGCATCTGGGTTTCCCTAAAACCTACAACTAGGCCGCATGCAAGCTCTAATAGAGTCTCCAGTCGACGATATATGAGATCGTAGATCTCATTCCTATGCACTTCATGTCATAGGAATGAGACCTCCAGCTTATGTGGATCCTAATCAGTTCAAGATCTTTTCAAGATCATTTCGATCGCTTTGTAAACTTCATTCTGACACATTGTAATCGCTATTTGTTATTCTTGTAATCTATTCACCAAATGTGGAACCACCTTATCTCTTCGATGGGCGTAGTTGTACCTATTGAATTGGGTCTATAGTTGAAAGAACTCGATTCTACATATACATGATCTTCTATCTAATCGAGTTATATTGAGAATGATAATGATTATCGATCCTGTAGCTTTCCAAATAGCGTGTCACTATAACAGATCTAAATTCATAGCATATGATGCATCTGCAATTCAAGCTACAGCTGATTAATATCAAGGCAAGGTTCTGGTTCATTATATAATATTGATTTTATGAGATTGAAGTCTAACTAGCTCTCCGTCCCAGTTGGCAAGGGCCCACCAGTTGGAGCGTACTTAACTATATTGTGGTTTGAACTTATCAATGGAAGTTCGAGATAAAGAACTAATGGCTGTCACTTGAAGTTAGTCTTTACTTATAAGTTTTCTGATTCAATTCCCTATACATAGAGCACACATAATTTATTGAAAAAAATAGAATTAAATAAACACATAATTTATTGACAAAAATCAGAATTAAATAAATCCATACTTGTGGTCAAATTTGTATCTTATCACAATTCCCTAAGTAAACACATAAAGTGTGTAAGCGGCCTTTTGGTTTAGATCATTTGAATTGATTCTTGTGCGTTTGAACTGATTCCTCAGTGTTGAGTTGATTCATGTGTTTTAACTAGATTGAGTGTTTTACCTCTAATTGCATCTTAGCTTATTAGATTGAAGAGTTCCATTAGATAGGATAGCTTAATTTCTTCACTTAGTATATGCACATATAATGTTTGCAACTCACAAGTCCTATCACCTGGATTTATGAATAAATGTATATAGGGTTTACCAATAACTCAGGATATTCTTTGGCTTTTTTGGTTATTGCAGTGATGTTTCTAAGCCCTTCCATTTCAGATAAGGTTGAACCCAGAAATCTGTGCTGGTGCCAGAGATGTTTAGAGACTCCACTTCTGATTGTTCTCTCTACCAGACATTTGACTCATCATCTGATGTTGAACTTGGGAAGTTAGCTATCGTTCTTGGGTCCTCTAAAACCAAGAACACACAGCCTATGCAGCTACGAAGACTCTGAAGATCAATTAGTTATGATTCAATCTCATAGAGATTTCTCGTTCGTCTTTGATTGCTCAAATGCGTGTTTTTGAAAACACTTGAGTTGCTGCCCAAAGCTACGACTTGAACCAGTGCCAAGTTTAGAGGAACCACTGGATAACTTTCATATGAAAACAAAAAGCTCATCGCCAGCCTGGATCTTGACCGTTATTCGAAACCCCGGTAGTTCACTGTCCATCAGATCTGCTGCCACCTCTGACCAACACGACTTACCAATGGGCCTCCCCTGTTTTCTTCCTGGAAGAGAGAGAGTCCTCTCCGGGCTGCCCGGATGCCGCCATTTGTTTCAGGGATCAAGAAGATAAAAAAGAAACCAATAGCATTTGTTATTTCACTCATGTATGAAAATTTTTATCGCCACTTCCTACATGAATGCTTAGGAGCTACAGCTATAGATACGGTATGATGGAACGGGACGGGGCCATATAGTGGGATCATTCACCATATACTGGGATGATTTCTACGGTATGGATCTGGGTAGCACGACAACTTGGATTTAAGAGGTGGATACAATTCATCAATTAGAACCCACCCAATTCATCAATAGACCTTCCTTCCTTTAGCCTTGCGTATATCTCCTCATCTATGAGTTTTTTAATGTTGTCCGGAATCGAAAGGGCCATCAGTTCTCATGGTGCCACTCGTTTTTGTTGTGCTCCTCTCTTCCAAGGCAACCCACCCTTTTCGGAAAGATTTTTTTTAACCCAAAATGCTAGAGAGGATCATTCATTAGAAGATTCGTTTCAAACTAGTAGGAAAAACCTCACCATCTGTTAACTTACATATAGGATTCCAAGGTTTTAACTCTCTCTCCCTCCCTTCCATTGCATTGACAAAAGCATAAGTCTATCCCCACAATGGCTCAAAAGCAAGTGGAAACAGTGGAAAATCTCATCCTATTGTAATTTTAATTTCAGTGTGCCAGGTTAGCAATCCAATGTGCGAAGTAAAATGAATTTACTCCAGTACTATATTCAAAATCTTTTAGTGTAAAGAAAGAAAAAGGAATCTTTTAGACACACTTCCTCTTTCTGTCATGTCTTATTTCCTGTGATCAGAATAAATACTATACATGTATTGTTTATACAGTAAACAATACAATAGGCCTGAATGAATTCGCAACAGGGAATAAAAATGAATTGGAAAAGCCGTTGAGAATACAAATGGTATTTATTAACATCGATCAAACCTTCATTGACAGCTATTCTTTTGTTCCTTTAGTTCGTGGATCGATCTTCCCCCATAACCTATCGAACACAAAAGTTCTTTTCAAATACTTTGCGGGGTACCGGCCGGAGTTCTATTATTTTTTTGTTGGGGAAATCCAATTTATATTCAATCCTTGGTCTTTTGGACGTCGGAAAAACAGAGCCCCTTATGGTTCCATCATTTATAAAACAACAATCCAATTGGTGAAACAATAATGACAAATGAAAATTAAGATTTGCCACAAAAATCGAAATATTTAATGAGACCTTTATGTTTCTAATTGGAGCTTCCTCTTGAAGATTCGTATTCCACTCGTGAGAATTTCCCTGCCTTTCAAATATGTTTTTTCTTGCAATTTCTGTATTTTTATTTTCATCTTCTCCATTAGAGTAGTTGGGCTCTGGTTGGGTTTGTTTAGCTGAACCAACCAAAGGTCCTCCTGTTTCACAAAAACTCTGAATCAATAGAACAGGAACATCACAGGAACAAAATAAATGGGACATTACAGGAACAAAATGCATGTCCAAAGCGTGAGTGTGCATCAACCCAGATTTTTAACATTGCATTGAGTGAATCAGCCCAGATTTTAACTTAAAGTGAATTGCTCATCGCCAGCTCTAACCAGCAACCCTAGCCCCACCCAACCACCCTCAACGGATTTAAAAACATCTTACTAATGGGCCTCCCCTATTTTCGCAGAGGTGGTTGCGTTGCCGCGGCTAAAGCCCATTCCCCTTCGTGTCTCGTTGGGAGATGAAGTCAGCGGCGTTAGTGAGTTGGCGTTGTTATATCATATAATAAAAAAATTATCATAAAACTATAACTATGTTGTATAAATCATAAAATCTGACCATGGTGTAATGTAAGGTCTAGTTGGAGTTGAATAACTTAATATCATTTACATTTTTATAAGGATTTTAACCAAAATTAAATTGCTTTCGGGCAAAATATTGACCAAGCCTTCCAATTGCTCATGGAAGACCGTAGTACTTTCATGAGAATCTACATGTCTTAAGTTAAATTTCATCCCCTTTTTATCTAGTTTTATGGCTTTGATCTTATTTTATAATAAAGCTTAGATTTTTTTTTAATTTGAAATTGATTTATGATATAAAATTATATAATTATATAATTCTTTGATTTTGAAAAAATAATTTATGATAATACTTAGCATAGATTTTTTAAAAGTGCAATATAGTTGGTTAAATTTAATATATGATTGTAAATTTATTTTATCTTTTTATATGAATTTATTCTATAATGGTATATAGTTTTTATATGTTATCTTTTGAATGATTATAAATATAGTTTAATTATATTTCTTAATGTAATAAATAAAATTTTAATTATTCTCTTCTTTATGTTTTTATTCAACATTGTGAAATTTTCATAATTTTCTACTATTAATTTAAAAAGGAATACTTAATTTTTCATATTGTTTTAGTGTGTGCAATTTTATGAGATGTGAAATGTAAATTTTCTTTTAATAATTTAGTTTTTTTTTCCTCTTAAAATAGTTTATAGTTCAAGTTAATAATTAAGAGTTTCTTGAAATAGTTTAGAGTTCAAGTTAGTATACTAACATTTGCTTAAACATGTTAGAGCTTCCATTAATAACTTAGAGCTTTTATCATTTTTTCCTTGTGGGTGTTGAAATAATTTAGAGTTCTTAGATTATAAATTGTTGTTGAAATAGTTTAGAGTTTGGTTAGAGTATAAATTGCTATCTTGTTTACTTTTGGTAAAATGTTTTTTCAATGGTTATATATATACATTTAATTGAAATAGTTAAATGAGAATAAAATTGTAGAAAATATTGGCTTTTTATGAATATTAAATTGTATAAATTTTTTCATATTGTTTGTATTAGTATGTTGGCCATAGGGATTCTATTGAAAGTCTTGTGTAGAATGTTTTCAAAGGACCATTTTTGGAAATTGCCTGGAAACAATTTTCTAACTCGGTATCTTGACACATGTGCCTTTGTTGTAGCTGGAAACTGGGACGCCGTTGCGCTAGTAATAGGTGGAGGGAGGTAACTCCCAGAGAAGCCCTCCCAGTACGCCCCCAAGTTGGGTGGGTCGACCATGTATACACAAGGTTTTTAAAGTGGTCTAACGAGGGACCCCCCTTTGTTAACACTCTATTCATGCAACCTAGGAGTTAGGATCTATGTCCTTGATAACTATAACTTTAAACAACAATCTCTCTCTCTTCACCTAACTACCAATCTCTCTCTTTCAATCTCTTTTTCTTTCTAAATTTCTAACCCCAAATCTCTCTATATCTCTCCAAACACCTAACCCCCAATATCTCTCTTTATATCCCTATCTCTTTATCTAATCTACAATTTCTCTCTCTCTCTAACCCACAATATCTTTCTCTCTAACCCACAATATCTTTCTCTCTAACCCACAATCTTTCTCTCTAATCCCCAATATCTCTCTCTCTCTAGCCCCACCTTTCCCTAACCCCCCTCCGTCTCTCTAACCCAAACCTCCATTATCTCACCTCATTTCACTAAACCCCCCTCCCTCTTTATAACTCCCCACCTATACTTAACCACCCACACCAGTTATGACCACTAACGACCACCACTCCATTGTGATCTCTTTTTCTCTCTCTCTCTAAACCACTAACACTTAATCTAAACCCCTATATTCCAATCTCTCTCTCTAAACCCTTAAACCCTCAATATATTTCTCTCTCTCTAAATCCCTAACCCATGATATTTCTCTTTCTATCTTGTTCTATATCTCTAAATGCCTAACCCCCAATCTCTCTCTCCCTCTCTAAACCTCTAACCTCCAATTTCTCTTTCTAAACACCCAACAACCAATTTCTCTCTTTCAATCTCTCTCTCTCCCTCTAAAACAATAACCCTCAATCTCTCTATATCTATCTAAACCCCTAGTCTCCAATATCTCTCTCTCTAAACCCCTAGCCTCCACTCCTTCTCTCTCTCTCTCAAAACCCCTAACCCCCAATCTCTCTCTCTCTCTCTCTCCCTAAACCCCTAACCCCTAATCTCTCTCTCTCTCTCTCTAAAACTATAATCTCTCTTGTTGTCTCTATAAACCTCTAACCCCTAATATCTCTCTCTCTCTAAACCCCTAACCCCTAATATCTCTCTCTCTCTCTCTCCCTCTAAACCCCTAACCCTAATCAATCTCTCTCTCTATAAACCCTAACCCCCAATCTATCAATCTCTCTCTAAACCCCTCACGCCCAATCTGTATATCTATCTCTCCCTCCCAAAACCCGTAACCTCCAATCTCTCTCTCTCTCTCTCCCTCTCTCTCTCTCTTCAGCCCCACCTTTCCCTAACCTCCCTCCCTCTCTCCCTTATATCCTTAACACCCTCTATCTCTCTCACTCTAGCCCCACCTTTCTCTAAATCTGCCTCTCTTTCTCTAACCCAAACCGCCCTCCCTTTCTCTAACCCAAAACTCCCTCCCTCTCTCTAACCCAATCACCTATCTTAGGCTCTCTCTTCCTTTCCTTAAGCCCATGTCCCTCTTTATAACCCCACCCCAGTCTTTTTTTCAACCCCCCATCATCCCTTGTACCATAAATCCTAACCCCTCCATATCTTAATATATCCTCTTTATTACCATAAACCCTAACACCCTACTCTCTCTATTTCTTGAATCCTCCCTCTCTCTCCCTCCCTCTCTCCACTTCACCTTCTCTCTCTCTCTCATACCTAACTCTTCTCTACCTAGCTTTATGCCCACATCGCTAACCAACTATATACATGCATCTCTAACCATCAATGCTCCTCTCTCTCTCTCTCTCTCTCTCTCTCTCTCAGAAACACACACACAAAAAACACACTCCCTCTCGCTTTATATTTCTATCGCTCTTCCTCTCTATCCATCTCCCCCCTTTCTCTCTCTGGCACCACCTTTCCCTAACCCCACCCTCTCTCCCTCTCTCTTTACCCCCCTCATCCTTAACCATATACTCGCATCACTAACCATCAATTCTCCCATTGTGATATCTCTCTCTCTATCTATCTATAAATTATATATCTATTTATTTATCTATCAATATATATCCCTCTCTCTAAACCCCTTACCCCTAATGTCTCCCTCTCTTGCCCCCAAACCCACAATTATCACCCTTGTAACCTTACCCCCCATCTCTATCTCTATATTTCCCCTACAACTAACCTCATCCCCATCCCTCTATCTCTCTTTCTATCCCTCTCCCCCTTACTTCCCCACAATCTCTCTCTCTCTCAAAACCCCTAACCCCTAATATCCATCGTTCTCTCTCTAATCCTCTGAGCCCCAATATCTCTCTCTCTCTCTCTCTCTCTCTCTCTCTCTCTCTCTCTAAACCCCTAACAACCAATCTCTCTCTCTTTCTATCCATATCTCTCTATAAAACCATAACCTACAATCTATGAATCTCTCTCTCTCCCTCTAAACCCCTAACCTCCAATCTCTCCCCTCTCTCTCTTTTAAACCCCTAACCCCCAATATCTCTCTCCCTCTCTAAACCACTAACCCCCAATCTCTCTCTCTCTTTAAACCGTTAACCACCAATCTCTCTCTCTCTCTCAACCCTAAATCCCAATCACTCTCTCCCTCTCTCTAAACCCCTAAACTCTAATCACACACACACTCTCTCTAAATGCCAAACCACAAATCTCTCTCAAACTTTATCTCTCTCTCTCTCTCTCTAAACCCTAACCCCTAAACTCCCTCTCTCTCTCTCTCTATAAACCAATCACACCCAACATCTCTCTCTTGAAACCCCTAACCACCAATATCTCTCTCTCCCTAAAACATAAATCCCAAACATGCTCTCTCTCTAAATGCCAAAACACAAATCTCTTCCTCTCTCTGTCTAAACCCCTAACCCCCAATCTCTCTAACTCTCTCTAAACCCCTAACCCCCAGTCTCCCCCTTTATATAGCTCTCTCTAATCCCCTAACCTCTGATATCTCTCTTTCTCTCTTTGAGTCCCTAACCCCCAATCTCTCTCTCTACACCCCAACCCAAAATATCTCTCTATAAACCCCTAGCCAACTATATCTCTCCTTCTATCTATATCTCTTTATAAACCACTAACCTCCAATCTCTCTCTCTCTCTCTCTCTCTCTCTCTCTCTCTCTCTCTCTCCATTTCTCTAAACCCCTAAACCCCAATCTCAATCTCTCTCTAAGCCGCTAACCCGCAATATCTCCCTCCCTTTCAAAATACCTAATCACCAATCTCTCTCTTCCTTTCTTCCCAAAGCCCTCTCTCTCTCTCTCTCTCTCTCTCTCTCTCTCTCCCCCTCCCTCCCAAAAACCCTACTCCTCACCCTCCTACCCCTCCCTCGCACTCTATTTATCTTTCCCCCAACCCACTTTCCATCCATAATCCCCTTCTTATACCTCTTTGTCTCTCTCTAAATATCTATTAAGTCCCAATTTTGTTTATCTCTCTCTCTCTCTCTAACCCTCTTACTTCCAATATTTCTCTCTAAAACCTTAACCTCCAATTTCTCTCTCTCTAGATCCCTAACCTTCAATATATATGTCTCCCTATCTCTCTCTAATCCTCCAACTTCTTATCTATCTCTCTCTCTATCTTTCTAGTCCCATAATGTCCAATCTCTTTATCTCTCTATAAACCCCTAACCCCCAATATCTCTCTCTCTAAACCTCTAACACATAATCTCTCTCTCTCTCTCTCTCAACCCCTAACCACCAATCTCTCTTTCTACCTCTCTCTCTCTCTCTCTAAATCCCTAACCTCCAATATCTCTCTCCTCTCTAAAGCCCTAACCTCCAATCTCTCTCACTCTCTCTAAATCAGGAACCCCCAATTGCCATTGCTCCAAACACCTAAACACCAATCTCTCTCTCTCTCTCTCTCTATATATATATATATATGCCTAATCACAAATCTCTCTCTCTCTCTCTCTCTCTCTCTCTCTCTCTCTTTAAACCACTAACCTCGAGTATCTCTCTTTCTCTTTCTAAATTCCTATTGACCAAGCCCCCTCTCTCTCTATCTCTATCTAAACCCCTAACCTCCAATCTCTCTATCTCTCTAAATACATAACCACCAATCTCTCTATCTCTCTCCAAACCACTAACACCCAATAAATCTCTCTTTAAACTCTTATCCTCCAATCTCTATCTCTATCTCTAAACCCTTAAGCCCCCCTCTCTGATCTCCCTCCCTCCCTCCCCGTCCCTCTCTCTCTCTCTCTCTCTTTGCTTCTAAACTCCTAACCACCAATTTCTCTCTCTCTCTAAACTCTAAACCCCAACCTCTCTCTCTCTCTGAAACCCTAACCTCCAATATATATTTCTCTCTCTAAATTCCTAACCACCAATCTCTCTCTCTCTCTCCCCCCCTAAACTCCTAACCCCTAACCTCAAATATCTCTCTCCTTCTCTCTCTAAATCCCTAATTCCCAATCTCTCTCTTTATATATTTCTCTCTCTAAACCCCTAACCTCAAATTTCTCTCTCTAAATCCCTAATCCTCAATCTCTCTCTTTATATATTTCTCTCTCTAAACCCCTAACCTTAAATTTCTCTCTCTCTCTCTAAATCCTTAACCCCCAATATATCTCTCTCTCTAAACCCCTCACCCCCAATAATTCTATCTCTCTCTTTATCTCTCTCCCTCTCTAAAAACCTAATCTTCCTTTGTGCAGAATGCACCCCCTTTTTCCTCTCTCGATAACCCTACTCCTCATGCTCATCCTCCTTTCTCTCTCTCTTTCTAGCCCCACCTTTCCCTGACCCCCATCCTCTCTCTCTTCCTTTCCCTAATATCCTCTCTCTCTAGACCCCTAATCACCAATCTCTCTCTTCGTTTGGCCCAATGCCCCTCCTTTCCCTCTCTCTATCTCTCCAACCCCACCTTTTCCTAAGACCTCATCACTCTCTCTAAACCAATATCCATTCTCTCTATCCTCCTTTCAATAATATCCCTTCCTCTTTAAAATACAAACCCCTTTTCTTTCTCTATCAACCCCCCATCTCCCACTATACCATAAATCCTAAACCCCCTTCATAACCCTACCCCCCACTATATCTCTACATCTCCTGTAACACTAACCCCTAACCACTAATATCTCTCCCCCTCTCTCCCAAATCCTCACTCCTCACCCTCCTACCCTCTCCCTAACTCTATTTCTCTATCCCCACACATATAACTATCCATACTCCCCTTCTGATCTCTCTCTCTCTCACTAATCCCCTATTAACCCTCTATCTCTCTCTCTCTCTCAAAACCCTTAACCCTAATCTCTCTCTCTAAAACCCTAACCTCTAATGTGTCTGTTTATCTAGATCCCTAACCTCCCATATATATTTCCCCTCCTATCTCTCTCTAAACCCCTAACCTTCAATCTCTCTCTCTCTCTCTCTAAACCCCTAACCTTCAATATCTCTCTCTCTCTCTCTCTCTCTCTAAGCTCCTAACCCCAAATATCTCTCTTTCTCTATAAACCCCCAACAACAAATATTTCTCCATCTATATCTCTCTCTAAAACCCTAACACCCAATCTCTCGATATCTCTATAAACCATAATCCCCAATATCTCTCTTTCTACATCTCTCTCTCTCTAAACACATAACCTCCAATCTCTCTCTCTCTCTCTCTCTCTCTCTCTCTCTCTAAACCCCTAACCCCCACTCTCTTTGTCTCTCTTTATCTCTCTAAACCTCAAGCCCCCAATCTCTCTCTCTCTAAACCTCAAGCCCCAAATCTCTCTCTCTCTCTAAAACCCTAATCCCCAATCTCTCTCTCTCTCTAAACCGATAACAAGCAATCTCTCTCTCTAAATGCTAAACCCCAATTTCTCTCTCTCTACACTTCTAACCTCCAATTTCTCTCTCTCTCTCTCTAAACCCCAAACCTTCAATTCCTCTCTCTCTAAATGCTTAACTACCAATATTTCTCTCTCTCTAAACCTCTAACCCACAATATTTTTATCTATCTCTACACCCTTAACCCCCAATATCTGTATCTCTCTCTAAACCCTTATCCCTCAATTTCTCTATCTATCTCTAAACTCCTAACCCCCAATCTCTCTCTTGATATATCTCTCTCTCTAAAATCCTAACCTACAATTTCTCTCTCTCTCTCTCTCTCTCTCTAAACCCTTAACCTCCAATCTATGTCTTTCTTTAAACCCCTAACAATAAATCTCTCTCTCTCTCTCTAAACCCTAAGCCCCAGTCTCTCTCTCTCTCTAAACACCCTAACCTACAATCTCTCTCTCCTAAATTCCTAGCCACCAATCTCTCTCGTTCTCTCTCTCTCTAAACCCCTACCCCTAATCCCTCTATCTCTCTCTAAACCCCTAATCTCCAATCTCTCTATCTCTATAAACCCCTAACTCCAAATCTCTCTCTCTATACCCCCAATCACTAATCTATCTCTTCCTCTGCTCCAATTTCCCCCCCTTTCCTTCTCTTGCTAACCCCCCTCCTCCTCTCTCTCTCAATCCAAACCTTTCCTTAACCCTCGAATCCCCTCTCTCTCCTCCCTTCCCCCCAATTCTCTCTCTTTCCATCCCCACCTTTCCCTAACTCCCCCTTGCTCTATCTAACCCAACCTATCCTCTATCTCTACTCCTTTCCCTAACCCCTTCTCCCTCTTTATAATCTATCTCCCTCTCTCTCTCTCGCTCTAAACCACTACTCTCCCTCTCTCTCTTTGGAACCACCTATCGCTAACACCCCTTCCTCTCTCTCTCTCCTAACCATCAATCCTCCCCTTGTGATCTTTGTCTCTCTCTCCCCCGAATTCCCCTTGCTATGTCTAGAACCACCATTCCCTATCCCACCTTGCTCTATCTCTCCTCCTTTCCCTAAACCCTTCACTCTCTCTCTCCATTGCCACCTTTCCTTGATCCCCCCCCTCTCTAACCCAACCTCCCCTCTCTCTCTAATCTCTTCATTTCCCTAACCATTCCTCCCTCTTTATAACCCCCCTCTCTCTCTCCACCCCCCATCTTCCCCTATACCATAAATCCTAGCCCCTTATCTCTCTATGTACCCTCTTTATTACACTTAATCCTAACGCAATGCTCTCTTTATTTCCCTCTGCATCTATCTCTCATGTTCCCCTTCTTTGTCTCTATTTTTATCCCCTAAATCCCCAACCCTACTCCCCATATGCATATACCTTCACCACTAACCATCAATGCTCCTCCCCGTGAGATCTCTCTCTCTCTCTCTCTCTCTCTAAACCCCTTGACCCTTAATATCTCCCTCTCTCCACCCCAAAACCCCCACTCTTCATCCTCCTAACCTTACCCCCAACTCTATCTATATATATCCCCTACCACTAAACCTCATCCCCATCCCTCTATCTATCTCTCTATCCCTCCCCCCCTTACTCCCCCTGAATCTATCTCTCTCTATGCTCCCCCAAACCCCCACTCTTCACCATCCTACTCCTATGCCCTACTCTATCTCTCTATCTCTCTCGCAAGTAACCACCTTCCCCTCCCCTAAATCCCTTCTCTATTCAAATCCCTAAATTCCAATCTCTCTCTCTCTAAAACCATAAAACCTCAACATATTTCTCTCTCTGTCTCTAAACCCATAACCCTCGATATTTTCTCTTTCTATCTCACTCCCTCTAAACCCATAACCCCATTCTTTCCCTCTCTAAATGCCTAACCTCCTATCTCTCTCTCTCTCTCTCCTCTCTCTCTCTCTCTAAATCGTTAACCCCCATTTTCTCTATCTAAATCCCTAACCCTCCAATCTCTCTCTCTCTCTCTCTCTAAATCATTAACCCCCATTTTCTCTATCTAAATCCCTAACCTCCAATCTCTCTCTTTCTCTAAACCCATAACCGCCCACTCCCTCTCTTTTTATTTCTCTCTCTCTAAACCCTAACCCAAAATCTCTCTAGCTCTCTCTATACCCCCTAACCCTAAATATCTCTCTTCCTATCTATCTATATGTGCCTAAACCCTCTCTCACTTTCTAAATCGCTAACCCATAACCTCTATATCTAAATCCCTAACCTCCAATCTCTCTCTTTCTCTACACCCATAACCACAACTCTTGCTCTTTCTATTTCTCTCTCTATAAACCCCTGACCCAAATTATTTGTATCTCTCTCTATACCCCTAACCCCAAATATCTTTGTTTCTTTCTATTTATCTCTATGTAAACCCCTAACCCTTAATCTCTCTCTCTCTCGCGCGCTCTCTCTCTCTCTCTCAATCCCTAACCCTTAATCTCTCTCTCTCTCTCTCTCTCTCTCTCTCTAAATCCCAACCCCCAACCCCCAATCTCTATCTCTAACCCCCTAAACTCCAATATGTCTCTCTCTCTCTTTTAAACCCCTAACACCCAATCTCTCTCTCTCTCTCTCTCTCTCTCTCTCCCTGAACCCCTAACACCCAATCTTTCCTTTCTCTCTCTCTCTAAACCCCTAACCTCCAATCTCTCTCTCCCTCTCTCTAGTTCCACCTTTCCCTAGCCCCCCTCCCTCTCTCTAACCCAACCCTCCACTATATTTCTCTTTTAACTAAACCCTCCTCCCTCTTTATAACTCCCCACTTATCCTTAACCACCCAAACAAACATCGACCACTAACCACCACCACTCGATTGTGCTCTCCCTCTCTCTCTCTCTAAACCAATAACCCTTCATATAAACCCCTATGTTCCAATCTCTCTCTTTGTAAACCCTTACACCATACATATATTTCTCTCTCTCTAAACCCCTAATCCACTATCTTTCTCTTTCTCTCTCTCTCTCTCTCTCTTGAACATCTATCCCCTAATCCTCTCTCTCCCTTTCTAAATCCTTAACCCCCCAATATGTCTCTCTCTAAACCTCAAACAACCAATTTCTCTCTTTCAATCTCTCTCTCCATCTAAAACACTAACGCTCAAATCTCTCTATATCTCTCTCAACCCCTAGCCTCCAATCTCTCTCTCTCTCTCCCCCCCTAAACCCCTAACCCCCAATCTCTCTCTCTCTCTAAATCTCTAATCTCTCTCTATCTCTTAAAACCCTTAAAACCCCAATATCTCTCTATAAACCCCTAACCCTACTCTCTCTTTCTCTATAAAACACCTTTCACTAAGCCCCCATTCCGCTCTCTCTCTCCTCCTTTCCCTAACCCCCCCCTTCCTCCATCTCTCCTCCTTTCCCTAACCCCCTATATCTCTCTCCATCCTCACCTTTCCTTAACAACCCCTCCCTCTCCCTCTCTTCCTTTCCCTAAACCCTCCTCCCTATTTATAACCCCACTCCCTCCCTCTCTCTCTATGTATAAACCCATAATACCTAATCTATCCCTCTCTCTCTCTCTATCTATCTAAATCCCTAACCCTAAATCTACACTCACAAATTCCAATCTCACTCTCTATAAACCCTTAATCCCTCAATATATTTCCCTCTCTCTCTTTCTCTCCATCTCTCTCTCTAGATAAACACCTAACCACCAATATCTTTTTCAATATATCTCTCTCTAAACCCCTAACCCCCAATCTATAAACCTCTCTAAACCCCTAATGCCCAATCTATGTCTTTCTATCTCTCCCACCCAAACCCCTAACCTCCAATCTCTCTCTCTCTCTCTCTCTAAACCCTTGACCATGAATCTCTCTCTCTATCTAAACCCTTGACCATGAATCTCTCTCTCTCTCTAAACCCCTAACCACTAATCTCTCTCTCTCTCTCTCCAACCCCACTTTTCCCTAACCCTCCTTCCTCTCTCTCTCTCTCTCTCCTCTACATAATGACCTCTCTCTCTCTAGCCCAACTTTCTCTAAATCCCCCTCTCTTTGTCTTAGCCAACCCCCCTCCCTTTTTCTAACCCAACAACCCCTCTCTCACTCTTCCTTTACCTAATCCCCTCTCCCTATTTATAACCCCATCCAGTCTCTCTTTCAACCCCCCATCATCCCCTATACCATAAATCCTAACCCCCCATCTCTCAATGTACCCTCTTTATCACCCTAAACCCTAACCCCCTATTGTCTCCATTTCTCTAATCCTACATCTCTCACTTTCATTCTCTCCACTTCCCCTTCTCTCTCTCTCTCTCATCCCTAACCCTACTCATCATAGCTATATACCGACATTGATAACCATCACCACTCCCCTCGTGAACTCTCTCTCTCTCTCTCTCTCTCCCTCTCTCTCATACACACACATAGAAAACACACACACACACATACACTCCCTCTCCCTATATATTTCTATCACTCTCTCTCTATAAAATGCCCCCTTTCTCTCTCTAGCACAACCTTTACCTAACACCCCCTCTCTCTCTCCTCATTTCCCTAACCCCCCATATCTCTCTCCAACCCCACCTTTCCCTAACACCCCTCCTTCTCATTAAACCAACCCCCCTCTCTCCCTCTCTCTCTCCTCATTTCCCTAACCCCTCCTCCCTCTTCATAACCCCGCCCCCTATCCCTCTCAACATTACCCATATTCCCCTCTACCATAAATCCTAAACCCCCCATCTCTTTATCTACCCTCTTTATTACACTAAACCCTTACCCCAGTCTCTCTCCATTTCTCTATGCATGCCACTCTCTCCCTCCCTCTCTCCTCTTCCCCTCTTCTCTCTCTCTTTATCACCCTAATCCCTAACTGTACTTCCCCTAACTATATTCCCGTATAACTAACCATCAATGCTCCCCCTATGATCTCTCTCTCTCTCTCTCCATCCCTCCCTCGATCTATCTATCTATATCTAAACCACTTACCCCTAATGTCTGCTTTTATCTAATACCCAAACCCACACTCCTCACCCTCTTGACCTTACCTGCCATCTCTATCTTTATATATCCCCTATAACTAAACTCATCGCCATCCCTCTATCTCTTTTTCTATCCCTCTCCCCACTACTTTGCCACGTTCTCTCTCTCTCACATTGTCTCTCCCTCCTCTCAAAACCCCTAACCCTTAATATCCATCATTCTCTCTCTCTAATCCCCTAAACCCAAATCTCTCTCTCTCTCTCTCTCTCTCTCTCTAAACCCCTAACGACCAATCCTGCTCTTTCTATCTATCTCTCTCTATAAAAACCTAACCTACAATATCTCCATCTCTCTCTGAACTATTAGTCCCCCATCTCTCTTTCTCTCTCTCTATAAACCCCTAACCTCCAATCTCTCCCCCCCTCTCTCTCTAGAACCCATAATCCCCAATCTCTCTCTATCTCTAAACCCCTAACCCCCAATCTCTCTCTCTCTCTCTCTAAACCCATAACCACCAATCTCTCTCTCCCCCTAAACCCTAAATCACAATCACTCTTTCGCTCTCTCTAAATGTCAAACCATAAATGTCTCTCTTTCTCTCTCTCTCTCTAAACCTCTAACCCCCAAACTCTCTATCTCTCTCTAAACCTATAACACCCAATCTCTCTCTTTCTATATCTCTCTCTAAACCCTTAACCACTAATATCTCCTTGTATCTATATATCTCTTTCCATAAACCCCTAAATCCCAATTTCTATCTCGATCTAAGACCCTAACCCACAATCTCTCTCTCCCTCTCAAAACACCTAATCACTAATCTCTCTCCCTTTGTTCCCAATGCCCGCTTTCTCTCTCTCTCCCCCAACCCCCCACTCCTCACCCTATTACCCCTCCCCCGCACTCTATTTATCTTTCCCCCAACCCACTAGCCATGCATACTCCCCTTCTGATCTCTCACTCTCTCTAAATATCTATTAACTCCCAATGTTTGTTTATCTCTCTCTCTCTCTTTAAACTTCTAACCCCCAATATTTCTCTCTAAAACCCTAACCTTCAATCTCTCTCTAGATCCCTAACCTCCAATATATCTCTCCCTCTATCTTTCTCTAAGCCACTAACCTCTTATATCTCTTCCTCTCTTTATCTAATACCCTAACCTATAATTTCTCTATCTCTCTCTAAACCCCTAACCCCCAATCTCTCTCTTCAAACCCCTAACGCCTAATCTCTCGCTTTCAAACCCTAACCACTAATCCCTCTCTCTCAAACCCTAACCACCAATCCCTCTCTCTCTCTCTCTCTAAACCCGTAAAACACAATCTCTCCATGTCTCTCTAAACACCTAATCCTCAGTACCTCTCTTTATACCTCTCTCTCTCTAAATCCCTAACCTCCAATCTCTCTCTCTCAATCTCTCTAAATCACAACCAAAAATATCTGTCTCTCTAAACACCTAACCACCAATATTTTTCTCTCGAAACCCCTAAGCTTCAATATCTCTCTCTCTAAATTCTTAATGACCAATCTCTCTCTTTATCTCTCTTTAAACACCTAACCCACAATATCTCTATCTCTCTCAAAATCCATAACCCCCAATATGTCTATCTCTCTCCAAACCCCTAAGCCCCAATCTCTCTCTCTCTCTCTCTCTCTCTCTCTCTCTCTAAACTCATATCCTCCAATCTCTCTCTCTCTCTCTCTCTCTAAACTCATATCCTCCAATCTCTCTCTCTCTCTCTAAACTCATATCCTCTAGTCTCTCTCTCTCTCTCTCTAAACTTATATCCTCTAGTCTCTCTCTCTCTCTCTAAACCCCTAACCAACCCTCTCTCTCTCTTTGCTTCTAAACCCTTCACCATCAATTTCTCTCTCTCTCTCTTTCTAACCAGTAAACCCTAATATTTCTCTTGCTCTTAAACCCTAACCTTCAATCTCTCTCTCTCTCTTTAAATTCCTAACAACCAATCTCTCTCTCTCTCTCTAAAACCCTAAAACCCTATTTCTCTATATGTCTATATCTCTATCTTTATCTCTCTAAAACGCCTAACCCTCAATCTTGCTCTATATATTTCTCTCTCTAAACCCCTAACCCCCAATCTCTCTCTTTATATATTTCTCTCTCTAAATACCTAACCTCAAATATTTCTGCTTCTCTTTCTCTAAATCCCTAACCCCCAATATGTCTCTCTCTAAAGCCCTAACCCATAATGTCTCTCTCTCTCTAAACCCCTAACCCCCAATATTTATCTCTCTCTAAACCCCTAACCTGCAATCTTTCTCTCTCCCTCTCTCTTTATATCTATCCCTATCTAAACACCTAATCACCAATCTCTCTCTTCCTTTATGCCTAACACCCCCCCATCTTCTCTCACTAACCCTACTCCTCCTCATGCTCATCCTCCTCCTCCTCTCTCTCTCTCTCTTTCCATCCCCACCTTTCCCAAACACCCCATCCTCTCTCTCCTCGTTTCCCTAAAACCCTCTCTCTCTATACCACTAATGACCAATCTCTCTCTCTTCCTTTGTGCCCAAAGCCCCCCTTTCCCTCTCTCACTAAACCTTCTCCTCCTCCTCCTCCTCCTCTCTCTCTATCTCTTTCTCTATCCCCACCTTTCCCTAACCCCACGTCCTCTCTCTCTCTATCTAGCCCCAACTTTTCCTAGCCCCACCTTTTCCTAGCCCCACATCCCCTCTCTCCCCTCCTTTTCTTTATCTCTCTCTCTCTCTCTCTCTTTAGCCCCACCTTTCCCTAACACCTCATCACTCTCTCTAACCTAACCCCACTCTCTCTATCCTCATTTCAATAATACCCCTCCCTCTTTAAAATTCCAACTTCTCTCTTTCTCCCTCAACCCCCAATATTTCACTATACCATAAATCATAACCCCCCTCATAACCCTACCCCCCCTTATCTCTTTATTTCTCATACCACTAACCATCTCTCTCTCTCTCTCTCTCTCTCTCTCTCTCCTTCACCCCCTACTCTCCCCAATATCGCTTTCTATAAACCCCTAACCGCTAATATTTCTCTCTCTCTCTCTCTCCTCCACCCAAACCCCCAATCCTCACCCTCCTACCGCTCTCCCCAAATCTATTTCTCTTTCGCCACACCTATAACCACCCATACTCCCTTTCTGATCTCTCTCTCTAAACCCCTCTTAACCCCCAATCTCTATCTTTCTATCTCTCTCAAAATACTTAACCCACAATCTCTCTCTAAAACCTTAACCTCCAATCTCTCTCCCTCTCTACATCCCTAAAATCCAATATATCTCTCCTTCTGTCTCTCTTTAAACCCATAACCTTTGATATCTCTCTATTTCTCTAAGCCCCCAACCTCCCATCTCTCTCTCTCTCTAAACTCCTAACACCAAATCTCTCTATATCTAAACCGCTAACCACAAATCTCTCTCGATATCCCTCTCTCTAAAACCCTAACTCACAATCTCTCCATCTCTCTCTAAACCCCTAATGTCCAATATCTCTCTTTCTATCTTTCTCTATCTCTCCAAAACCCTAACCTTCAATCTCTCTTTATCCATTTAAATCCCTAACCCCTAATCTCTCTCTTTCTCTCTTTCTCCATAACCCCCAATCTCTTTGTCTCTCTCTCCCTCTAAACCCCTAGGCCCCAATCTCTCTCTCTCTCTCTCTAAACATCTAACCCCCAATCTCTCTCTCTCTCTAAATTTCTAACCACTAATATCTCTCTCTCTAAACCCCCAACCTCCAATTTTTCTCTCCCTCTAAAATCCTAACCACTAATATCTCTCTCTCTCTCTCTCTAAACTCCTAACCCTCAATATTTCTATCTATCTCTAAAACCCTAACCCCATTCTCTCTATCTCTATCTATGCCCCTCAACCCCAATCTCTCTATTGATCTCTAAAATAGTAACCCCTAATCTCTCCCTCTCTCTCTCTAAACACCTAACCCTTAATATCTCTCTCTCTCTAAACACCTAACCCTTAATATCTCTCTCTCTCTTTCTCTCAAACCCCCACTCTTCACCCTCCTACCCCGACCCCCCACTCTATCTCTCTCTTTTCCCCTACCACTATCTATCTCCTCATCTCTCTCTCTCTCTCTACAGATATACCTCTTCCCCGTACTCCCCGCTACTCTTAACCACCCACTCCAACTCCTACTACTAAACAACACCCCTTGATCATGCTCTCTCTCTCTCTCTCTAAACCACTAACCCCCAATCTAGATCCCTAAATTCTAATCTCTCTCTCTAAAGCTTTAAACCCTCAATATATTTATCTCTCTCTCTCTAAACCCCTAACCCCCCATATTCCTCTTTCTATCTCTGTCTTTCTCTATAAATGCGTAACCCCCCCACTCTCTTTCTAAATCCCTAACCACCAATCTCTCTCTCTCTAAAATCCTAACCCCAATCTCTCTCTCTAAACCTCTAACCACCAATCTCTTTCTTTCAATCTATCTCTCTCTCTCTAAACCCCTAACTCTGAAAATATCTATCTCTCTCTAAACCCCCAATCTCTATCGTTCTATATCTCTCTCCCTAAATCCCTAACTTTCAATCTCTCTCTCTCCCTAAATATCTAATCCCCAATCTCTCTCTCTCTCTATCCATAACCCCAATCTCTCTCTAAATATCTAAGCCCCTAATCTCTCTCTCTCTCTCTCTCTCTCTCTCTCTCTAGCTCCACCTTTCCCTAATGCCCCTTCCTCTCTCTCTCATCATTTCCCTAACCTACTTTCCTCTATCTCTACTCCTTTACCTAACCTGTCATATATCTCTATCCAACCCCACCTTTCCCTAACACCCCCTCCCTTTCTCTAATCAAACCTCCCATCTCTTTCCTCCCTCTTTCTAACCCCACTCCATCGCTCTCTTTATCTATAAACCCCTAATACTTAATCTCTTCCCCCCTCTCTCTAAGCTCCTAACTCCTAATCTCTCTCTCTCTCTCTCCCCCCCAAAATCCCCACCCTTGGGCATCCTACCCATACCCCCCACTCTATCTCTTTATCTCTACACAACCATTATCCACCTCCCCAATAGTCCCTATATCTCTTTATATATATACCTCTCCTCCCTACTCCCCCTACCCTTAACCACTGACTCCAACTCCAACCACTAAAACCCACCTCTTGATCATGCTCTCTACCTCTCTACCTAATGCTCGTCATCTCCCTCTCTCTCTAATTTTTCTCTCACTCTCTCTCTCTCTCAATACATCCCTACGTTTCCCTGACCCCGCATTACTCTCCCTCTCTCCTCCTTTCCATAACCCACCTCTCTCTCTCTCTATCCATATCCACCTTTCACGAACCCCCCTCCCTCTCTATAAGCCAACCCCTTCTTTCTCTCCCCCTTTCTCTAAAACCCCTCCCTCTCCCCCAGAATATTTGTCTCTCTCTCTATATATAAATACCTTACCCCTAATATCTCTCTCTCTCTCTCACCCAAACAACTAGCCATGCATACTCCTCTTTTGATCTCTCTCTCTCTCTCTAAATATTTATTAACCCCTAATCTTTGTCTATCTATCTCACTCTCTCTAAGCCTCTATATGCCAATATCTCTCTCTCTCTAAAACCCTAACCTCGAATCCCTCTCTCTAAAACCCTAACCTCCAATCTCTCTCTCTATCTGTAAAACCCTAATCTTTAATATCTCTCTCCCTATGTCTCTCTCTAAACCCCTAACCTCAATTGTCCCCCCCTCTCTCTCTCTAAATCCCCAACCCTCAATCTATCTGCCTGTCTCTAATCCCCTAACCCTCAATCTCTCTCTCTCTCAACCCCTAACCACCAATCATTCTCTTTCTATCTCTCTCTCTAAGCCCCTAAACCCAAACTCTCCATGTATCTCTAAATCCCTAATATTTAATATATCTCTTTCTATATTTCTCTCTCTCTCTCTCTCTCTCTCTCTCTCTCTCTCTCTCTCTCTCAAACCCCTAACCCCCAATCTCCAACTCTCTCTCTCTCTCTAAACCCCTAACCACCAATATCTCTCTCTCTTTAAATCCCTAACCACCAATCTCTCTCTCTCTCTCTCTCTCTCCCAAAACCCTAATCTCTCTCTCTCTCTCTCTCTAAATACCTAACTTCCATACTCTCTCTCTAAATTCCTAACCACCAATACATCTCTTTATTTGTCTCTCTAAACCCATAACCCTTAGTCTCTCTATCTATATCTAAACCCCTAACCCTAATCTCTTTCTCTATAACTCCCTAATCACCAATATCTCTCTTCCTATGCACCCAATCCCACCCCTTCCCCTATGTTGCTACCCTTTGTCCTCTCTCTCTCTCTATTCAACCCCACCTTTCGCGAACACCCCATCACTATGTTTAACCCAATACCCCTTCCCTCTATCCTCCTTTATGTAATCCAACCTCCCTATTTATATCCCTAAGCCCCCTCTCTCTCTCTATTCCTCTCCCCTTTACTCTCCCAAATTTCTCTCTCTCTCTCTCTCTCTCTCTCTATATATATATATATATATATTAATATAAACCCATAAAACCTAATCTCTCTCTCCCTCTCTCTCTCTATATATATATGTCTATCTCCCCTGCAAAACCCACACTCCTCACCCTCGTATCCCTCCCCCTCCCCCTCCCCCTCCCCCAACTCTATTTCTCTTTCTAGTCCCACACAACTAACCATCCATACTCTCCTTCTGATATCTCTATCTCTCTCTCTCTCTTTGAAACCATATCAACCCCTAATCTTTGTATGTCTATCTCTCTTTCTCTGTCTCTAAAACCCTAACCTCCAATCTCTCTCTCTCTCTACATCCCTGACCTCTAATATATCTCTCCCTTTGTATCTCTTTAAACCCCTAACCTTTGATCTCTCTCTAAACTACTAATCACCAATCTATCTCTTCCTATATGCCCAACGTCCCCCCTTTCCCTATATTTCTATCCCCCCTCCTCCTCCTCCCCCACCTCTCTCTTTCTCTATCTCTCTCTCTGTCTCTTTACACCCACCTTTAACTAACTCCCCCTTCCCCTATCTATCCTCATTTCCCAAAACATCAATCCTTTCTCTCCAGCCCCACCTTTCCCTAACCTACCTTACCTCTCTATAAACCACTCTGTCCTCTCTCCCTCTCAACCTTTTTCTAATTCCCCCTCCCTCTTTATAACCCCATTCTATCTCTCTCTCTCAACCCCCATCTCCTCCTCTACCATAAATTCTATCCCCCCCATCTCTCTATCGACCCTCTTTCTTACCATAAACCCTAACCCCATACTCTATATATTTCTCTAAGCCTCCATCTCTCCCTCTTTATCTCTCTAATCCCTAACACAAATATCCCTAACAATATTCCCACATAAATAACCAACTACGATACCACCATGTTCTCTCTCTCTCTCTAAACATCTAACCCCTAATCTCTCTCTCTATCTAAATCCCTAACCTATAATCTCTCTCTCTCTCTAAAGCTCGGACCTTCAATCTCTCTCTCTAAACCCTAACCCCTAATATCTCATTCTGTCTCTCAACTCCTAACCACCAATGTCTCTCTTTCTATCTCTCTCTCTCAACCCCTAACCTCCAATCTCTCCATGTCTCTCTAAACCCCTAATCCCAAATATATCTATTTCGCTCTCTCTCTCTCTCTCTAAACCTTTAACATCCAATACCCCTCTCTCTCTATAATCCCCTAACACCCAATATCTCTCTCTCTCTCTCTAAATCCCTAACCCCCAATTATTGCTTAGTTTTTTAACCCAGCATCTGCAAGGATGCACCTGCTAACTAGTAGCAGCAGTCTCAAATAAAGCAATGTAAGTAAGCAAATATAAACTATAGATCGATGGCAGTAAACAGTAAAATAAAGAATTCTAGAGTAATAACAATAAACAAAATTGATTCATAAGCATGTAAATAAAAATTAAAACTCTTGTATTACCTCAAATGGTGAGGATGGTGAGTTTTGGGAAGCTCTAAGGTTGAGATGCTCCAATGTCCAACGGTCTCTTCTTCTCGAATGCTTCAATGGTTGGGCAAAGCTCAAGATGGATTTTGGAAGCATGAGGATAGGATGAAATATGGATGAAAAGTGAGGAGCCCCTATCACCTTTTTATAGTTTTTGGTGATGGGAAATACCATTATGGTTTTAACCAACATGGTTTAGGTCTCTTTTTCCCTTTTTTGAATATTTTTATATTTTATTCCATCTTAATATTTTTTGGGAATTGTCGACCCTTTTTTAGAGTTTTTTTTTGTGTTTTTTGAGGAATAATACATATTTTGAGGGGGAAAATGTGTATTATGGTCTTTTTGGTGACCTTTTGATGGTTTTAGAGGCTCAAATGGTGGAAAAAGTTGACAAATGGGTCATGTGAATAAGGGAATGAGCTAGTGAACACTTTTTGGGTGTTAACAGATTGCCCCCTGATTGTTAGGGCAAGAGCTCATTGTATGCCCGATAGACATCATAGTTCTTTTTTTTTTTTATCTTGGGGTTTGGAGAAAAGAAGAGACCGATTGGAGACTGGAACAATGGCTCCTTGGAAGCTGCAAAAAACTCAAAAAATACATGGCCTCAAAATGAATGAGGAATAATCTCTGATTATGGATGAGGTGGGCATACCCATGTTCGTATCAAGACATAACAATTAGGCCCATGAAGGGGGACCTTAATAATACATAAAAATATGTTGTTACATCATAATAGTCTAGAGGGGACACAATTCTTGGATGTACTCATGGTCATACCATGACTGATCTCAATAACTGATACACTAGAAAAGAGCAACAACCATTCTGAATAAGGTTTCAAAAAGGTGGATGAACTGCTGGAGCTGAAGGTGTCTAACATCTGTAGGGACTCAATTGGACTCTCAAATGTGGTAGAGTTAGTAAATGAGTCAACTTTTGAGGAGTATTTGTAACTGTATACTCGAGGGAGTATAAAACTGGGGTACATCTGAATACTGTCGCCAAGCGCAACCTGGATATCCATAGGAAAATGTAACTGGTTTCTTCCTCAATTAGACTCTCAAATGTGGTAGAGTCAGGTGATATCCGGGGTCTTTAAAAAATAACTGAAAGGATCGATACCTTGTACGAGTCTCAACGATGTGATCAAGGTGTTGAAGTCAAGCATGTGAGAAACCATCATTTGGAGAGGCACTGAGGATTCCTTTCAAAATGATACCTAGGCACTCATCACAAATGGTGATGAGTTCAAGGCACAGGGACCTCTGGGTCTATCCTCTGGAATAGATTTGGTTGGCTTCGATAGAGGGAGACAAGCAACTACCAAGGAAATGATGTTTCCTTGATAGGAGCGCGAGGTGTACAATTGAAGTGTGATAGTACTGATGGTAGGACTGACATACTGTGAGGATGGGGAATAACTGGGGTCATATAGTGGGTGGACTCAAACTTCCTTTGTTCAAAGCATGATGACATGGTTGACCTGGCAGCATAGGAAACTGACTTTTAGGTGTGGGGATCATAGCTTAGGGGTATGTATTGTAGACTAGAGTCACTTTGGGGGGATAAGCTGATGGATGCTTTTGGGAGAATCTCAGGGTGATAGACTACAGAATGCTCTGAACAAAGGTGACCATACTAGGGAAGCTACCTTATGAGTAGACATGATTTGTTGTGGCATCGAAAAGCACTGTTGGGTCCTTCTTTGTAGTTTTAATGAACTCTAAGAAGGGATAAAAGTGTGCTATGAAATGGTACTATCCTATGGATTTATGCAAGCCCAGGACTGTTCATGCTCATGAGTGCTTTCATTTTTAAGGAGTCTGAAAATGATAAGAAGACTCTGCATTGGTGGTGGAGTACCATCTTGTGGATTTATACAAGCCCAAGACAGTGATTTCTTGTGGTTGATTTCAATTTTAGATAGTCTGAAAGCAGTAATTAGACTCCATTGGTGTTCTTTGTCGTATGTTAGTCTCCAAGGCCCGAAAAAGCATAAAATGATGCAAATGGAAAACTCTTCTAGCCGATGTGGCTAGAGTATTCCTTTTTCGTAATTAGTCTACAAGAAATGGGTAAACTTATACCAGGTAGATGCCCTTTAAGATACTTTTAGCAAGCATGAAAGGAAGCAAGGTTTCTCGACAATCTTTTCATTGTTTTAGCAATCAGAAAAGAGCTTAACAGAAACTCCTTAAGTGCCTTTTTTGTAAAAGAATTGCTTGGCTCAAAAAAGGGATAAAATTATACCGAACAAAAAGGTATTGGTGAGAGCGACGAATGATCTCAAGCATCATCACGAGCCTGAAAAATTGAATCCGGTGACATAAAGATCATCAAAAATGGGCAACGGCCTATGTGACAGGCAAACCAAAGCGATCAGGGGCATTTTGAAAAAATGCCCAAAAATTATGGAGGTGAGAGCGAGAAATGATCTCAAGCATCATCACAAGCGTAGAAACTTGAATCCGGCGATATAAAACTTGTGAAAAATGGACCATGGCCGATGTGGCATGCAAATCGAGGCAACGAGGGGCATGAAAAAAATGACTGAAAATGTGACCTGGTGGAATCGAAAAAAGGAGTGGACTATCATGAAGTTATCGCTGCACTGATTCCAACGATACCAATGGTTTGAAAAATGGACATCATATGATGCTGAAATGGTTCTTTGAAAGATGGTCAAGTTTTTATAAATAACAAGTGGACCCAATGTGACAAGTGTCATATTTACCATTGAGTTTCACAGAGTAATTGAGTTGGGTCAGAGCATTTTTGTGATTTGTGGGAGATTCGACCCTCGGTTTTTTATTCCGCGAGTTTTAGGTAAGCCTATGTGCCTTAGCCTTTCAAATTACTTACTTTTGTTGAGTGTTGGGGTCTCAAAAGTTGCGAATATTCCGCGTTGGCTTGCCAACGCAGAATATCGCGGGTTTTGGGTCTTTTTCCGTGATGCACATTGCGGGTTTGGGATGGACAGCAGCAATGTGCATCGCGGCTGTGGGTCTGACAGTCGTGATGTTCATCGCGGCTATGGGTTCTTATAGCCACGATGTTCATTGTGGCTGTGGGTGCTTACAACCGCGATGTGCATCGCGGCTGTGGGTCCGACAGTCGCGATGCACATCGCGGCTGTGAGGGCTTACAGTCGCGATGCACAGATTCAGGGCTATGAGAGCTTACAGCTGCAATGCACATCGTGGCCTGTGAGGGATGATAGTCGCGATGCACATCGTGGCTGTGAGGGATGATAGTCGAGATGTTCATCGTGGCTATAAGGGTGACAGTCGCTATGTTCATTGTGGCTGTGAGGGCTGAAAGTCGCGATGCTCATTGCAGCTAGGGGCCCAAAAAATGCGATGGGGATTGCTTGGGTAGGAAAAAATTTTGGTTTATTTTTCTAAAAAAATTTGTTGTGTTTCGGTAGGATGCTGAGGAGGCCGCTGGTGTCATGGAGGGAGAGGGAGATTGATGTGGGACTGATGGGCATTACTCGGGAGAGCCTGGATGTGCTGGTGGCCTTGGCTTTGGGAGGACTCTTGAAGTTCGCTCAGATTCCTATCATGTGTTCAATCAGGGAGTTGCTGAACAAGTTGGTTGACTTCTGGGATCCAGAGGAGGTGGCTTTCATGGTTCAAGGTGAGCAACTGGAGATCACCTTAACTGATTTGTACTTTCTTACTGGCTTGCCCCATTTGGGTGAGATAGGGGACACCCAACAGAGGATTCTGGATTGTATGGATATTGAGGATCTCCTTGAGAGATTCTGCATTCCAAGGGCTCATGCACAGAACAACACACTGAGTATCTTGGATTTGCGGGAGCCGGAGATGCAAGCGGTAGCAGCTTGTGTTTTGCGGGTGCTTGGTGTGCAGGCACCCCATCATTTTTTGAGAGGGGAAAATGATGATGGTTCACAGTGTCTTGAGAGGGACCTATTTTTCTTGGGGGTAGATGTTTCTGGCTTGTGTTCGGCGAGAGCTAAACAAGGCTAGTTGGGAGGGAGGAGAGTTTAGTTATGCTTCTTTCCTCTATTGTTTCTTTTTCAAGCGGGTACCTACCTTGCGGCCATGTGTGTCGGTTTGGGAGGGACTAAGGAGTGAGTCGTGGATGGTGCAGTGGTGGGAGATGATGCCCCTGGGTGGTGGTGGCATCCGATGGTTCTTCTCGTCGGAGATGTATGACCAGTGGGAGCAGATTCCTATTGTTATTGATGACTATCCATATGTGGGTATGGACTTCCGGGGAGACCCTAAGATGCCTCGAGCTCAGGGACAGGCTTGGGGGTTAGATGGTACATCTTTGTTTTTGTTTCTCTATTATATCATGTTTAGATGTTTTGTTATGAGTATAGCTAGAGATGTTTATATGATACTGACTTGTTTCATTGTGGGTCATGGCAGATGTTGGTCCGAGGCCTCTAGTGGACCATATAGGCCGTAGGGGATGGATGATGATGGTGTTGCCTCCAACGGTAGAGGCACCCCTGTCTCGTGTACGAGAAGATGTGCGTCAATGAGATGATGCCTTAGAGGATGTACGTGATACCTTGGAGGCGCTGCTAGTGGATGTACCAGATGATGGTTGGAGGGATCTGGATCAACATGTTCTCGAGTGTTGTTACGATGCTCCCTGTGAGTGGAGATCAATCTTTTGGAGAGTAGCTATAGTGATATTGTGAAGAGTAGCTGTAGTGACAGTTGAGAGGATGGATCGGGCTCTAGAGGAGACAGAGGAGCCTAGTGATCATGATGATTAGGTGATCTTGTACCTGCCCCCAAATGTTGATGAACTTATGGGGATGTATTTTGTTGATACACATTTTGTACGACTGGTGTACCTTTTGTATATTTGGGTGCTGAGAGCACTCTTGACATTGTGGCTCTTATGATGATATATATGTATATTTATGCGTTTCGGTATATAGTTGTGTATGCACGTGGATGCACATCTTGCCTTTTCTTTTATGTCTTGTTGCATGTGGATGCAATTGTAATTTTTTTGTTTGCCCATGGACGCATGTTCGATGCATGTGGATGCAATGTTATGATTTTTTATATGCCCGTGGATGCAATGTTATGATGATTTATTTATTTTGTTTTTATTTGATTTTTGATGCCTATGTGATGCATGTCGTGATGTCCTACATGTTTTGGTTGACGTGTCAATCTAGAATGTTGTTAGACATTTGGTCTGCTACACTGTTTAGATTTCTTGGGACATGAGTGAATGAAATGGATTCAAAGTGTCGAATCATTTGTTTAGTGCGCAGGAATTTTCTAAATAGACAGGGATCGCGTACCTGGTAATAGTTGTTGAGCTGGGAAACAAGGAGCTGGGAGTCTAGGAAAACACTAAGGTGACTTATGCCCATTTGGAGAGCAGCGGCTAGGAGACTAGTCACGGCATCGTACTCAGCTTGGTTATTTGTGCAGTGCCTATGCACACTTTGTCGAGGTGGATCAATTCATGTGAAGGGGAATAAATTACCCAAGCTGCTGAAGCGAGATTTGGAGACCAACAACTTGCACCGTCGGCAAAGCCGATATGGTGGAGTGGAACAGGATCCATCTGTGTTCGTGGAGGAAAAAATGAAAATGTAAGGTTTTGAAGGTTTACAGCGAAAAATTAAAAAAAAACTGTACAATATGGACTGTGGTGTCCAGGAGATTTTTTATCGGTAGAATCTTTTGAGGTACAACCCGTTATGGGGGTTGCACATGGGATTGCCTTCTGAGTCGATCAAAAGGTATTCCCCATGTCTAAGGCAAGTGTGTATGATATATGGGCCTTGCCACATAGATTCAAACTTTCCTTTGCCCGTTTTGTCATGAGCTTAGTTATAAACAAGTACTAGGTCTCCTTCACTAAATGCTCGTGGGTGAACATATTTATCGTAATCGATTTTAGATATGTTCTTTGTGGATTTGATTGTTTGGAGAGCTGCACAATGATCTTCATCGGCCTGCTTTAAAAGAAGTAAGCTTTCTTCAATTAGTGAAGTATCTGGGAGGAGTTCTATGGAAATTTGTAATGTTGGTATCTAGCACTCAATGGGGAGGATAGATTCCATGCCATGAACTAAATGGAATGGGGTAAAGATGGTGGCGGTTTTGGTCGACGTGCGGTAAGCCCATAACGCGGGAAAAAGCATGTGATGCCAATTGGATTTATGTTTGTCGACAGTGTGTTGGAGGATTGTCTTCAAAATTTTGTTAACAGATTCGACTTGGCCATTTCCTTAGGGGTAGTAGGCAGAGGAGAAATGATGTTCAAAATTAAGGAGTATTGACAATTCTCTCCAAATGGAGTCCTCGAAGTGCGAGTCATGGTCTGAGACGAGTTGCTTTGGTACTCCAAAACGAGCGATAACATGGTTGAGGAAAAAATGAGCTGCAGTGTCGGATTTGCAATTGTAAGTAGGCATGGCTTCTGCCCATTTAGTAAAGTAATTGACAGCCAAAATAATGTGTTTATGGCCGCCAGCTGATGTGGGATTGCAATCGATGAATTTGATGGCCCATTTGCAAAATGGTCCAACAATGACGACTGGATGAAGGGGGGGGGAGAGTTCTCGCCTTGGGGCCAAAAAGATGGCAATTTTGGCAATGTTTGATTGCTGTGATACAATCAGTGAATAATGATGGCGAAAAATAACTTGCACAAATTACCTTTTGGGTGGTGGCCATTCCAGAGAAATGGTCGCCGCAAGAACCGCTATGACAATCGTTAAGGACTTGTTTTGCTTCATCTTGGGAAAGGCATCGTCGTAGGATTGTGTCGATGCCACATCGATAGAGGACATCACCCAAGAGGAGATAACGAGAAGCATGGTGACGAATGCGATGGCGTCCATCACGGTCGATATTGGGTCAAAACTTCTGTGTGCGGAGGTATACCAAAATGTCTCTGTACCAAGGTTCATCAGACGAGATGATGAACAAATGTTTGTCAATTATATTAGTATGGATAGATGGTGATGATGATGAAGATGGTAGGTCCGTAATGAGTTGAGCGAGTGCTAGTGCTTTTGTTCTCTTCCGGGTTATAAAATTTAGGTCATATTCTTGTAAGATAATCACCCATTTGGCAACACGGCCTTGTAGAAAGTGGCGATTCAAGAGATAGACCATTGGGTTGGAATTTACCACAAGCGTGGTGTGGCTAAGGAGAATATAATTTCATAGCTTCTATACAGAAAAGAAAATAGAAAGGGCCAGTTTCTCTTCATGTGGGTAGCGTAGTGGTGGGCCTGATAAAGTTTGGCTCACATAGTAAATAACATGCTCTTGGAGAGCATAGTCTTCTTGGACGATTAATCCAGAGATGGCATAATCTGATGCCAAAATGTAAAGGGTCAAGTCTCTTGTGAAATCTAGAGGATAAATCAAGGGGGTGCTTGTAAGTGCTTTCTTTAGGTCTGTGAAGCTCCTTCTACTTGGTTGTCCCATACAAAACGTGTATGAAGGCATAGCAAACAGAGGAAACCATGTACTATGGTGGCGTAATCTAGGACAAAGCGTCGAAGGAAGTTGGACTTCCCTTGAAGGCTTTGTAGCTATTGTAATGTACGAAGTGACAGTAGGTCTACAATGGATTGGACCTTTAGAGGGTCAATGGTGATCCCTTTTTCTGAAATGATAAAACCCAGCAAACGGCTTGCTAGAACGCAAAAGACACACTTGAGTGGGTTCAAGTGGATTTTGTATTTTCGACAACGCAAGAAGACTTGTCGAAGATCATCTAAATGGTCAGATAATTTCTTAGATCGAGCCGTGAGGTCGTCTAGATAAACTAATATGAGGTTATTCAGGTCATGAAAACAATAAGTCATGGCTTGTTGGAAAGTGGCTCCAGCGTTATTGATACCGGAAGGCATGACGCGATAGGCGAAGGTGCCCCAGGGTAGTAAAAGTGGTCTTGTATTGATCTTCTTTATGGATTTAGATTTGGTTGTATACGGAGAAACCATCCATAAAATAAAGTGCCTCATGCCCCACACATGCATCGATTAGTTGGTCAATAAATGGTGTCGGGAAGTTGTCTTTGGTACATGCTAGGTTGAGGTCATGGAAGTCAATACAGACATGGATGGTGCCTACTTTCTTATTGACTGGTACTAGGTTTGAAACCCAGGTGGTATATGCAATAGGGTATATGAAACCTGCTACTTGAAGCTTCTCAATTTCTGCTTTGACGACTGGAAGCTTGGATGGGTGAATGGGACGTTGTTTCTAGTGGACCAGTGATATGTTGGACCAAGTGTCTATGTGATGTTCTATGATCGTAGGATCAAGACGAGGCGTCTCGGTATAAGACCAGGTGAAGACATCTCAAAATTATTGGAAGAGTTTCTTATAAGCTTGGGTTTCTTTTTCAGTGCATGATGCGCCTAAAGAGATAAGCTCACTTTTTTTGGGAGTGGTGGAGATGTCAATTTTTATGATTGGCGAAATGTTGGCCATGTTACCTTCTTCAAAGGCTTCTAGAGCTACGATAGGGTCTTTGAACCAATTGACCTTGGTTGGTAAAGAGTCTTTGGATTCAACAGATAGTTGGTTCACCATAGTGGAGGTAGATGCCTCAGGGATGAAGTATGATCGATGGTGCATATTATCCCAAGGGTAGTTCAGTGCAGTGAGTGCATTTCCTCACCAGTGAGGAAGTAGTGCATCATTAATGTTAGGATATTCCTATACTCCATCCTAGTCCTACTAGATTTTTAGTCATTGTCATTTTCAGTCTTTTAGGGTTTGCATGCATTCTAAGGTTTGCATACATTTCAAGTCATCAGTCCCAGCACCTAGCCCTCAGTTAGCTAGCCCCTAGAGCTTCTTCCTAATGAGTTTCAGCCCTCCTAGTGCCTAGTGCATCCTCCTTTCACCTATTGCACGAGAGAGGTGCACTTCTTCACCTACCAGTCCAGTTATGTTCAGTTAGCAAGAGTTCTCTCCCTAATTTTTGGCTTGAATCACTCTTTACTAACCTTATCACTCCGATGGACCTCCAGTTTGACTAGATAGGATGTTTTAACTCCACTTAGCTCCATGACCGCCCTCCACTGAGCCTCCTTCATTACATTAGTGCTTCCATGTGCCAGTTACACCTACCACATGTGCCAGTTACACCTACCACATTCAGTTAGACTCAGTTTGACTGCTGGTTGACTATTACTTGTGCATTGATGGCTTCACTGATGATGAGTTGGACTCCTAGTTATGACTTGATGACACTCCACTGATTATGGATCTGTTCACGCAGTTTAATTCGAATCACACCTAGTGTATTCAAATCCTGAGCATTGTATATTTACTTGTTTACTATTCAGATTAATGTAAGATGTGTAATTATTCTGCCTCTATCTGAGCTCCTTTGGATTTGTGTTCTTCTGCTCTATTCTTCTTCTGTCATTCCTAAATTCTTTCATTGTGAGTTTTACATCATCTCTTTGGATATACTATGAGCATCTTCACATGGTATCAAAGCCACTTGAGCGTATATTCTACCTCCATTCTTGAGAGTTTTTTGTAGGTATTTCGAAGTTCCAGTAGTTGCAACAACGGTATCAGTAGTTTCTTTTTGCACTTGTTCTAGTAGTCAATATGAGCAATTTGAATGCTCCTTCTTCTCCTATAATTCTCACTCCCTTCAATTACTTTGAATGGAAGGGTAAGATGATAGCACCCTTGTAGTCGAGAGGGTTTTCTAGAATAGTTGAGGAAAAAGATGCCATACCACATACAGTTGTAGAGAGAACCAAGCATTTAAATAAAATGGATGAAGCCTTTGGATGCATATGCCTTCATATGTCTAAAGATCTATTGTTTCATGTTGAAGGATTGAAGTCTCCAAATGAGTTATGGACAAAACTGAAGAGTCTTTTTGGCAAACAAGATGAACTAAGAGGCTACATTCTTGAAAATGAATTGGTTTCCCTACAACCTAACAATTTCGAAAGCATTCAAGAATTCTTCTCCAAAATTCAGAATTTGGTTTTACAATGCTAACATTGTGGCATCACTAAAAGTGATGAACAATTGGTACTCTCTGTATTGAGCAAATTTGGATCTCAATTTGCTTTCTTTGTATCTACTTTCCATTTTGTTCGAATGTCAATCCTTGGATGGAAGTTTCCCACCTTAAAAGGCTTTGTTGAAGCTCTCATTCAAGAAGAGAACAAACTGATTCAAATGGGTGCCATCAAGGCCTCGAAATATTTAGCTCTTCTAGTTGGAGAAGCAAGTGGAGCGAATGCAAAGGGGAGGCAAAAAGACAAGGACAAGAAGCCATCCAAATCCAGAAGTGACAAACACAAGAGACCTAATTGCTCCTACTGCAAGAGAGGAAACCATCCTGAGAAATCTTGCATGCATAAGAAAATAGATATACTAACCAAGCTTCTTGAACAAAACAAAATTGTTGTTCCAAAAGAAGCAAAGATGTATTATTCTGGAAGTGGATCTAATGATTGCCATGCATTGATGGTTGGTTTTTCAAAGTCAAAATCCCTCCTCATAGATTCTGGAGCCTCCAACCACATGGTTTCCTCTGAAGAATCCTTCTCCTCTTTAGATATCAAAGATGGGCCTACTATTCACATGGGAGACAACTCTCATATTTCTGCCAAAGGATTGGGTACAGTACATATGGAGCATGGTAAGTTCAAAAATGTTTTATTTTTTCCTTCTCTAACAGCTAATTTGTTATCAGTATATCAGATGACTCATACAGGATCACCAAAGCAAGTAACTTTTGGTCCAAACACAGTAGAGATTATAGAAATCTCCACTGGAAAGATTGTAGCGAATGGGGTTGCTAAGCATGCCTCTAAGGCATATGAGTTCTCTCACTTCATGCCCTTCTCTCCAACTATTCCTTCATACTCTGATCAAGATCAGAGTGACTCCTCTTGTGATGAAGAAGAAGATCAAGATCTTGATGTTGAGATCATAGTTCAAGAAGATTCAGATCCAGAACCAACACCTATTCTTATTCTAGATTCAAGGTCAATATGGTCTCACATAGGCCTTGCTACTACTGAGAACATAGTTGAGGATTCATCTGTTCACCAAACTACTAGACTTCAACATCATGCCAACCTTGCATTATGCCTTCTAACTCTCTATGAGAGATGCATCGTAATGATGGGGTTCTCTCTTCCATCTCTTGGGAATACTCCTCATGTTCCATTTGCTCCAGTTGCAGAAAGAATTCCTAAGAGACTTGCTTCATCCAATACATCCTCTACACAATGGAAGGCACATCAGAAGACTAGATCCACATCTACCACCTATTTTGGAATCCTACAGGGGATCAACTTGTCAAATTTTTTGCAGAGTTTTTCACTGATGAAAGCTTCCTTCTTTTCTGCTTAGTATGATGGTTCTTTGAGTTATTTACTGTTCTTTTGAGGGGTGGTATTTTTCCCGTGAGGTTTTCCCGATTTCCTCGGTTTATGGACAGTTCTTTATTTTTCTATCTTACTAGATTGTATGGGTGACCTTTGGTCCTAGTTACCAGGGCCCAAGATGGATTAAGAGGGGGTGTTAGGATATTCCTATACTCCATCCTTGTCCTACTAGCTTTTCAGTCATTTTCATTTTTAGTCTTTTAGGGTTTGCATGCACTTTTAGGGTTTGCATGCATTCTAAGGTTTGCATGCATCTCCAGTCATTAGTCCCAGCACCTAGCCCTCAGTTAGCTAGTCCCCAAAGCTTCTTCCTGATGAGTTTCAGCCCCCCTAGTGCCTAGTGCACCCTCCTTTCACCTACTACATCACAGAGGCGCACTTCTTCACCTACCAATCCACTTATGTTCAGTTAACAAGAGTTCTCTCCCTGATTTTAGGCTTGACTCACTCTTTACTGACCTTATCATTCCGATGGACCCCCAGTGTGACTAGATAGGCTGTTATGACTCTAGTTAGCTCCATGAGTGCCTTCTACTGAGCCTCCTTCACTACATTAGTGCTTCCATGTGCCAGTTACACCTACCACATTCAGTTAGACTCAGTTTGACTGTTGGTTGACTATTACTTATGCCTTGATGACTTCACTGATGATGAGTTGGACTCCTAGTTATGACTTGATGACACTCCACTGATTATGGATTTGTCCATGCAGCCTAATTCGAATCATACCTAGTGTATTCGAATCCTGAGCATTGTATATTTACCTGTTTACTATTCAGATCAATGTAAGATGTGTAATTATTATGCCTCTATCTGATCTCTTTTGGATCTGTGTTCTTTTGCTCTATTCTTCTTCTGTCATTCCTAAATTCTTCCATTGTGAGGTTTACATCATCTCTTTGGATCTACTGTGAGCATCTTCAGAATTAAATCAATTGGTTCAGGTTTGTAGGTAGTTGAAATCATATAAATGGTATTGATTTCATCTGAACGGGAAGATTCTGGGGGGAATATTTCCTCAATAATCGGGGGGGATATCTCTAGGTTGGCATTATTCAACTTGTATAGTGCTACTCTATAATCTGGGAGATCGGGGAAGTGATGTGAATAATGGCCATAGATGCCACAAATTGCACAATGGTGGTTTGTGCGCAATGATTTATCGTGAGGCTGAGGGGGTAATTCTAGTTTGACAACTGGAACGTTGGTGTCATCATCCAACATATTCATGTGTTCTTGAAGTGCCAGTAGATGTGGACATAGATGGGTAGCATGGCCTGTATTGTCTCACAAGGAGCACTTAGGGGGAACACAGATTGTTGGGCGATTCTTCACCAAATTTGGAGTTACTGGTGGGGTGCGGGTGGTGGGTCCAATGGTGTAGGTTTGTGGTCCTCTGCCCCCATTGTAGTGGGATTGAGGGGGGACATAACTAGATGCTGATGTAGTGGCCCCTATTGGAGGTGGTCGGTTTTGGGGGTTTGGTACACCAGGTGGTGGACGATTTTGGGGGTTCGGTATGCCAGGTGGTGGGTGGTTCTAAATATTGATGGGTTGTACAGGTTGTAAAACAATGGTCGGATTCGGTGGAGGGGTTGGGACAAATACGTACCATACAGGTAATCCTAACGTTAACCCTGGAAGGTTAAGTGTAGCCATTACTGGCGTGCTGACAACTCTTGAAAATGGAAATAAGAATGGTATAGTGTGAATTGATGTTGTTCCGATATGACTAGGCACTATGGGTGGTTGTGGCAGTGGTTGAGGTTGTTGAGTATGCTGTTGTTCACTGTGAGAGAGGGTACACAAATTGGATACTTCAGTTACCCGAAGAGGGGGTGGGATAGAAGGGAAAGTGGTGGTCATGGGAGTATCCAAATATACCTTGGGTCCAACTGAGGAGACGAACGATGTGGTTGCACTTTGAACGGGTTGTTCAATCATGGGAAGAACATTTTCAGGCGTTGTGGGGGCATTGGGATCATAGTATGTAATATGGTCAATTTTGACTACGCATCCTTCATGGGGGAACATCATGAGGTGAAAAACTGAAGAAGTGACATCTTTCATTTTATACATGTAGCTTCATCCCAGAAGGAGATTGTAATCAAGTTGGGCATTGATGACCTCTATATCTATGAGAACTAGTTTTCCCCCAAGCTGAATGGGTACATTCACTAATAAACCCTGAGGTTGAGCTACATGACCATCATAAGCTCATAATGCAGTAGTTGATGGTTTTAGCATTGCGGATCCAAGCTTCTACCAGACTAAATTTGACATAACACAGGTGAAGGCTCTTTCATCGATTATGCATCGATGAACGACGAGGTTGCGAATCGACACAGAAGCCTGAAAAGCTAGTGATGAAGGAAGACAAGGTTTGGCTTGGTCTAAGTCGAAAGCCATCATATTGGAGTCATTGGGGTCTATGGCACCAATGGCAGATAACAACAATTTTCTCTGTGCAGGACAATTTTTTAGGATTTCTAAAGCGGACATAGTGGTAGGGGACTGGGCTAAGTCTTCTACAATGTTATAGTTTGAAGTTGCAAGAGCATTAGGGTTATTGTTGATTCGTCTTAAAGGGATCTAAGGTGCTTTTGGACCCCCGTCCATAGGCATATTAGGTATGCGAAGTGGCTGATCAGTTGGGAGGGTAGTCGAAGATGGATTAGTGGGTGTGACCTCTGGGACTGAGCCGTATTGATTTCGGTGGGTTTAAATATTGACATCATTTGATGACATCATTAGCAAATGGTGAGTGTTGGTCTCGGTATGCTGGTAATCGGTTGCCGCATAGGTAGTTTTCTATTGTGTTGCAACGGATCCTTGTGGGGGATCCATTGGACGAGTGTTTACCGCACCTTGGTTTGGTAGGGGATTTTGCAATATCATGGGTTGTGGCTGAGGAGGGGGCGTTGGCTGTGCAACATGTCCTTGTCATTGGGCATCATCGGTTTAGAGTTGATGCGCTCGATCTAAATGGGGTAATTATGTGTGTAATGACCGTAGACCCCGCATATGGAACATCGGTTGTTTGTTCTCAAATTAGGATTTTTTCCCTGTTTTGGTGGACGATCAGGATTTTGATTTGTAGGAGCAGCATTATTGTTATTGGGAGGATTAGGTGGCTTTCCTCCTTGGTTTTGTTGTTGGTTATTTCCATGGTTTCTTCATTTTCCGTGATTCTATTGACCTCCTTGATTATGCTGGTTGTTCTGGTTTTGAGGTTGGTTTTGTTGTGTGTATACATTCCCTTGGGTAGTAGGTGGGTTTTGAGGTCATGCAGGCTCTGGAGCAGGCTGCGGTGGGTAGTAAGTAGGAGGGTTATAAGGTGGACCTGGTGCTTGTTGCGGTTGTGGGTAACCTTGAGCTAATGGAAGTGTTGGAGCAAGAGGTGTTGCCTGTTGAGGATAACAAGCCGATTGGGATTGTGGCTGAACCGGAGTCTAATGGGCCTGCTGGTTATAATATGGAGGTGGTGCATAAGCTGATGGTGCTTTCCCATAACACTGTGGTGGACATGAGGGTCCATGAGTGTGGTGGGTGTGCAGTACTGGAGCATACGAAGTTGTAGCTCCAGAATGAGATGTATCCCTAGAAAGGTGTAGGGCATTTTTTGTACTCATCATGGTGAAAGGTTTGTTTTTTATCATAACTTGGTCGATAATACCATCGGCGGCATGGGATTCCCCTGACGTGTCATTCCGGGATGGGTCTCCGCACAAGGCGTCAGGTAAAATGGTGTATAGATATCCAGACTGGGCATATATGAGGTCGAACTGCTGAGCTTTTTAGATGGCTTCCTCTTCCAACTAGGGTCATTCAGAAGCTACATCCTTGTCTATGAGAGGGAGGAGTGATTTGAGGAACCAATCCAAAAAGATATGGTCGTCAAGCTTTATCTTGCAGAGACTATGGCGCTTATGCCACTCATGGATATGATCGGTGATGTGTGTAGCGGTGTTCTCTCTACAAGACAAAAGTATTTCCACTCCTGCATCATAGCGTATAGGTAGTTGAAAGAACTGAAGGAAAGTTGAGGCGAGGGATGTAGACGTGGGGTGTGTCCCTTGTGGCTGCTCAATGTACCATTTGGCTGCTGAGCCAGTGAAATTTCGTTGTAAAAGTTGAAGTTGAATAGAATCATCTACTATGGAGTTTGAGGAACACCATAGGTGAAATGACATGATATGGTTTTGGGGGTCTTCCCCAGCCTTTCCTTCAAATTTTGGGATATCTGAGGGGATATTTGTGGGCATGGGGGGCCAAGTGGGGTCATGTCTAATAAGATATTCATTGGTTAGTCTTGCTAAGTCTAACAAATTCAGACTTGCCATAAATGGTAGACTGGCCGAAGGGTGTGATGTAGTGGCTAGGGCATATGTGCTAGTGGTAGCATTATGGTGTGGGCCACTTCCCCCGAAGGGTATCTAATTTGTGAAAGGGATATGTCCCCCAAGTAAAGGTGTATGGGTGGAAACTGTGTTCCCAAGTGTAGCTTGAGTTACATATGGGTTTGGATTGGGTATAGTAGACCCAAGATTTGGTATGCTGGAAGTGGTTCGAGTCAAAGGTATACCTATAGCAGGTGTAGGTCCTGTGTTGGGAATCCCTATAATAGGTGTAGTTCCCATATTAGGCATGCCTAGAGTGGAAGTAGTTACCAGGTTTGGCATACCAACATTGGTTGTGGGAGTGGTGGCTAATGTAGTAGCTGGGATGGTGGAAGAAGTTCCACTAACAATCCCTGTGTTGAAAGGGTTGGAAGAAAAATCAACCACGGGGCTAGTGGGTGCAGTGTATGTGGTATTTTCGGATTCTGACTCAGAGTCAGATGTGAAATGAGGTGCGTCAAAATCGGATGACAGGGTTCTGTGCCGATGACATGTGGAGTCAAGGGAATCGTACTGCGGGGGTTCACCCCGGAAACGTTGAGAACGTCTCAGGGACTCAATGGTGACAGTTTGTGAATAAAAACTACTAGGTTGTGGTGAGTGGAAAGCTCTAAAACCCTAATGCAACTATGCATGCAAGAGGGGAGCGTAAAAAATAAATGGCACTCAGGCCAAAAACCAACCTCAAAACACTTACTATAACAGCTGTGCTATAGTAAGTGGAGTAATAAAAAAAAATGGTCAGAAAAACAACATGCAAACAGCTCCTAAAAATAGAAAAAGGTGTACTCTATGACAAAAGGGAGGTAATATAACATGCAAAAACCTAACTAAAAATTATTATGACTCAACAAGGTATATCCTCTGCAAGGTGATAAAATCCAAGTCAGACAATATAAATTGTAGAATCAAAGGCTAGATATCCCCCTACCGGGAGGGACACTGGGTAGACAATCTTATAAGTTTGGCCACTAAGATACCCCGTTCATGACATGTTCAGTTGGGTGAATCTGCAGTTTTTTTCTATCATCGCTGTACTGCCATAAGGTGTTAGAAAAACAGGATCGCAAAGCAATAACATTAAACATAAATGCAAATATAATCACACATACACAGTACAAGAGACACGCATATATATCGTGGTTCACCCAACTTGGGCTACATCCACACTGAAGTTGCCAGTCCTTATTATTATTTCATCCAGCAAAGTGAAGGGATACAACCTGCAACACAACCGTTGCACTTCCTCTTCACTGTCTCACAGTCTCTCTATTGATCTCAGAGATCTTTACAATGCATAAAACCTAATACATCAACCCTAGCCATATTACAATGTCTTTTTTTTATAAGGGAAATACAAGGGGAAAATACCATGGTCCTGCAAAACAGCTGGCAAAAACAACCCCAAACCCCCTTTTTCGGGGCATTGCCCCGAACCCCTACAAATGAAGAATGGGTGTACAGTCCTCTGAGGTGCACGGCTGAGACAATATCATCTATGAGACTAGAAGATCTAGCTCCACAACCAACATGAGGGTGGTACAATGAGAACTATGAAAGGTATCCTTCGGTTACTAAATGGATTGCGGTATTCCACTCAGGCTTCCGGAACCAGTATGGCTACTTCAACCCTCCTAAGGGAGAGACCTTCCTGATGAATTGGTGTTAAACCGTGTCAACAAATAATATGTGATTTTGGTACCCTAAATGTTAATCACTATGTCTCAATATGAAAAATGAGTGAGCGGTGTTATTTGGATACTTATCCCCTCAGTCCTACCTAGCTACAAAATTATTTTTGTGTTCCCTAAGTGGGGTTAGAATATTGGTTGAGCTAAGGTAATTTTGTAAGGCTCACATGAAATTATTGTGACAGATTGTGTGCTGGTGTGCTTGTATACCAAATCAGTTTTCCTCGCATGGGAGATTTAATCACAAACTAAAATAATGATTTCAATTTGCGAAAAAAATGAAAGATGTTTCAAATGTAAAATGCTTTAATAATCTTTAAAAAATATATGGATTCTTAAAAAAGTAAAGCAAGTAACAGATGTAAAAATAAATGGATTTTTAGAGTATTTCTTGAGCAAAATATTGAGCAATTTAGAAATATGGTTCTAACCTTGAAATGTATGAAACTTACAATCTCGAAAATACTTAACAAATATTTCTTTCATTTAACTGAAAAATTTCAAAAAGATAAGTGAAGCATATAATCGAATATCAATTAATAATCCTACAATAATGACACAATGGGCTGTAAAAAATTACAGAAATTGATGCTGGAAAAATGGGCTGATTGGGTGATTTTTTTTGTGAAAAATTGGCTGAACTGAAACGGGAAATATCACGGTTGTCAAGTCAAAACCCACAATGAGCCGCGCGGCAATGTGGGTGAAAGCGGCGATGTGGATCACTATGCAGTGGTCAAAAGTCGCGATGAGCCGCGCAGAATTCGCCGGTGAAAAACAAACCCAAAAATTGAAATTTTGGGCTGTAGAAAGGGCGAATGGCTAGGGCAACTATCAATAAGTTGACTAGTATGGCATATCTATAGTTTTAAATGGGAAAAATGACTAAAATAAAGATTTAAAGCAAAAATTTTAAATTGGAAATCCCCAGCGAAGTCGTCAAAAACTGTTGCTTGGTTTTTCAAGCAAGCATGTCCAAGGATGCACCTACTAACTAGTAGGAGCAGTCTCAAATAAAGCAATGTAAATAAGCAAATATAAACTATATATTTTTGGCAGTAAATAGTAAAATAAAGAATTCTAGATTAATAACAATAAACAAAATTGATTCATAAGCATGTAAATAAAAATTAAAACTCTTGTATTACCTCAAATGGTGAGGATGGTGAGTTTTGGGTAGCTCTAAGGTTGAGATGCTCCAATGTCCAACGGTCTCTTCTTCTCCAATGCTTCAATGGTTGGGTAAAGCTCAAAATATGGGAAAAGCTCAAGATGGATTTTGGCAGCATGAGGATAGGATGAAATATGGTTGAAAAGTGAAAAGCCCCTATCACCTTTTTATAGTTTTTGGTGATGGGGAATACCATTATGGTTTTAAGGAAACCAATGGTTTTAACCAACATGATTTAGGTCTCCTTTTCCCTCTTTTTTTTCTTTTTTTGAATATTTTTATATTTTATTCCCTTTTAATATTTTTTGAGAATTTTGGACCATTTTTTAGGGTTTTGTTTTGTGTTTTTTGAGAAAAAATACATATTTTGAGGGGAAAAAGGTGTATTATGGTCTTTTTGGTGACCTTTTGATGGTTTTAGAGGCTGAAATGGTGGAAAATGTGGACAAATGGGTCATGTGAATAAGGGAATGAGTTAGTGAACACTTTTTGGGTGTTAATACCAATCTCTCTCCCTCTCTCTCTCTCTAAGTCCCTAACACTCAATCTCTCTCTCTCTCTCTCTTCAAACCTCTAACCCCCAATATCTCTCTCTCGAAACCCATAACCCCCAATCTCTCTCTCTCTCTAAACCCATAACCCCAAATCTCTCTCTCTCTCTCTAGCCCAAAACACCACTCCTCACCCTTCTATCCTTCCTCCTGACTCTATTTCTTTCCTCCCCACACCAATAACCATCCATACTCCCCTTCTGATCTGTCTCTCTCCTCAAACCCCTATTAACCCCCAATCTTCATCTATCTATCTGTCCCTCTACCTCTCTATCAAAACACTTAACCCCCAATCTCTCTCTCTAAAACCCTAAACTCTAATATCTCTCTCTCTGCATCCCTGAATTCCAATATATCCCTCCTATGTCTCTCTCTAAACCCCTAACATTAAGTATCTCTCTCTATAGACCCATAACCTCCAATATCTCTCTCTCACACTAAATCGTTAACCTTGAATATCTCTCCCTCTCTCTTTATAAACCCCTAACCACTAATATCTCTCTTTCTCTAAACCCATAACCCCCAATCTCTCCTTCTCTCTCTAAACCCCTAATACCCAAAATATCTCTTGCTGTATCTCTCTCTAAACCCCTAACCTCCAATCTCTCTCTCTCTCTCTCTCTTGTTAAATCCCTAACCCCCAATCTCCTCTCTCACTATCTCTCTAAACCCTTATGCACAAATCTCTCTCTCTCTAAATCATAAACATCGATGTCTCTCTCTCTCTAACCCCCTAACCTCCAATCCATCTATCTCTAAATGTCTAATCACCAATATCTCTCCTTCTCTCTTACTCTCTCTCTCCAAACCCCTAACCCACAATCTCTCTATATCCCTCTAAATCCCTAATCCCTCATCTCTCTCTCTAAGGCCATACCCCCTAATCTATCTCTCTATCTCTCTCTAAACCCATAATCACCAATCTCTCTCTTTATTTGCACCCAACACCCCCCCTTTCCCTCTCTTTCTACCCCTCCTCCTCTTCCTCCTCCTCTCTATCTCCCTCTCTCTCTCTCTCTCTCTCCAACCCCATCTGTCCCTAACCACCCATCCTTTGTCTCTTCTCCTCTCTCTCTCTCTCTCTCTCTCTCTCTCTCTCTCCAGCCCCACCTTTCCCTAACTCCCTCTCCCTCTCTCAAACCCAACCACACTCTCTCTCTCCTACTTTCCCTAAATCCCCCTCCCTCTTTATAACCTCACCGCCTCTATCTCTCTTGACCCCCCATATTCCTCTATACCATAAAGAGTAATCCCCCCATCTCTCTATGTACCATCTTTATTACCCTAAACCCTAACACCCTGCTCTCTCTATTTCTCTAATCCTCCCTCTCTCTCTCTCTCTCTCTCTCTCTCTCTCTCTCTCTTCCCCACCCCCTAAACCCCCACTCCTCCCCCTCCTTCCCCTCCCCCTCCTTTATCTATGTTTTCCCAACATCACTAACCATCCATACTTCCCAAGTCATCTCTCTCTCTCTCTCTAAACCCCAATTAACCTGTAATATCTATATCTCTTCCTCTAGACCTCTAAAATCCATTCTCTCTTTAAAATCCTAACCTCCAATCTGTCTCTCTAAACCCCTAAAAACCAATCTCTTTATTTCTATCTCTCTCTCTAAAACCATAACCCTCAATATATGTACCTCTCTCTAAACTTCCAACCCCTAATATCTCTCTTTCTATCTCTCACTCTCTCAAACCCCAACCTCCAATATCTCTCTCTCTCTAAATCCCTACCCCCCAATATCTCTCTCTCTAAACCCCTAACCCCTTATCTCTCTCTCTGTCTCTCTCTCTCTCTCTTACCCCACCTTTCCCTAACTCCCCTACATATCTCTAACCCAACCCTCCCTCTCTCTCTCTCTCTTACCCCACCTTTCCCTAACTCCCCTACATATCTCTAACCCAACCCCCCCTCTCTCTCTCTCTCTTACCCCACCTTTCCCTAACTCCCCTACATATCTCTAACCCAACCCTACTTTCTCTCTCCTCCTTTCTTTGATCCCCCTCCCTCTTGATAACCTCTCTCTCTCTCAACCCCCAATATTCCTCTATGTCATAAATCCTAACACCAGCATCTCTCTATATACATTCCTTATTATCCTAAACCCTAACCCCATGCTCTCTCTTTTTCTCTAGGGATCCCTCTCTCCACTTCCCCTTCTCTCTGTATCTCTTTTCCACCGTAATACCTATCCCTACTCGCCCCAATCATATACCTAGATAACCAACCATTGACGCTTCCCCCGTGATCTCCCTCTCATTCTCTCCCAATAAAACCCTAAATACTAATATCTCCCTCGCTCTGCCCCTCAATCCCCCACTTTGCACCCTCCTATCCCTACCCACCTCTCTATCTCTCCATATCCCCTACCACTAACCATATCCATATACCTCTCTCTCTATATCCCTTTCCCCCTACTCCCTCGAAATCTCTCTCTCTCTCTCTCTCTCTCTCTCTCTCTCTCTAAACCCTGGACCCCTAATATCTCTGTTTTTTCTTTCTGAACCCCTAACCCCTAACCTCCATTGCTCTCTCTATATGATCCTCCAAACCCCCATTCTTCACCGTCCTACCCTACCCCCCAACACTCTCTCTCTCTCTCTCTCTCCTCCACCACTAAGAACCTCCCAATCCCCTAAATTGCTTCTCTATCTAAATCCCTAAATTCCAATCTCTCTCTCTCTCTCCCTCTCCCCCTTACTCCCCCAATCTCTCTCTCTCTCTCTAAACCAGTAATCCTTAATCTATCTCTCTTTAAGCCCTTAACCCCTAATATATATATATATATATATATATGTATATATATCCCATTCCCCAAATCCCCACTCTTCACTATCCTACCCTTAACCCCCCCACTTTATCTCTCTTTCTCTCCCACCACTAACCACCTCCTCATACCTCTCTCTCTCTCTCTATATACCTCCCCCCTACCCTTATTGACCCACTCCTAATCCTACAACTAACAAAAACCCCATGATCACTCTCTCTCTCTCTCTAAACCCGTAACTCCCTCCCCCCCCTCTCTCTCCTTATATATATTTAAATAACTAAATTCCAATCTCTCTCTCTCTTTAAACCCTTAAACCCTCAATACATTTACCTCTCTCTAAAACTAGGCATATTCCCTGATATTTCTCATTCCATCTCTCTCTCTCTCTCTAAACCCTTAACCCTAATATATATCTCTCTTTCTTTCAATCCTTAACCCCCAACCTCTCTCCCCCCCTCTCTCTCTAAATCCTTAATCCCCAATATCTCCCTCTCTTGCTGTTAACCCCTACCCCCTAATCTTTTTATCCCACTGTAAACCAAAAATATCTCTATTTCTATCTCTCTATCTCTCTCTGTAAATCTCCATCCCTTGATCTCTCTCTCTTTCTCTCTATCTGTCCAAACCCCGAATCCCCAATCTCTCTCTTTCTAAACCCCCAATCTCTCTCTCTCTCTCTCTACACCCCTAACCATCATTCTCTATCTCTCTAAACCCTGAACCCCAATCTCTCTCTCTAAACCCTAAACCCCAATCTCTCTCTCTAAACCCTAAACACCAATATCTATCTCTAAACCCTAAACACCAATCTCTCTCTCTAAACCCCTAACCTACAAACTCTCTCTCTCTCTCTCTCTCTAAATTCCTAACCACCAATCTATCTCTTTATCTGTCTCTCTGAGCCAATAAACTCCAGTATCTCTATCTCTCTCTAAACCCCTAACACCAATCTCTTTCTCTCTAAACCCCTAATCACAAATCTCTCTCTTCCTTTGCACCCAATGCCCCTCCTTTCACTCTCTTGCTAACCCTTCTCCCCCTCCTCTCTCTCTCTCTAGCCCCACCTTTCACTAACCACACATCCTCTATCTATCTCTCCTCATGTACCTAATTCCCACTCTCTCTATATCCAACCCAACCTTTCCCTGACACCCCATCACTATGTTTAACCCAATCCCCCTTCTTTCTATCCTCCTTTCTATAATCCACCCTCCCTATTTATATCCCTAACCCCTCTCTTTCTCTCAACCCCCTATCTTCCCCTATATCAAAAATCCTAACCCTCGCTCAAAACCATATCCCCACTCTATCTCTATATCTCCCCTATAGCTAACCATATCCCCATCCCTCTCTCTCTCTATCCATCTCCCCCTTACTCTCCCAAATATCTCTCTCTCTCTAAACCCATAACACATATTATCTATCTCTTTATATATCTATCTCTATCCCCCCAAAAACCCCCAACTCCTCACCCTCCTACCCATCCCCCTGACTCTATTTCTCTTTCTCAACCCACACCAATAACCATCCATACTCCCTTTCTGATCTCTCTCTACATATATTTGAACCCCTATTAACCCCCAATATATCTTTGTCTATCTTTCTCTCTCTCGCTCAAAACAGTTAACCCCCAATCTCTCTCTCTAAAACCCTAACCTCCAATATCTATGTCTCTCTATCACTCTCTCTCTACATCCCTAACCTCCAATATATCTCTCCCTCTATCTCTCTTTAAACCCCTAACCTCTAATCTCTTTCTATATCTCTCTCTAAACTGCTAATCGCCAATCTTTCTCTTCTTCTGTTCCCAGCGTCCCCCCTTTTCCTATCTTGCTATCCCCCCTCCTCTCTCTGTCTCTCTCTCTCTCTACCAACCTTTCACTGACCCCCCCCATCCTCTGTCTCTCTCCTCCTTTCCCTAACAAACCCTCCTTTCTCTCCAGCCCCACCTTTCCCTAACCCACCCTCCCTCTCTCTAACCAAATCCACCTTCTCTCTCTCTGCCTTTTCCTAATCCCCCTTCCCTTGTTATAACCCCAATCCTTCTCTCTCTCTCCCAACCCCCATCTCTCTATGTACCCTATTTATTACCATAGACCCTAACCCCCTACTCTATCTATTTCTCTAAGCCTCCATCATTCTCTCTTTATCTCACTAATCCCTTACACAATTCCGCCTAACAATATACCCACATCAATAACCATCGACACTACCACTTTGTTATCTCTCTCTCTCTCTAAACACCTAACCCCTAATATCTCTCTCTCTAAATCCCTAACTTTCAATCTCTCTTTCTCTCTAAATACCTAACCTACGATCTCTCTCTCTCTCTCTAAACCCCAAACCCCTAATCTCTCACTCTCTCTCTCAACCCCTAACAACCAATGTCTCTCTTTCTATCTCTCTCTCTCTAAATCCCTCACCTACAAACTCTCCATGTCTCTCTAAGCCCCTAATCCTGAATATATATATTTCTATCTCTCTCACTCTCTAAACCCTTAACATCCAATTCCTCTCTCTCTCTCTCTCCAAACCCCTAGCACCCAATCTCTCTCTCTCTCTCCAAACCCCTAACCCTGAATCTCTCTCTCTAATCACCTAAACCCCAATCTCTCTCTCTCTCTCTCCAAGCCCCTAACACCCAATCTCTCTCTCTCTCTCTCTCTCTCTCTCTCTCTCTCTCTCCAAACCCCTAACCCTCAATCTATCTCTCTAAACCCCTAACCACCAATCTCTCTCTCTCTCTCCAAATCAATAATCACCAATCTCTCTCTTTATCTCTCTCTCTCTAGCACAAAACCCCACTCCTCACCCTTCTACCCCTCCCTTGACTCTATTTCTCTTTTCCCCACACCACTAACCATCCATACTCCCATTTTTATCTCTCTCTCTACTCAAACCCCTATTAACCCCCAATATTTGTCTATTTATCTCTCTCTCTCTCTCTCTCTCAAAACCCTTAAACCCCAATCTCTCTCTCTAATACCCTAACCTCCAATCTCTCTCTCACTACATCCCTAGCCTCCAATATATCTCTCCCTATGTCTCTCTCTCACCCCTAACTTTCAATATATCTCCCTATAAACCCATAACCTCAAATATCTCTCTATATCACTAAACCCCTAAAACCCAAAATCTCTCTACCTCTCTCTCTAAACCCCTAACAACAAATCTCTCTTTTTCTATATCTCTCTCTAAACCAGTAACCCCCAATCTCTCCATCTCTCTCTAAACCCCTAATCCCCAATATATTATTTTCTCTCTCTCTCTCTCTCTAAACCCCTAACCTCCAATATCTCTCTCTTTCTAAATCCCTAACCCCCAATCTCTCTAAACCCTTAAGCAAATCTATTTCTCTCTCTCTCTCTCATTCTTGAAACCCAATTTATTTCTCTCTCTCTCTCTCTCTCTAACCCCCTAACCTCCAATCTATCAATCTCTAAATGTCTAACCACCAATATCTCTCCTTCTCTCTTACTCTCTCTCTCCAAACCCCTAACCCACAATATCTCAATCTCTCTCTACACCCCTAATCCCCTATCTCACTCTCTCTAAAGCCCTAACTCCTGAACTCTCTCTTTATCTCTCTCTAAACCCATAATCGTCAATCTCTCTCTTGCTCTACACCCAATGCCCCCCTTTTCCCTCTCTTGCTATCCCTCCTCCTCTCTCTCTCCCTCTCTTTCTCTAACCCCATATTTCCCTAACCCCCATCATCTCTCTCTGCTCCTTTCCCTAATTCCCTCTCTCCAGCCCCATGTTTCCCTAACCCCCTCTCCCTCTCTCTAACCCAACCCCACTCTCTCGCCTACCTTCCCTAATTCCCCCTCCCTCTTTATAACCTCACCCCCTTTGTCTCTCCCAACCTCCCATCTTCCTTTATACCATAAAGAGTAACCTCCCCATCTCTCTATGAACCCTCTTTATTACCCTAAACCCTAAAACCCCGATTTCTCTATTTCTCTAAGCCTCTCTCTCTCTCTCTCTAATGCCTAATCCTACTACCCCTAACCATATACCTACATGGTTAACCATTCACTCTCTCTCTCTCTTTCTCTCTCCCTCTCCCCCTAAACCCCAATTCCTCACCCACCTGCCCCTCCCCCCACTCTATCAATGTTTCCCCAACACCGCTATCCATCCACACTCCCCTAGTTATCTCTCTCTCTCTCTCTCTCTCTCTCTCTCTCTCTAAACCCCAATTAACACCCAATATGTGTCTCTCATCCTCTAAACCTCTAAACCTTATTCTCTCTCTAAACCCCTAATCTCCAATATCTCTCTCTCTAAACCCCTAAAACCAATCTCTCTCTTTCTCTCTCTCTCTCTAAAAACCTAACCATCAATCCATTTATCTCTCTCTAAACTACTAACCCCTAATATCTCTCTTTCTATCTCTCGCTCTCTCTCAACCCCTAAACTCCAATCTCTCTCTCTCTCTCTCTAAATCCCTAAGGCTCAATATCTCTCTCTCTAAACCCCTAACTCCCAATCTCCATCTGTATCTCTCTTTTCCCCACCTTTCCCTAAATCCCCTACATCTCTATAACCCAACCCTATTCTCTTTCTCCTTCTTTCTCTAACCCACCTCCCTCTTTATAACCTCTCTCTCTCTCTCAACCCTTGGTCTTCCTCTATGCCATAAATCGTAACACCCACATCTCTCTATGTACATTCTTTATTATGCTAAATATTAACCCCGTGCTCTCTCTTTTTATCCAAACCTCCCTCTCTCCACTTCCCCTTCTCTTGATATCTCTTTTCGACCCTAATACCTAACCCTACTCACCCCAATCATATACCCACATAACTTTCCATTGATGCTTCCGCCATGATGTCTCTCTCTCCCTCTCTCTCTCTCTCTCATTATCTTCCTCTAAAACCCTAAACACTAATTTCTCGCTCTCTCTGCCCCTCAAACCCCCACTCCACACACTCCTAACCCTACCAAACACTCTATCTCTATATCTCCCCTACCACTAACCATATCACTGTACCTCTCTCTCTCTCTATCCCTTCCCCCCTACTCCCTCAAAATCTCTCTTTCTCTCTCTAGGTAACTCTTTCTCTCTATAAATCCCTAACACCTAATATCTCTCTCTTTCACTCTAAACTCCTAACCCCTAATATCCCTCGCTCTCTATATCTACTCCTCCAAACCCCCACTCTTCACCCTCCTACCCCTACCCCCCAACTCTCTCTCTCTCTCTCTTTCTCTCCTCCACCACTAAGCACCTCCCAATGCGCTAAATTCCTTTTCTATATAAACCCCTAAATTCTAATCTCTCTCTATAAACCCTTAAACCATCAATATATTTCTCCCTCTCTCTCTAAAAAACTAACCCCTAATATTTCTCTTTCTACCTCTCCCACCCTCTCTCTCTAAAACCCTAATCCCTAATATCTCTCTCTCTCTCTCTAAAACCCCAACCCCTACTCTCTCTCTCTCTCTCTCTCTCTCTCTATCCCATCCCCTAAACCCCCACTATCTCTCTCTCTCTCTTTAAACCCTTAAACCCTCAATACATTTCCCTCTCTCTAAACCCCTATTCCCCAATCTCTCTCTCTAAGCCCCTATTCCCCAATCTCTCTCTCTAAACCCATAACCCAAATCTCTCTCGCTCTCTCTCTCTAAATCCTTAACCCCCAGTCTCTCTCCCATTAAATACTTAAACCCCGATCTCTCCCTATCTCTCTCTACATATTTAATCCCCAATATCTCCCTCTCTCTCTCTTAACCCCTAGCCCACAATCTTTCTGTCCCTCTCTAAAACCAAAATATCTCTATTTCTATCTCTCTCTCTCTCTCTAAGCCCCTAATGCTTCATCTTTCTCTCTCTCTCTCTCTCTCTCTCTCCCTCTCTCTCTATTTCTCTCTCTCTCTCTCTCTCTCTCAATATGGCCGTACCTTTCCCTAACCTACCTTCCTCTCTCTCTCCTCCTTTCCCTAACCCATCTCTCTCTCTTTGTCTCTCCACCTGTCCCTAATGCCCTCTCTCTCTCTCTCCAGCCCAACCTTTCCCTAACACCCCATCCCTCTCTTTAACCCAATCCCCCTTCTCTCTATCCTCCTTTATGTAATCCATGATCCCTCTATATAACCCTAAACCCCCTCTCTCTCCCAACCCCCCATCTTCCCTTGTACCATAAATCCTAACCCCCATCAAAACCCTACCCCCATTTTATCTCTCTATCTCCCCTATCACTAACCATATCCCCATCCCTCTCTCTCTCTATCCCTCTCCCCTTTAATCTCCCCAATCTCTCTCTCTCTCTCTACACACCCATAACCCCTAATATATCTATATATATATATATATATATATATATATCTTTCTCACCCCAAACCCCCACTACTCATCCTCCTACCCTCCCCCCGAATCTATTTCTCTTTCTCATCCCACACTACTAACTGTCCATACTCCCATTCTGATCTCTCTCTCTATATCTTTGAACCCCTATTAACCCCCAATATCTGTATGTCTATCTCTCTCTCTCTCTCAAAACACTTACCCCCAATCTCTCTCTCTCTAAAACCCTAACCTCCAATATCTCTCTCTCTCTCTACATCCCTAAACTCCAGTATATCTCTCCCTCTGTCTCTCCTTAAAACCCTGACCTTTGATATCTCTCGCTCTAAACCCATCACCTCCAGTCTCTCTCTCTCTCTCTCTCTAAAGGACCTAACCCCCAAACCCTCTCTCCCTCTCTTTATCTCTAAAAAATAATAACCACCTTTCTCTCTATCTCTCTCTCTCTAAGCAAATAACCACCTTTCTCTCTCTCTTTCTCTCTCTCTCAATCCCTAACCCCCAATATCTCTCTCTAAATCCCTAACCACAAATATTATTTGGTCGCTAAACCCTAAACCCCAATCTCTCTCTCTCTCTATCTAAATTCTTGACCACCAATTTGTCTCTCTATCTCTCTAAATCCCTAACCCCCAATCTCTCTGTCTCTCTCTAAACACCCTAAAACCCAATCATTCCCTCTCTCTAAACCCCTAACCCCCAATCTCTCTCTAAACTGCTAATCAACAATATGTTTCTTCCTTTGCACCCAATGTCCCACCTTTCCCACTCTTTATATCCCTCCTCCTCCTCCTCCTCTCTCTCTCTCTCAACACCCATCTTCCCCTGTACCATATATTCCAACCCTAACCCCATACGCTATCTATTTCTCTAAGCGTCCATCTCTATCTCTTTATCTCTCTAATATCTAACACAAACCCCCCTAACCATATACACACATCAATAACCATTGACGCTACCACCATGTTCTCCCCCTCTCTCTCTAAACACCTAACCCCTAATCTCTCTCTATCTCTCTAAATCCCCAAAATCCAATCTCTCTTTCTCTCTAAAAGCATAACCTGTAATCTATCTCTCTCTCTCTAAACCCCTAACCCCTAATCTCTCTCTCTCTCTCTCTCAACCACAAACCACCAATGTCTCTTTTTCTATATCTCCCTTTAAACCCCTAACCTCCAATCTTTCCATGTCTCTCTCTCTCTCTCTCTTTCTCTCTCTCTCTCTCTCTCTCTAAACCCCTAACCACAAATATCCCTCTTTCCATAAACCCCAAACCCCAATATTTATCTCTCTGTTAACCCTAATCCCCAACCTCTGTCTCTATAAACCCCTAAATTCCAATCTCTCTCTCTCTCTCTAAATTCGTAATGATGAAAATCTCTCTCTAAACCCATAACCCCCAATCTCTCTATCTAGCTCTAAACACCTGACCTCCAATCTCTCTCTCTCCCTCTCTCTAAATTCATAACCTCCAATCTCTCTCTCTCCCTCTCTCTAAATTCCTAACCACCAATCTCTCTCTTTATCTCCCTCTCTAAACCCCTAACCCCCATTCTCTCTCTCTCTCTCTCTCTCTCTCTCTCTCTCTGAATTCCTAACCCCCAATCTATCTCTTTATAAATCCTTAACCTCCAATCTCTCTCTCTCTCTCAACACCTAACCCCTAATTTGTCTCTTTCTAAACCCCTAATCACCAATCTCTCTCTCTCTCTAAGCCCCCAATCACCAATATCTCTCTTCCTATGCACCCAATTCCCTCCCTTTCCCTCTCTTGCTAACCCTCCTACTCCTCTCTCTCTCTCTCTAACCCCACCTTTCCATAACCCCCAATCCTCACTCCCCCCCTCTCTCTCTCTCTCTCTCTCCAGCCCCATCTTTCCCTAACACCCTATCCCTCTCTCTAACTAGATCCCCCCTCTCTCTATCCTCCTTTTTGTAATCCATTATCTGTCTTTATAACCCCCCCTCTCTCTCTCTCAACTCCCCATATTCCCCTATACCATAAAGACTAACCCCCCTCAAAACCCAACCCACCACTCTATCTCTCTATCTTTGTAATAAACATAATTGGTTATTACAATTGTTAATTATTAGTTTATTAATTATTGTTAGTGTTAGGGTAAAGGTGAATGGTCATCTCGAAGAGATGCCACCTCTATGTGCTTATGCATATTTATACGTTGTATTTCACATGATATTGTAAATCAAAAATCAATTATTCAAAATATATTTTATATCAATAAATTTTTCAATATCTAATCCTGTTAGATTACAAGTGGTATCAAAGCTTGCTCCTCCTTGACACTTTCCTACATTATCTCATCATTTTCCTCTCCATCTCTCCATTTCTCACACTCACCCATTTACTCATTCTTCACCTCCCACTGTTCCATTCGATCCTCCCTACCTGTCCTCTAAATTCCCTCACCATGCCTGGTGCCCTCACACCCTCATTACTCCACTTACCGTATTGCACTACTCACACTTCACATCCACTTCCCATCCTTGCCACCAGTCTCCTATCCATATTAATCCCTCCTTTCCAGCCACACTCCCCATCCTCCTTTATCCATCCCCCACAACACTCATGTATCCCACGTAACTCCTCCTTACTCCCTACACATGTGCTTGCCTCTCGCTCAGATCATGCTCGTCCTCCTCCACCTTCCTTCCAAGCCCATATTGTTGTATCGTTGCAGTTACCCCTCACCAACTAACCCACGCTACACCTCTTCCTACACCCCACCCCTCCCTCATAAACCTCCGAAACCTACACACACCTACAATTTCCCATATTTCTCCTCATATCTCCCGTGACTTGAGATTTCACTACACAAATCACCCAATCCTCGTATCCTCCCACCACTCCATCCTCATGCGATTCCCATTCCTTGGTCCCTCCATATTTCCCTCCACCACCTACTACACTCTACACATCCCCACCCATGGATATCACTCTCCAACTGCCTTATCAACCCCATCCTCCCACTCCCGCACCTACTTCTCCCTTCCCGTAACTCCCACGCTCTTGGATCACCCCATCCAAACTCCCCTCTCATGCAACTCCCCAAAGCCAAATCCCACACCACTTTTAAACTTCAACCCCTCTTCTACACCGCTCCTCCCCACAACTATCTTATGCCACTTCCACACTAAGTTTCTAGCACACTCATGCACTACACCAAATCCCAGGCACTCCTGCTCTCACACCACATCCACTCCACCAAAGGCCATGGTGCATTCTCCCTCATTGTCTTCCTTCCATGATCTAGGGTTTAAACCCTAAGTTTCCCAACTCCAAAAAAAATAATCATTAAAGTTATATATTAGTATTATTATTATAATAAATAATAATAATAATATATAAATTAAAAAAAAACTATATAAGAATTTATATATAGTTTTTATGCGATATTATTTTAATAATAAATTATTATTATAAAAAATCATTTTTTTGAATATTTTTATGAGTTGGAATCACTATGCTTCCATCATTCAACAATATCATTATTAGCCCATTCCAAAGAGCTAAAAGAGATGTAAAAATTTAAGTTGAAGACAAAAAGAAGCCAGCTTGAAGAAAAGGAAATGTATGTAGAATTGAAAACAATACTATTACAAATAAAAGAAGAAATATATAAGAGGAAGGAAAAAGAAAAAGAAGTGGTTATGATCCCCGAATTATCAAGTGAAGAAGAAGAGGAAACTACTACTACCCCTACAACAAAATAATCAGTTACGACCGTCAAATTCTCAAGTGGAGAAAAGCAGGAAACTACTTCTGCATCTACAGCAAAAGAAGTAAGAAAATCACATAAATCGACACCTTATGTTCCCCTTCACAGAAGGTTTGGGTCATTATATGCAAGAAAGGATAATAACTGACATTCCAAATACAAGAATCAAAATGTGATGCCATTTCCAAAATATGCACAAGTTTCAGAAATTCTTTGGATTTTCATAAAAGAAACACAAATGAGTCGCATAAATCGTCTAGCCTACACAACTATAAAATCAGTGAAAATGACTTGTGATGCTCAAGAACAAAGTTAGATTGAAAGCCTTGCTCATATCCCAAACCAAAGCCAAGGAAAATTAAACGAAAGATGTAGAGGACAAGGATGAAGTCCATAGTATAGAAGATCAAGATGTACCTAAAGAAAAATAAGTTGTGAATAACAATGACAAAGAGATAGATACATCCTATGACAATCATGATGCCAATATCAATGGTAAAGAAGATGGCGATCTCATATATTGTAATAATGAAGCACCAAATACTGATGAATACGAAGTTGGTGTCAATTATTATTATGAAAGAATTGAATTTTTAGAAGGATACAATGATGGAAATAAAAGCATTGAAGATAATCCTAACCATGATATTGTTAACAATCAAATTAACACTCTTAACAAGTGAAGGTAGAAGCACATTTTACCATTCTCCTGCAACATGAAGACTGGAAATATGGAACAATTGAGAGCTTTAATCTCTCATCTGAACACCACTTCCGCAAAGGAAGAAGTATGTGAACACAAAGGTTTCCCTAAATAGGCCAAGTCTAGGACCAATTAAAGGGCCAAAACCCAATTTCTACAACTCCTGGAGTGGAAATAATACATCATAGGTGTATTAATTGTCCCAAAAATGATGGAAAATCAAGTCAAATGTTGGAAAACAATTGAAAAGTGGGTTTTTGGATAAATAAAATTAAAATTCAAGAAAAGGTTTAGTCCCACATTCGTGTTTAGTCACTGATAGCACAAATCCCAATGCTATAAAAGAAAGGCATTTGGGGCATAGTAAAATACAGAAAGTGAAAATAAAGGCCTCTACTGGAAGGATTTAAAGGTTGGAAAGCTCATATTCAACACAAAGAACTTGTATAATCAAAGGCAGGGATGGAGAAGGATGGCTCAAAGCAAAGGAGAAGGGATTCACCTCAAGCAAGGTTCTAAGTAAGTATAATTTATTCTTTGATGTTATGAAGTAATTCAATTTCCCCTCCCATTTATGAGTTTATTTTTTCCCTCCAAGTTATTTCAAATTAAAATATGGTTAAATATTTTAGGAAAATAGAGACAATTGCTTCATTTTTGTCAATTGAATCTCACCAATTCATATTAAAATAGATAATAATAGTAGACAAATCCACAAACTTAATTACTATCAATAGCTTGGTGACTCCACTTGGGTTTTAATTTGATTTTTTTTTGTAAATTTGGTATTCTGAGCTTAAATATATTGCTAAAACTTACTCAAATCTTCCATAAGTCCTCCTAAGAATGTTTATAAGTCATATTGAGTGTGCCTAGGGTCTATATTTACCTCAAACAACTCGGAAATTCTTCAAAATTTAGAGTATTTAACCCCAAATCTCGTATATTTAAAGAACCCTCCTCCAAAACCTCAAGAAAATCAAATCAACTTGGCCTTAGGTCCATTGATATATCATCATCCACAAACCCTTGCTTGAGTTGGAAGTTACATGGCCCATCATGAGTTTAAAATAGATGCGACTTCACCTTCCTTTCCTTGAGCATTTATTTTATGAGGGAGGATCATCTTCTAAAAGATATAATTTGATGAATGTGGGACTCCTAATCCAAGCATGCCTTTTTCTAGGTCATATTCACATTCCACGTAATAAGTACTAGCATGGCTGAGTCAAAATCAACCAAGAAAACTGCCCTTCTAGTTAGCTAATTGTGAATTCTTCACAAACGATGTCCAAAAGTAATGTTTGGCTCACCTCATATTAACATACATGTTGCATGTGCCTTTTCATGTGGTAGAAACACCCTCTCCTAGATCTTAAGACATCATCTTATAGTTGAGCTACTAACATGTGTATATAAGTTGTAATGAATCCCAAGATAATTAAGAAAATGCTTTTTTCAAGGAATTGAGATTGCGTAAGGCAGACCAAGATATTTATATTTCTTTTTTTGTGTAGTCATGTATTTCTGATCATAGTGGGGATGATAAATATTTAACTATTTCTTCTATTTTCATATATAAAAAATGGATGTTATTCTTGTTTTGAAAAAAAAGGTAGAATTCCAAGGAAAAACATAAATGAGCAATATAAAACAAAAGGAACCTAAAAGAAGAAAGGAAAGGATGGATCTAAATATGATAAGAAGTAATTGCAGAGAAACCACATAATGATAGCTAAAGATTGTCATCGCTCGAGGAATATCTAAAGGATTCCATACCTTAAAATAAAAATTAGTTGTTATGACAAATTACTGGAGAGACATACCACCTCAATGTCTATTTGAATGGTGAAATGACTAAGAAAAAAAAGTTGCAACTTTGGTCAAGAAAAAGCTAGAGAGAATTTTGTTATTTATGACAAGCCCTAACTGTTTAAGACAACATACCAAAAGTTCAAAATAAAAATTTCTAATGTATGCTAAAAAAGCATTTTCTCATTTATGCATAAATGTAAAACCTTATCTATTTAAGACAACATAACAAAAAATCAAAATAACAATTCCAAGATATGCCAATAAAAAAAAATAGCCATAGATTATATGTTTTTGCTAAAGCAATTAACCACCAAATATACAAGTACAACATTCATCTTTATAAATTAGTCGTATCAAGTATTAGATGATGTTTACAGGGACAACCCAAAGAGTAAGGATCATCATTTTGTTTATAGGTAATATATATAAAATCTTCAATAAGCTTACCATGTTTTACTTAATGAATAAATATATACAATTTCATTTTATTTGTATTAATAACAAAACATTCATACTTAAAAAATGTAGTTAATATAATTAAAAAATAAATGTGAAAAACACTTAAATAGCAATATAATGGAGATTGTAATAAAGATGTAGATACTAAAAACAACTATGGTATCAACTATTATTCATACCACATTGACAAAATCAATTTCCTCCACTTATCTTTGATTTTGTCTTCCTATAATCTCCCACTCCTCTTGTATCCATCTCTCAACAAAAGTAGTCATCATTTTGTGAGTTATCATCATTTAAGACATACAAGCATTTAAATGTCGTTAATATTAATTAAAAAAATAATGTGAAAACAGAAAATATATAATATAATAACACATTCAAGCATGAAAGGATAGTTATTCTTATTTTTTAAGATAAAGTCTAAGGTCCAGTCCTGGATATTCTAACTCCACAAATTTTAAATGGCATATAGCCGACCATGTTCTTTTTTTCTTTTATATGGCATATAGTAGACCATGTTCACTTTTAAGAAAAAAAGGATGGAATTTCTGTTACCAGTCCCAAAAATGTACACAATCTCATTGTCCCCATTCGTGTCAAATCGAGTTATTTTCTCCTCGTGGACCCGCGACATTACCATTATACGGAGGTGGTGACCCTGAAAATCAAAATCAACCCGCATGCACAGTTTACTATCACTTGTAAGTTTTGCAATGCATTAACAATAACCTCAAGAGACGCTCGTATGCAATCCCTCAACCACACTTGTTAAACTTACCTCCTGTGCTCGCTCACTGAAATTGAAATTGAATCGAAGTTAACTTAATGTACACCCTTTGAGAACTTGATATGTCTGAGCAGGATTTCTGTTCAATTTACAGGTAATCCCATCATTACAACTGAATTATAATTTTTACACCAAACGACTTTAAAGCACAGCACAGTCGGTGGAAAGCCTCAATTTATGTATATTTAACGTGTGATAAGAAAATTCAGTACATATCTCTCCACAACCTTTACAACAACCAAAGTTTCTTAACATTTTACCATATTCCCCATATTATTTCCTGAGTTTTGCTTTGTTGTCACAAGTCGTAGATGTGCTGAGTGGTGTCTGCGTGCCCAGAATTGTCTTCACTGCATGTTTTGTGTAAAGTCTGTGATAACTGAGAGACAGAGGAGGATTTCTGATAAGTCTGTGATAACCGAGAGACAGAGGATAATTTCTGAGAAGTATGCGATAACATCTATTGAATTGCAGTTTAACTGATTGACTTGTTTTGCTACAACAATGTCTTTCCATTCTCATTATAAGCTCGAAAGAATTCCTTCTCCCATTCCATTCCATGTACTCCTTGAAAGCCTTGGAATTGGTCTCCTGCATTTTGAGCTCCAACATTCATTTCCTCAAAAGTATCATATCGCGTCCACAATTTTCGGAACGTCGTAAATGATTTTATCAACCAACAACATAGTTCTCCAGTGAGCATCACAAATGTTGCTAAGACATAGGCCAGACGGTGCAGTTCCAATGACTTGCCAACTCTTTTGTTGTCGATACCACTGCAAGTATGTCTCTCGAGAGTCAGAATAGATATGAGGGTCCAAGAATATAGATCGTCGATAATATAGAAACTTTATCGATAGTACGTCAAAATACTTTCAATAGCCGTGTCAACTGGAGATTGAAATTACAATGTACATCCTTTAATAAAATACTAACTAGTCAGAATAGATATGAGGGTCCAAGAATATAGATCGTCGATAATATAGAAACTTTATCGATAGTACGTCAAAATACTTTCAATAGCCGTGTCAACTGGAGATTGAAATTAGAATGTACATCCTTTAATAAAATACTAACTTCTATTGACTACCCCTCGTAGACATTACGATTGGGATATATTGCTAGTGTTGCACCTGTCATTTAATGGAAGCTTCATGTCCAAGGCAATCTATATTTTATCCAAGGTTAGAAGTTAGAGAACATGGAACTTATAAAGGTGATCGATGTATCATCTTTGTGGGAAAGTGGTATGCATGCTAAGAGAAGTTGCAAGATGTTGCAAAATATGAACCAACAACTTATGTGTAAGTAATGAGAATGGTAGGTGATCACCTAAAAAGAGTGTCACCTCGCATTATCATTACTTACACATAATTTCTTGGTTCATATCCTAGAACATCTTGCAAATTCTCTTAACATGCATGCCACTTTCCCGCAAGGATGATACATCGATCACCTTTGCAAGCCGCATGTCCTCTATCTTCTAACCTTGGATAAAATATGGAATGTATTGGATACTAAGCTTCGAAATGAGAGGTGCACCCTCACATTATATCCCAATCTTGATCATTTCTATGAGGGGCAGTCAACGGAAGTTGGTATTTGACCAGTTACCAAGACAGGACTATAGTTTCTTGCAAAATCAAGTAGGAGTAAAAGAATTTATACTTTGTAGTTTTTGCACTATCTATATGGACAATAAAGTGTAAAAACCTATACTAGAAACATAATGTTTGCTGGAGGAGCCTATTCGGCCAGTTGACTAGGTCCTCCTGACCGACTCAAAAGTAGTTGGCTCAGTTAATCGTGTCGGTTAGGGAAACTGACTGAGATGTTAATAAACTATAACTGAATAAGTGTATGTATTAACTATATAATAGGATGGTGATCCAAGAGAAGAATCTCTATTCTCCACTTGTGTACAACATTGGAATGTTTTGGTAATTAACATACTTGTTTGTTTGGTCCCCATTACTCTACTTTCCTTTCTAATCTCTCATGTATGGATGATTATGTATGATATGTATGCTTATATCTATTATGGTTGATGCACTACTCGTAACTCCTTATAATTCCTCATATTACAACATTAGTTCTGCTTTCGGTAGTACTGACTCGGGACATGAAGTGGTCATACGTATGTAAATGGTGAGTGAGAGAGAAATTAGAGACTGGTGGAATTGGAAGATTGAAAATTATATACAGAACTATGCTAGAAGGAACAAGTTGAAACTTGCACAGGCCCGAGAAAATTTTGTCGCTAAGTCACATGAATGATCTATAGAATTCGTTCCCCATGAGATAAAGAAATTCCTCGATGTTGTTCATGACCAAGTTGGAAACCAAGAATGAAATATTTTTAATGCACAATATATACAATGGAGGAAGAATGAATCTATACATGTGGCTTGAGAATATATGCAAATAATTATGTGAATACCAAGTTGTGGAAGGAAGAACTTCAGTTCACCAAGTTCACATTAGGATTTATACTGACCTTCACGAAGGATTTTCTATTCAATACTAAGCTTTATATATAAATTTTTAATTGAAAATGGAATCGGACACACAGTCAACCCATGACCTTCATTGGGTGTTCATGCCTCGTCAAACTGGAAGCAAAAGAAAAATGTTTGGGAGTGCTTTGTCAAAGAGCATGAGTGGGAATATATATTTCATTTTATAAAATATGTTTTATTAGTTTTTGTTGAGTCTAGAAGGGCACTACTATGGTGATAGAGCATGGTTTCACACACTAGGTCTTATGGACCCACATGCATTATAGATAGTAAAGATATTTATTTTATCGTTGAGTTAACTAGAAACTAAATATTGGTGTGAATACATACTATAGTTGTGATGGAAAGAAGAAGAGGTGGCAATAGAGTTAGGGAAACAAAATGTCACTATACACAACTCCCAACCCAGTTTATAATGCTAGGTTGAATCCCTTAAATCTAGAAGCTCTTGAAGTTGCATCTATAACTCTTACAATTCTGAAGTAGTCATGTGATATAGAGCCTTAGAAACATGCTCTATTCTTAGATTAAGTTCAATAGTGAAATATAACTCACATTTAGGTCTTAGTTCAAGCAACTCTTATAGAATTACATTCGAAAATTCTAGCAATATATGATGTTTTTCTATATCTATTGGACCATTCTTTTTGTTTATAGCCACTACTTCATACATTTGAAAACCTTTCTAAGAGTCCTTTTCAATGTAAGGTTCAAATGTTCATCTTAGAGATATTGCTTTCCTAGTTCCTACTAAAATACTATTTTTCTCTTAAATTGGATACAAAATTAAGTGTGTTTCCTTTTCATTCTAGAATTGCTTCATGGGTTTCCCACCAATCCATATAAGGATTATATCACACAACACAGACACTACAAGGAAAATGCACTATAGTGGAGGATTTTGCGGATGGTTTTAGAGTTACAATATTGGACAAAATTCTCAAAAAAACCTCCGCTACAACCTCCACAAATGGTACCCGGATATTTTAGCGGAGGTTTTCATAGAAATTTATCATAACTAAAAAAACTCACCGACTAGAGGCTTTTGCGGATGTTTTTATTGGTGCAGTTTTTTGAAACAAAAACATTGGTGCTAACAATTGTAAAACAAACAAGTGAATTTAAAAGAAATACATGCAATGGTGTCAACGAAAATTTGAAAGCATTATATGTAGCACTGCTTGATAATACATATAGCACTGATGCGCACCAAAATTTTAACTGGAATCGGTGCTTTATAACAATATATGAATTGATGATTTCCATGAAAAATACCATTGGTGCTTATGAACTATTAAAAAACACCATTGCTTTATAACAATATATGCACAGATGCTTTATACTAAATGTAGCACTGGTGCTTAGTAACTATTAAAAAGAATTGATGCTTAATAACTATAACAAAGTAGCGGTGAGATAAGTGAAGGAAAATGCATAGGTAAAGTTGACTGGGACGTTTACTACTGCTATATTTTTAAAATTTAATGGTGTGGTTAATATACAGTAGTACATTGAAGTGTAATAATAGAAAAATCACTAGGGAATGCAACAGGTATTATGTTGCAATGAGTCTCTATTATTTTAAACTGGCTAGTGTGGAACTATCTCAAACGCACCGATGCAATATTATCTCAAAAGAATTAGTGTGATTGAAATGATCAGAATCACCATTGATTATTTTCTATTTGGTGAACAATTACTACTGACATCACACTAGAATATCTATATTTTATTCTTATTTTGTTTAATTCATTATTCATCAGAAATTGAAATATATTTTATGGTAGTATTCATTTTAACTTTTAATATTGCATTTGGATATGATGTTTGAATTAATTTGCTATATCATAAATTTTTGCATCTACTGTAATATTTAATCATCCAGATATTTAATTAGTGGTGTAACATTCCACATGTAATTTCTCGACATCGAAGAATTAAATAGAATAAAAAACTTCATTTTGTTATATATCAATAAGAAATCCTTTCTCATACAAAATGGGAGAACATGAACTCCACAATAACCAAATGTCAGCATGCACATAATTGTTACACACATTGATAACCCATTGTCATTCAATTGGGACACTATGTCTAGTACATTATGTAAAATGTCTGATTTTCACATATAATTATTCCAAAATATATCAGAGTCTTGAACTAACATCCAAATATATGGATCATCATTCTTAGTTGGAATTGTTGTTAGAGCTTGAGCCACTTGCATGAATTGGTTTATTTGGCCGAATGTTTTTTCATTGCCTCAATTGTTTTCCTCTTCTTTCGTTTCCATCTACAAACATAAAAATAATCTTTAAAGAGTATATCTACATTGATGGGAATAATGAAAATTAAAATAGATAATATACATGATTGTAAATTGAAAATTGACGTACCACAGAAAGAATTGAGTCTTGAATGATACACATTATTTCAGAACCAAATCTCCTGCCTTCTCTCAACAAGTATTCTATTGGCTCCACTCCATACTTCATTTCCTGCAAGCTTTAAACCCCATAACAAATCATAGATTTAATATACAAGATTTTTGTTTCTCTATTAATTATAAAATGGGAGAATTAAAACAACATAGATACTTACAAATTTCACAATCAAATTTTGATACACCATCATATCCTCACAACCCTTACTTAACCCACTGCCAATCATTTCTTCTAATGGATCTTCTTTGTATGTTAACACCTAGTTGAAGATATCCAATGATGGTCGATGTAAAAAGAATTAAAATATAAATATCACAACCAATATGAAACATTAAGTTGTTATAAGAAAATCACAACTACTCACAAACTTTTCTATCAACCGCTATCAACCCTTTTTTCCTTGTGGTCATGTCATATGTGTTGAATGGGTCCCATTTTATTTTCTTTCATGCAACAAAAAAAAAAAAAATTAATATTTAATATTAAATTAATTAATTAGATGTCCATAATAGAAAATTTTAATGATTTCATACACTTGAAGCACGTTGTTCTTGAATTCGCTCCTCATACAATGCAATTATTTCCAAGAATTTTAGTCAACATTCAACACATGTGAATTAGACTGTTTGAAACATGTTAGTGAATATTCTTAAGTATAATATTACTCAAAATTCAAGAAAAAATTCATATTTATTTCTGTTTTATTCACATGATTCATCCCTCTAGTGCAACTTTTCCGTCAAGGTTTTACTTTGTTTTGCGCTTAGATTGCAAATAAGTTTATCTATATTCCTCATTTTTTGTCTCTCTGTGTCACACATTAACCAATACATATTAGTTAAATTTACAAATAATTCAAACATTTTAAAATTTAATATAGAAATTACAAAGAACTTTCCTTATTCCCAATTTTGGATGTACTGCCACCATGTTGACTAGAATTGTTGTTCATTGAAATCTTATCATGCATTATCTATCAATAAACACCGTGGACCTTTAAATAGAGAATCTATTAAGTATATTATAAAAATAAATTAAGTATCTTCAAATTAAAAAAGTAGTATGCCATTTCTATGCATTTCAATATACACAACACACCGATGCTTCTCATACTTGAATAGACTGGTGCACCATACTTGAACTCAGTGTTAACCAGAACAAAATAAAAATATTCATGTACACATTTGTCACCACAACTTTTTTATTATAAATCATGGGTAATCAAAACAATGCACTTTTACAATTAAAGCATTGCTGGGTTAGAACAAGTCGATCAAATATGTAATCATTTTTTAAAATATAAAATAACAAATAACATGCCCAACATTATTGATGCACTATTACTGTAAACACATTGGTGCATTTAAACAACTAGGCCACATTGAAATCTACGTAAGCATTTTTTTTAAATTAAAAAAAAAACTAACAAGGATGATAGGGTTTCAGATTCGACCCAAGAAGTGGTCCCATCGCACCCAAATCCTTATATATAAAACTAGAAACCCATTAAATCTAAACTCCCTAAAAGAAAAATCTTAACTGTGAAACAATAGAGGGATTTAATCCCTAATGTAAAATTTTGCAATCACATGAAACAAAAGGAAGCAAAAAGAAAATCTAAATAGGAAAATAAATAAACCATGCATTGTGATCAATAATAATAATTTACATACTTGAAATTTCTAATATGCAAGTTTTGTTTGATTAAACATACCTTACAAATTTCGATCTTCTGAATAATTTGGTTGCTCCACACTCCTCCTCGGTAACTCTCTCTTCCAAAAATCCCCCCTCAAAATTTCAGCAAAATAATGAAATAGTGATTACTTTTTTTTTCGATACCTTATAGAAATAGTTTTTTAAATTGAAAGTCCTGCTCCTTTTTTAGTTTATGGGAAAATAATTCACGTTATTTTTTGTTTTTGTTTTTTCAGACATCGATGCGTTAGTTACACAAGAGCACTGGTGCATCATAACATGAAACACCGGAAATATATGAATACCCGAGTGTAGAGAGTTTTTCATGATGCACTATATTGGTATTCATTAAAAAATTAAAAAAAAATCGTATAATTGTGTTACATCGGTGCTTCTTTATATACTAAGTGCACTTTGGTCAACAACATTGAAAACTGCATAGATAACTATCCTCTATCAAATATAGCATATATTTTTTTTCTAGGATTTTTTGCAAATGTTCCAGCAGGGTGCGTATGTGGTTTAGCTGCACCAATGCATCCATTTACCTCGGATGCATCAATGTTTTTTTACTATTATGGTACACTGATTAATTAAAAAGCATTATTAATTCTGATTTAATTAGACAGTGAAGAATCTTTTTATTTTATAATAGTAATAATATTTTTAATAATAGTAATACTTCTTATTTTTATAATAGTAATACTATAGTGAAGAATATTTTATTTTATAACATTATTTTCATTCATAATGACTGCAATATTTAATGACAACAACCATTTCTAGGATATGGAATTTTTCGTGATTTGTACTCCTAATTTCCAATTGAATGACGATCATGGAAGGAGGTATTATTGTGATGAATCAAGTTATAATTTTGGGTTTTGACTGTAGTGAAGGATGGACGCCCCAATTCCTACATCAAATTCATACATTTATCCTATGTATCTATTTCCCTATCCTCTATTATTTCTCTTAGAATCTCACTTACAAAAATAGTCCTCACTAATTTTCACAAAGATTGCACACAAAAATTGAGCAGAAATTGAGATAATTCACCAGAGAGAAGAATATCATGTGGAACAAATTTTATTAATATCATACCAAGAATATTTTTTCTGTCCAAATATGTTACGAAGTATGAAATTCATGATGCTCTAGTGGCATTCACAATCCATGCATTAATTAGGATTACTTTGGAAGATTCACCCAACTAGACATAAGAACTATTTATAACTCCGATGAAATGGATGTTAACTGATGGTAGGTGAGACAAATGGGTGCATGAGGCATTTAACTGGAAGTAGGTAGGGCAACGATGTGCATCAATGACTTGCAGGATCAAAATAGAAGAGATGATTCCAAAGAAGGGCGCATAAGGTAGTTGACTGACAATGGTCTTCAATGATGAAATCAAGGAGAGGGTTTTGGATCCCTAAATTTTTAAAGGCCCCTAAAGATTCATATATTGACTTAGCATGTCCTAAAAATCATGGAATAGGGAACATCAGTGGGGGATGATACCAAATATTACAAATCAATGGTCTAGTGGTAATCCCAATGATGGAAACTATGCACTAGGGGGTCAACAACTTAGTCTATGCACTAAGGAAAAAAATAATGTTTATGCCTAATGTCTATATGGGTAATATATCCCAACACCCCCCTTAAGCCCGAATTATGTCAAGGAAATCAAAATAGGACCCTGGTAACAAATACCAAAGGTCACTCTTTACAAAAAAACTTTATTTACCCAAATTAACTGAAGAAAGAGGGAAAACCTAGTGGAAACAAGCCCTCCCCTCAAAATGGACATGAAAGAATATCTAAGTTGTGTTCACCATGGAATCACTCACCCCAAGGAGTGATCTAAAATTAGTGAACTTATTTTCTATAAAATTCTTGTTGAATATGCTTGCATCATGCCCTTTTATAGAAGGACTATACTATAGTGAAATGATGTGATCATTCACCAAACCTATGATGTAGTGCATGTGGATATCAATATGATTGGTTCTTTTCCTCTAAACTATATATATTGAGATATTGATAGAGATCTGATTGTCACAAAATATGACAGTAGGAGCACTACAACAAAACCCAGACACAAACAAAATGGATTGCAACCAAGTTGAAGGTTTGGCTACATTGACAACACCTCTATACTCATATTTAGCAGATGATAAATAAATGGCTAACTACTTCTTTCTCGAACAACATATAGGACTAGAACCAATCATGAAAACATAACCAGAAGTTGATGTTCGATCTGAGCTATCACTTGCCCAATCAGAACTAGTGTAACCAACAAGATCTAGTGGAGATTCAGCTGCATAATGAATTCCAAAATTGTTTGTCCCTTGCACATAGTGAAGGATTCTCTTTGCTTCTTTCAAATGGAGCTCATGGGGATCCTACATGTATATGGAAACAACACTTACTGCATAGGAGATGTCAAGGAGAGTATGTGTGAGAAACAAAAGACTCCCAATCAATTTGCTATACAATATATTGTTCGCCAAGGCGAAGAACCACCATCCTCAAGACTGACACTGAGGAGGAAGGGGAATATTGTTGAATTACAATCTGACATATGAAACTTTTTAAGCAAATATGATGCATACTTGGATTGTGATACTTTGATACGTGAAGTAGACTATTCTATCTCAAGTACAAGAAATTTCTTCAACAAACCCAAATCAATAATGGAAAATGAACTATGCAAAGCAGACTGAATGGAAGCAATACCTGCAGGTGAAGTCCATGTGATCAACAGATCATATACATACAAGACAATGAGAAAAACATAATCACCATCATTATTCATGTACACATTCGGATCTGATTTACATCTTTGGAAGTCTTGTGAAAGAAGGAAAGAATCCATTTTAGCATAGCAGGCTCAAGGATCTTGCTTGATCCCATAAAGAGACTTCCTAAGTACTCACACAAGTGAAGGAGCATAAGTGTATCCTTCTAGATGCTACATATATATTTATATATCTCTTCCTCAATATCTCCATGGAGGAAGGTTCTCTTGATATCCATATGGTGCACCTCCCAATGCTTGGATGTAGCAATGGCCAAAACCAATCTGATGGATTTCATATTGGCTGCACGAGTGAATGTCTCTGTGTAATCAAGCCCTTGGTATTGAGAGAAGAATTTTTCCACCAACCAAGACTTGTACTTGCATGTGACCCCATCTGAAGCCATCCTCTTTTGATATACTCGCTTTCATTTTACAACCTTTCTTCTAGGAGGAAGTGAAACTAGCTCCCAACTATCATTGTTTTGAAGATATTGGTACTATTTATCCATTGCAGCTTTCCATCATATGAGGAGGCTTCACTTTCTTGATCACATTCAAGGCTTTGAGGATGTAAGGTCTGTATTTTCTCTGGCGGAATCCTTGCCCAAGCTTTGGAAATAAACATTCAAAAGTGAGGAAAATCATGTTTGCACCCATTTCAAGCTTCGAATGGAGTTATTCCTTTCAAATAATTTTGAGGAACTCGGTTCGGGATGTATGCAACAAAGTTAATGGCCTATAACCACATCTTAAGAGAGAGTTGCTTTGAATCAAGCATATGCGTGGCCATCTCTTTTAGAGATATGTTCTTCGCTCTGTAACACCATTTAGTTTTGGTGTGTAGGGATAAATGTGTTGTATTTGGATGCCTGCATTAGCACAAAGTTGTTGCAAATTGATTTTCGCATACTGCCCTCCATTTTTAGTATGAAGCACCTTAATCATATTTCCAGAAATATTTTGAACAAAAGCTTTAAAATCTTTAAAAATATCCTACACTTATAACTTGAACTTGAGTAAATAGACCCAACAATATATTGAATAATCATCTATGAATGTTAAGACATATATATAATCACTCAAATAAGGGTGAGGAAGGGGTCCAATGATGTCACTGTGAATGAATACGGGAGTTGAGGAGGCTCTGCATGCCTTTCCTTTCTCAAACTTGTGCTCTAGATGTTTTCCAAGCATGCAACCTTGATAGATGCCATTTGAGAATTTTATATATGGAAGGCCATAAACCATACACTATTAGAAATATTAGAAATTTCAATTGCAATGACTTTTCCAGTAGAAATATTAGAAATTTCTACATTATCAGGAGTGAAAACAACCTTCTTTGGAAATTATATGTGATTCATTTGAAATACCGAAAGAAGATTCGAAGAAAATGAAGGAACATGTAGAACATTCATGAAGCTCCCATAATAAAGATTGATTCTTCCTTTACCTTTGGATGGAATTTAAGAATCATCACCCATGAGAATTGAAGGACCACCAATGGGATTGAATGTAGAGAAGGAGTCCTTGGATGCCCCAGATTCAATGATGAAAGAAGGAGACTTTTAAAAATCATCCACAAATGCATGGCATCTCTCTTTATCATCATATCTAGATCTAACTTCTTTCCTCGCTCCTTTAGGAAGAGCAATGTTGTTTTTCTCTAGAAGTTGAGCCATGATATAAATGGTCCTCTTCATGCATGACCTTTCAGGGTGGAAACCCTTACTTTAATCTTCTGCTAGTCCTTCCTTGAATTCAAAAGGTCCTTTACATGGATTTGTCTTCTTCTTTTGCCTCTAATATGACTTCCTCTTGTCTTTAGCATTCTTATTTCCTTTGAAATTATTGGATTCTTGAGAAGAAAGTACTTGGTCCTTGGATGGTTTGATGACTCCCATATCAACCAATTTGTCTTGCTCCTTTGTGAGAGACTTCATGAATGCGCTAAGGGTGGGCATATTCCAATTTGGAAATGCCAATTCAACAGTATGGATGGTAGATACAAATACAGAGTAATCAGAACCCAACTTTGAGAGGATGTACATAATGAGTTTATCATCCTTCTTCTCTATGCCACACTGCTTGAGCTTGTTTCTTGGGATTTCTCCCAAGCTAGTGCTAAAGATCACCTGCTAACTTGTCGCAGTAGTCTCAATGTAAAAGTAAAAACAAATGTAAATAATAGTAAATTTGATCTAACATGTGCAAAGAAATAAAAACTAGATTTAAGAGCAATAAACAATGAGATCTATGAGATAAAAAAGAAATAAAAAATTTGATCTTTTGTATTACCTCAAATGGTGAGGATGGTGATGTTGAGTAGCTCCTAGGTTGAGATGATCCAATGGTCCAATGGTATCTTCTTCTCCAATGCTCTAATGGGGATCTTCAAACTCAAAAGTGAGGCTAGGGGTCTCAAGAGTGAGTTTGGCAGCATAAGGATAAGATGAATGTTGATGAATAGTGAGGAGCCCCTATCACCTTTTTATAGTTTTTTGGTGATGGGAAATACCATTATGGTTTAAGGAAACCAATGGTATTGACCAAAATGGTTTAGGTCTCTTTTGTCCTCTTTTTCCTTTTTTGAATATTTTTTGAATATTATTCCCTTTTAATTGATTTTTGGGAATTTTGGACCCTTTTTGAAGGGTTTTTTGAGGAAAAAGACATATTTTGAGGGGAAAAAGGTGCATTATGGTGTTTTTGGTGACCTCTTGAAGGTTTTAGAGGCTCAAATGGTGGAAAAAGTGGACAAATGGGTCATGTGAATAAGGGAATGAGCTAGTGAGCACTTTTTGGGTGTTAACAAACTGCCCCTTGATGTGTGAGGGCAGGAGCTCATCGTATGGCCGATAGACATCATAGTTCTTTTGTCTTTTTTCTGGGGTTTGGAGAAGAGAAGAGACCGATTGGAGAATGGAATAGTGGTCCCTTGGAAGCTGCAAAAACTGAAAAAGTACATGGCCTCAAAATGAATGAGGAATAATCTCTCGTAAGGGACGAGGCGGGCATACCCATGCTCGTATCAAGACATATACATAACAATTAGGCCCAAGAAGGGGGACCTGAATAATACATAAAAATATGCGGGTACATCATAATGGCCCAGAGGGGACACAATGCTGGGATGTACTTATGGTCATACCATGACTGATCTCAATAATTGATACACTGGAAAAGAGCAACAACCATTCTAAATAAGGTTTTAGAAGGGTTAATGAACTGCTGGAGCTGAAGGTGTCCAACATCTGTAGGGACTCAATGACTATGAGCCAACCTCTGAGGGAGTATATGTAACTATATACTCGAGGGAGTATAAAACTGAGGTACTTCCGAATACTGTAGCCATGCGCAACCCAGATATCTATAGGAATATGTAACTAGTTGTTTCCTCGATTGGACTCATCAATATGGTAGAGTCAGGTGATATCTAGGGTCTTCAACAAATAACTGAAAGGACCAATACCCTGTACAAGTCTCAATGATGCGATCAAGGTGTTGACGTCGAGCATGTGAGAAACAATCATTTGGAGAGGCACTGAAGACTCCTTTCAAAATTATTCATAAGCACTCATCACTAATGGTGATGAGTCCAAGGCACAGGGACCTCTAGCTCTATCCTCTCGAATATATTTGGTTGGTGTCAATAGAGGGAGACCGGAAATTGTCAAGGAAATGATGTTTCCTTTATAGGAGCACGAGGTGTACAACTGAAGTGTGATAGTACTAATGGTAGGACTAACATACTGCCGGGATGGGGTATAACTGGGGTCATGGAGTGGGTGGACTCAAACTTCCTTTGTTCAGAGCATGATGACATGATTGACCTAGCAGCATATGAAACATACATTTAGGTGTGGGGATCATAGCTTAAGGGATCAGGGGTATGTATTGCAGACTGGAGTGACTCTAGGGGACAAGCTGATGGATGTTATTGGAAGACTCTTAGGGTGACATACTGCAGAATACTCTAAACAAAGGCGACCATAATGGGGAAGCTGCCATATGAGTAGACATGATCTGTTGTGGCGCCGAAAATCACAGTTGGTTCCTTTTTCGTGGTTTTAGTGAGCTCCAAGAAGGGATAAAAGTGTCCTCTGAAATGGTACTGTCCTGTGGATTTATGCGAGCCCAGGACTATTCATGTTCATGAGTGCTTTCATTTTTAAGGGTCTGAAAATGATAAGAAGACTTTGAATTGGTGGATGAGTACCATCCTGTTGATTTGTATGAGCCTAAGATGGTGATTGGTCATGGTTGCTTTCAATTGTAGAGAGTCTGAAAGCGGTAAGTAGACTCCATTGGTGTTCTTTTTTGTATGTTAGTCTCCAAGGCCCGAAAAAGCATAAAATGATCCAAATGGAGAACTCTTCTAGCCGATGTGACTAGAGTATTCTTTTTTTGTAATTAGTCTAAAAGGTCCGGAAAAGGGGTAAAATTATACCAGGTAGATGCCCTTTTATATACTTTTAGTGAGCATGAAAGGAAGAAAGATTGCTCGGTGATCATTTCATTGTTTTAGGAATTAGAAAAGAGCTTAATAGAAACTCCCTAAGTACCTTTTTCGTAAAAGAGTTGCTCGACCTGAAAAAGGGATAAGATTATACCGAACAAGAAGATATTAGTGAGAGCAAGTGATCTCAAGCATCATCACAAGTGCAGAAAATTGAATCGGTGATATAACAATCGTAAAAAACAAACCATGGCTGATGTGGCATGCAAACCAAGGCGACGAGTGTGTGTGAAAAAATGTCCAAAAAAATCTGGTGGTGAGAGCGAGAAATGATCTCAAGCATCATCGTGAGCGCAGAAAAATGAATCTGACGTTATTAAACTTGTCAAAAACGGACAACGGCTGATGTGGCACGCAAAATGAGGCAATGAGGGGCATGTGAAAAAATGCCTGAAACGGGACCTAGTGGAATCGAGAAAAGGAGTGGACTATCGTGAAGTTCTCGCCGCGCTGATTCCAATGGTACCAATGGTTTGAAAAACGGATGTCGTATGATGCCGAAATGGTTGACTGAAAATTGGTCAAATTTCTATAAATAGCAAGTGGACCCAATGTGACATGTGTCATTTTCACAGTTCAGTTTTACAGAGTAATTTTATTTAGTCAGAGCATTTTCTTCATTTGTGGGAGATTCAACCGTCAATTTTTGATTCCGCGAAGTTCAGGTAAGCCCACTTGTCTTAGTCTTTCAATTTATTTGCTTTCTGGTGGGTATCAGATTGGTGAATACTCTATGTTGGCTTGCCAACGCGGAATATCGCGGGTTTTGAGGCTTTTCACGTGATTCACATCGCGGCTGTGGGATTCACAGCAGGGATGTGCATCGCGGCTATGGGTGCTTACAGCCGCGATGTGCATCGTGACTGTGGGTGCTTACAGCTAGGGTGTGCATCGCGGTTGTGGGTGCTCACAGCCGTGATGTGCATCGCGGCTGCAGATGCTTATAGCCGCGATGTGGATCACTGGCTTTGGAAAAAAAATTATTTGTATTTTTTCTAAAAACTTTCGTGTTTGCTTTGGCGGGATGCTTAGGCGGCCGCAAGCATCATGGAGGGAGAGAGAGATCGATGAGGAGTTGATGGAGACTATTCAGGTGAGCCCACTGTTATCACATTTTATGTCGGCAGCAACTTCCATACTGCATATTGTGCAGCCGAGGACCTCACAGTACCTTTTTTCTCGAGATCAATAGATCAGCTGCCTTCAGAGGAGGCATTTTTGTTCATATTGCCCCTAGCAGCATATCAGAGGGGACAGACAGTTGCACTTACCATATACCACAGGGTTACCTTTCCTTGCCAGGCTTTGACACAAGCCCATTTGAGACAGTTTCCCAGTCTTGTTATGATCAAGATTATCATAGTATAGTGTTGGTTTATTATGTGCCCAGATTCAGCAAAGATCCAGCTTAGATATAGGTTCAGTAGCAGCAGGTATATGGTGCAGTAGGTATTGCATATTGTTGATTATTGCTCATGTTGTAGATCAGGCTCATTTATACTTGTTAGTACACTAACTTTGCATGAGATGATATATTTGGTGATCTAGCTATGATGTGATGTGTTTGGGCCCTTGGTGATGTCACTCCACCCCTCTGGTTAGACTTATGTATATGCACGCTGAGTCATGTCCTATATACTTGGCTTAGACTTGATCACTTAGCCCGTCGGTCGTTGACTTTAGCATCATTACCACTTTCTCCACCCATCCGACTCACCTATGACACTTCTTCTCCGATGTGGATTCTGATTTGTGATCCCGAGGACCCCTTTCCCCACTGATCTCTGAGTTTTCCATGTTTCCCCGTTCATTGTGCCTCGGCTCTTTAGTGTGTGAGATACACGGTTCGACCTGGGATTTGGTCCTATCGGTTGCCCCCGATGTTGCAATGCAGTTAGGATTGTGTAGCCTCACCGGGTGCTCCCCATTTGTCATCAAAGCATGTATTTCCCACCCCATTACCTTTGCAGTATGAGCGCCATGTTTATATCTTTTGAGATATGTATGTAGCCCAAGAGGGCCATGAAGAAATGAAGAAATGAAATGTAAATTAGGCTAAAAAGGCCTTTATGTTTTAAATGTAAAATCTAGCCAAAAAAGGGCTAAGTATGAAACTCATTGTAAAATCCATGCAATGTGTTTATGAACACACATGGATTCTGGTCAGCTATACATGTCAGCATTTGTAGTGGTTATTCCTCACCTAGTCCTGCAGGACAAGGAGGTGAGAAGGAGCAAGGGACAAGCTCAAGATTGACCCCTAGAGTCTCAAGTTATGGTTTGTCGGACACCCAGTTTGGCGGCTCTAGAAAAGAACCTCACGGATTCTTCAGATACGGATGTGAGTTGTGGGATACTTTTTAGATGACTAGTGGTGGTTTCCATGCACTATACCCATTTGTGAGGCACCGCCCTTCCCTGTGTTCTGTCATGGCATAATTACCTCAGTGGACCCTGCTTTCCCGAGTTGTCCAAACGGTCACATGATCTTCATCCTGGTCTTCCCATATCCTTTGCTTTGTCACCCACATCACCTAGAGTTAGCAAAGTGGTCAATTCTATAGAGGTGTATAGCATCTTAGTCTTTTGGAGGTGGTGGGCCCACGTCACCAGGGCCTTGTATTATTTCGAGATTTAATGTACTTTTGATCACCATGTTATCATTTATTGCTTAGTAATGTACTAACTTGTATAATTGAGCCTTGTCACTTCATGCTTGCATACAGGTTTTAGCTAGCACCCTTGTTGACCAGATTTGACTTGGTCAAACTGGGTTGACTAGGCCAAAATGGGCCCGAAAAAATGTTGCGATTGGAATTCCAATTTCGATCATTTGTTATCTATAGGGGTCCCATATGAGCATGCAATTGACGGAATTGCAAAATATTGAACCGTTTGAGAAATTTTTAATTATTATTGGTCAACTTTGACCTGTTTTAATTAAAAATTATGGATTTAGGGAAAATAATGCCAAAGTGATGGATCGGGGTCGTTCAAGTGGTCATCCCTACTACTTTTGGGGTCCACAATCACATTGCCACAGACGGTTTGGCAATCCGGGCAATAAAAGTGGGTCAAAAGCCCAATTTTCATCTTCAACCATATAAACCAACAAAAAATACATGGAAATCAGAATTTGACTAAGGCAACTATAGACAAATGGCAAAATCAATGGATGGCAATGGCAAAGGTAATCTCTAAGGTATTTTTGGTAATGTTTCATGTGATATTGGCATGTTGTGGGGCCCTCCATGTGACAGCTCATGCTAGAGGTCGATTTGGCCCAAGAGGGGCGTTTTTCTTCTCCCATGGGGAATTCGATTTGGCTTATGTGGGCATGTGGGCCCTTGTTGTATATGGTTGGGGGGATAAAACCCCATAGAGACATCCCCCAACACCTCGTATCATGTGGTAGCCCCCATAATGGGCCCCTCTCCTCCTCTAGTGCGCTTCTCTTGGGGCAATTCGCACCCTCCTCTAGGGAGTCATCTCCACCATTCGATTTAGATGGTTGGGGATTGATCTCCACCCTCATTTTTGGGGGGAAACCTATTTTGATAGTGAGCCATCTCTATAAGAGAATGGGCTCACCCCATTTGTACTTCTTCTTGGCATTTTTCAGACTTGAGATTGAGCAATAGAGAGACAATTCTTCCATATTTGCTTGTGATATGGTGGTGAATGCTTATGGTGCTGATTGTTAACATATTGCTAGTGCATTTCTAAGTTATTTTGTGTTTTCTCCATCACTCTTTGGCCAAAAACGAATTGCAGGTGACTTGACCACTTGGGGAGGGCGCAACTCTTGAGTTAGCAGCTTCTAGTTGCTTCTCTCTTCAGGATTTCAACAAGGAAAGTGAAATTTACTATTGTACCTCACTTTCTTTCATTATTAGTCTTTCATTTGCTGATTTCCTTGATTATTTGCCATAGTTTCTGACTTACTCCTCTCTTTGGCAGGTACAAGGGTGCATTGGACAACTGGCAGCATCAAAACGCAAAGGGAAAACCCACAATTGCTTAGCATTTGGAATCTGGGGTTTGTCTTTAGCTCATAAATGCCTTCATCTTTATTATCCGGGTAAAATCTTTGCTCGTCTCTCCCATTTTAGTTTCATTTGCAAATGCTTGGCTACAATCCTAAATAAAACCCTAAAAATTAATAACTTAATTTCCAACCGTAGGAACTTAGTTTTCTCTCCAAACCCGCTTATTATTTCCCCTTAAAAGCTTATATCTCAGGTTTGGTTAGTTTCCGACTCCATTTACACATATTTTAGGCACTGGTCACTTTGCCAAAAACGCCCTTCTAGGGAATTTTTCTCTTACAGCCTGTTGGGTGTATTTTGGGGTTCTTGGTATTTGCTATTTGTGTTTAAAACATATTTTTACCTTAGTATAGCAAGTATCAATAGCTGGAAGTGAGTTTAAATGTCTTTTTTGACTGCCCTAGGTCCATTTTTCCACTGTTTAACCCATTCACCTAAAGCTGTTCATTTCACTTCTTGCTGGTCCAATTTTTCTGCACTAAATCGGTCACTTAATCAACTCTACAATCACTAGAAGAAGTGTTTAAATTACCTGATTCAATTCTGCCATGCTTGAGTAGTCATTATATGCTTCAGCCCCCCATAGGCATAATATTCAACCACTCTTCTAGTCATCTTTCATTTTATGATTTAGTTTCTAGCCTTAAAATCTTCCATTTATTCATCATAATATTCTTGTATCGGATCTGATCTCATCTCTCAGAGACTATCTTCTAATTTCAAGATCCTGATACTACTAGGCTGCAAGAAATCTCACCTTTAGTCATCCATCTTGTTTAGTGTGTTGATTATCTTTTGGGTTTAGGGTGTTTGATTGTTGAGTCTCAACCTTCACTGGTTGAGCGGGGTCTCCCCCTTGACTTGGCCAGATGCCTCGTCTAAAGTGACAATAGCCTTGTCTGGTGTGACTTCCGTTCATTCGAGCGGAGGACCTGGCTATTGCAAGTTACACCTTCCTAGTTGCATCCTCTATCGTCCCTATTGGGATATCTATTACAAGTAGCTAGAGATTGTGTGATAACACCCACATGTGTGGGCGACGTTGGATTTGGGTGGACTACTGAAGTTCGCATAGATTACTCTTATGCGTTCGGTTAGAGACTTGCTAAACAGGTTCATTGATTTATGGGACCCAGAGGAGCTAGATTTTATGGTGCAAGGTGAGAGATTGGATCTCACCTTGACTGATGTGTATTTCCTTACTGGATTGTCCCGTTTGGGTGAGATAGGGGACACCCAGCCCAGGATTCTGGCTGGTATGGATATAGAGGATCTCCTTGAGAGATTTTTCTATCGAGGGGCCCGTGTGCAGAATAGCACATTGATTGTCTCGGATCTGCAAGAACCGGAGATGCAGGCAGTGGCCCCTTGTGTTTTGAGGGTGCTTGGTGCACAGGTGCCCCACCATTTGTCAGGGGGTTAGATGATGATGGTTCATCGTGTCATGACTGGGACTTATTTTGCTTGGGGTTAGATGTTCCTTGCTTGTGTTCAGTGAGAGCTGAGAAAGGTGAGGCGTGAGGGAGGAGAGTTCAGTTTTTCCTCTTTCCTGTGTTGCTTGTTGTTCGAACGGGTACCTACCTTGCGGCCATGTGTGCCGGTTCGGGATGGTCTGAGGAGTGTGCCACGGATTGTGTGGTGGGGGGAGATGATGCCCCGGGGTGGTGGTGGTATTCGTCGATTCTTCACAACGGAGATGTACGAGTAGTGGGAGCAGATGCCAGTCATGATTGACGACTATCCGTACCAGGGTATGGACTTCTAGGGAGACATCGAGATGCCTCGAGCTTAGGGACAGGCTTGGAGGTTGGATGGTACATCTTGTTTTTGTTGTTCTATCATATCATGTTTGTATGGTTTGTTGATTTATGATAGTTAGATATGTTTATATGATATTGACGTATTTCAATTTGGGTTATTGCAGATGTGGGTCCGCTACTACCACCAGATCATCAGGGTCATAGGGGATGGATGGTGGTGGTGGTACCTCCACTAGTAGTAGCACCTCCGCCTCATGCACGAGGAGCTGTGCGTCACTGAGATGATGCCATAGAGGATGTACGTGATACCTTAGAGGCATTGTTGGATGATGTACCAGACGATGGTTGGAGATACCTGATCAGTGCGTGTTGGACCGTTGTTATGATGCTCCGCATGAGTGGAGATTGATTCTACGGAGAGTAGATGTGTTGGCAGCTGAGAGGAGAGCTCGAGATCAGTATGATTAGGAGGAGGAGGAGCTGGAGGAGGTGGCTAACTGTGATGATGAAGACTAGGTTATCTTGTACTTTCCCCCAAATGCTGATGAGCATATGGGGACGCTTTTTGTTGATACAAATTTTGTACAGCTGGTGTAGTTTTTGTATATTTGGGTACTGAGGGCACCCTTGACATTGTGACTCTATGATGATATATATATATATATATATGCATATGTATGCATTTTTTATTATATAGTCATGTATGCACATGGATGCACATCTTGTCTTTGCTTTTATGTCTTGTTGCATGTGGATGCAATTGTATGTGTTTTGTTTGCCTGTGGAGGCACCTTCTATGCATGTGGATGCAATACTTTTTTGTCTTTTGTATGCCTATGGAGGCACATGTTATGCACGTGGATGCAATACTATGATGTTTTACTTAGTTTGTTTATTTGATTTTTTGATGCCTATGTGATGCATGTTGTGATGTCCTACATGTTTAGGTTGATGTGCCAATCTAGAATGTTGTTAGCCATTTGGTCTGCTACACTGTTTAGATTTCTTGGGACATGAGTGAATGAAATGGATTCAAAGTCTCGAATCATTTTTTTAGTGCGCACGTTTTCTAAATAGATAGGGATCGCGTACCTGGCAATAGTTGTTGAGCTGGGAAACAAGGAGTTGGGAGTCCAGGAAGATTCTAAGGTGACTTATGCCCATCTAGAGAGCAACGGCCAGTAGATCGGTCACGGCGTCGTACTCAACTTGATTATTTGTGGCAGCACCTATGCACTCTCCGTCGAGGTGGATCAACTCGTGTGAAGGGGAATAAAGTACCCAAGTTGCAGAGGTGAGATTTGGAGACCAGCGACTTGCACCGTCGGCAAAGCCAATATGGTAGAGTGGAATGGGATCCATCTGTGTTCATGCAGGAAAAAATGAAAATGTAAGGCTTTGAAAGTTTACAATGAAAAAATGAATTAAAAATTGTACAATATGGACTGTGGTGTCCAGAAGATTTTTATGGATAGAATCGTTGGAGATACAACCCATTACGGGGGTTGTGCATGGGGTTTCCTTCTCAGTCGGTCAAAATGTATGCCCCATGTCCAAGGCAAGTGTGTATGATGTATGGGCCTTGCCACATTGATTCGAATTTTCCTTTTCCCGTTTTTTCATGGGCTTGGTCATAAACAAGTACAAGGTCTCCTTCACTAAATGCTCGTCAGTGAATGAGTTTATCGTAATGGAGTTTTGATCTGTTCTTTACGGCTTCAATTGTTTGGAGAGCTGCATGGAGATCTTCGCCAGCCTGCTCTAAAAGAAGTAAGTGTTCTTCAATTGGTGAAGTATCTGGGAGGAATTCTATGGAAATTTGTAATGTCGGGATCTGACACTCAATAGGGAGGACGAATTCTACGCCATGAACCAAATGGAAAAGGGTGAAGCCGGTGGTGGTTTTCGTGGATGTGCGGTAATCCCATAATGAGGGAAAAAGCATGTGATGCCAATTGGATTTATGTCTGTTGATAGTGCGCTGGAGGATGGTCTTCAAAATTTTGTTAACAGCTTCGACTTGGCCATTCCCTTGGGGGTAGTAGGCGGAGGAGAAATGATGTTCAAAATTAAGGAGTGTTGACAATTCTCGCCAAATGGAGTCCTCAAAGAGAGAACCATGGTCTGAGACGAGTTGCTTAGGTACTCCAAAACGAGCAATAACATGGTTGAGGAAAAAACGAGTTGTAGTGTCAACTTTGCAGTTCTAAGTAGGCATGGATTTTTCCCATTTGGTAAAGTAATCGACGGCCACAATGATGTGTTTATGGCCGCCAACTGATGCAGGGTTTTAATCCATGAAGTCGATGGCTTCCGCAGGCACCGCTATGATAGTCATTAAGGACTTGTTCTGCTTCTTCTCGAGAAAGGAAACGCTGTAGGATTGTGTCAACACCATGTCGATAGAGGACATCACCTAAGAGGAGATAACAAGGCTCATGGTGACGAATGCGACATCGTCTGTCACGGTCAATATTGGGTTGAAACTTCTGTGTGAGGAGGTATACCAAAATGTTGCCATACCAAGGGTCGTCAGACGAGATAATGAATAAATGTTCGTCAATTAGATCAGTATGGATAGCTGGGATGACAATGAGGATTGTAGGTCCGTAATGAGCTGAGCAAGTGGTAGGGATTTTGTGCTCTTTGAGGTCTTAAAAGTTAGGTCGTATTCTTGTAAGATAATCACCCATTTAGCTAAGCGCCCTGGGAAAAGGCGACATGTTAAGAGATAGATCATGGGGTTGGAATTTGTGACAACTATGGTATGGCTGAGGAGAATGTAATGGCACAATTTCTATAGTGAAAAGGCGATGGTGAGGGCCATCTTCTCTTCATGTGGGTAGAGTAGTGGTGAGCCTAATAAGGTTTGGATTACATAGTAAATGACATGCTCTTGATGAGCAGAGTCTTCTTGGACAAGTACTCCAAAAACGGCATAATCGGATGCTAAAACGTAAAGGATGAAGTCTCTTTTGAAATCCGGAGGAGAAATCAAGGGGGCATTAGTGAGTGCTTTCTTCAGGTCTATCAAATCTCCTTCTGCTTGGTCATCCCATACGAAACTGGTATGAAGGCATAGAAAATGGAGGAAACCATGCACTGTCATGGTGTAATCTGGGACAAAGCGACAAAGGAAGTTGGACCTCCCCTGAAGGCTTTGTAGCTATCTTAGTGTACGAGGTGATGGTAGGTCCACGATGGCTTGGACCTTTAAAGGGTCTACGATGATCCCTTTTTCTGAAATGATGAAACCCAACTGACGGCTTGCTAGAACGCAAAAGACACACTTGAGTGGGTTCAAGCGGATTCGGTATTTGCGACAATGCAAGAAAACTTGTCAAAGGTCGTCTAGATGGTCAGATCGTTTCTTAGATCAAGCCGTGAGGTCGTCTAGATAAACCAATATGATGTTAATAATATCATGAAAACAATAAGTCATTGCTCGCTGAAATGTGGCTCCAGCGTTCTTGAGACCGAAAGGAATGACACGATAGGTGAAGGTGCCCCATGGGGTAGTTAAAGTGGTCTTGTATTGATCAACCTTGTGGATTTTAATTTGGTTATACCCGGAAAAGTCATCCATGAAAGATAGTACCTCATGTCCCGCACATGCATCGATTAATTGGTGGATAAATGGTGTTGGGAAGTTGTCTTTGGGACAAGCTAGATTGAGGTCACGAAAATCAGTACAGACACAAATGGTGCCTACTTTCTTATTGACTGGAACTGGTTTGGAAACCTAGGTGGTATAAGCAATAGGATATATGAAACCTGCTACTCGAAGCTTCTCAATTTCGGCTTTGATGGATGGAAGCTTGGATGGGTGAATGGGGCATTGTTTCTGGCGGAATGGAGATATGTTGGGCCAAGTGTCTATGTGATGTTCTACAATAGTAGTATCAAGACTAGGCATCTCTGTGTAAGACTAGGCAAAGACATCGCAGAATTCTTGGAAGAGTTTATTATAGGCTTGGGTTTCATTTTCAGTGCATGATGCACCTAAAGAGATAAGCTCGGGTTTTCCGGGGGTGGTGGAGATGTCGATTTTTATGATCGGCGAAATGTTGGCCATGTTACCTTCTTCAAAGGCTTCTGGTGCTGGGATTGGATCTTTGAACCAATCTACCTTGGTTGGTAAAAAATCTTTTGATTTGATAGACAGTTGGTTTGTCGTGGTGGACGTAGATGCCTTAGGGATGAAGTATGATCGATGGTGCATATCATCCCAGGGGTAGTTCGGTGTAGTAAGTGTTTCTAGGATTTCCTCATCGCTATGGAAGTAGTGTGTCATCAAATCAATTGGTTCAGGCTTGTATGTAGTTGAAATCATATAAATGGTATTGATTTCTTCTGAAGGGGACGATTATGGGGGGAATATTTCCTCAATGAGCCGGGGGGATATCTCTAGGTCAGCATTCTTCAGGTCATATAGTGCTGCTCTATAATCTGGGAGATCAGGGTAGTGATGTGAATAATGGCTGTAGATGCCATAGATCGCAAAAGGGTGGTTTGTATGTAGTTATTTATCGTGAGGATGAGGGGGTAGCTGAAGTTTAACAACTGGAATGTTCGAGTCGCCATCCAACATTTGCATGTGTTCTTGAACTGCTGGTAATTGTAGACATAGATGTGTAGCATGGCCTATATCATCGCACAAGGAGCACTTGGGGGGTGAGCGGATTGTTGGGGGATTCTTCACTAATTTGGGAGTTGTTGGGGGGGTGCGAATTGTGGGTCCAGTGGTGTAGGTCTGTGGACCTCTGCCCCCATGGTAGTTGGATTGAGGGGGTGTAGCTAGGGTTTTCACCCTAGCTTATGCAAATGAGCACCTACTAAGGAGAAGGGACTCCTTAGTAGCAGTTCAGAAAAATGGTGAAATATGACAATACAATAAAATAAAATTAAACTAACATGAGCATGAACATAAATAACAAAACATGAAAATATGGTGAAGATCTCTCTTTTTGTATTAAAAATTACCTCATATGTAGAGGTTGGTGGAGCCTTTATAGCAGTCCAAGAGGGTTGCTTCCAAGCTCCAGTGTTGTTCCTTCTCCTTCTTCCAAAGATGTTTTGGAAATGGGGCCAAAAGGGTTCTCAAGAATTAGCTCCAATTGGAGAGCTAGGGTTTGAAGGGAATTTTCAGCAACATAAGGATAGGGATGATTGTGGATGAAAAATGAGGAGCCTCCATTACCTATTTATAGGTTTTTAATGGTGGAGTGTTGACCCATGGTTTTGGGCGCCATAGGGTTTAGGTTAGCTGTATAGGGTTTTTGCTTCCTTTTTTCCCTCTTTTTCCTCTTTTTTGTATTTTTTATTCCCTTTTTAGAGGGCTTTTGCTATTTTTGGAGTAATTTACATTATTTTGGCGGGGAAAAGGGGGGTTTTGTCATTTTAGAGGCTTTTTAATGGCTTTTTAAGGTTTTAGGGGCAAATATGGTAGGAAATATGGACAAATGAGTCATGTAATGAGGGAGATGAGGTAGTGAGCACTTTTTGGGTGTTAACAGATTGCCCTCTAATGTGTGAGGGCGGGAGCTCATCATATGGCCGATAGACATCATAAGTATTTTATGGTTTTCCTAGGATGTGGAGAAGAGAAGAAACGAACTAGAGCCCAAAACAATGGTTCTGAACAAACTGCAAAACTGAAAGTACATGACCTCAATAATGAATGAGGAATAATTTGAACATATGGACGAGGCGGGCATTACCATGCTCGTATCAAGATATAGAAAAATAACAAGGGGGTCCAAAAAATGGGGACCTGAAATATACATGGCCTCAAATGAGGAAGAATCTCAATATATGGATGAGGTGGGCATACCCATGCTCGTATCTAAATATATATAAAAAATAACAATGAGGCCCAAAAATGGGGGCCTGAATGATACATGGAGAACCACTATGTACATCATAAGGGTCCAGAGGGAACACAAATATGGGACATAATGCTGGGCTGACCATGGCTGAGCTGAAGAACTGATACACTGGAATATCAATAGTGGTGCTAAGTGTGGTACCAGAGGAACTGATGAACTACTGGATCATAGTGACGGGGAGTCATAGCCTCAATGGTACACTGAACTGGAACTAAACTGGGTACTCGAGGAAGCATATAATTAGATGGCTTCCGAATACAATTGCCAACATAACTTGGACATCCACGGGAACATATAACTGGGCATTCCGAAGTGACTCACCAATGTGCTAGAGTCGGGGGAAATATGGGGTCTTTGACCAATAACTAAAGGGATATATACCCTGCGCGATTCTCAATGATGTGATCGAGGTGTTGAAGTCGAGCATGTGAGAAATAGCCACTCGGAGAGGCACTGATGACTGCTCTAAAAAATGGTCCATAGGAACTCACCATAGATGGTGATGAGTCCAAGGCACAGGGACCTCTGGGTCTATCCTATGGAATAGATGGGATGCCGTCGATAGAGGGAGACCTGCAACTAGCAAGGTAATGATGTTTTCTTGGTAGGAGCACGAGGTGGAGAACCGGAGTGCGAGAGTACTGATGGTAGGACTAACATACTGTGGGGGTAGGGAATAACTAGGAAAGTAGAGTGGGTGGACTCAAACTTCCTTTGTTCAGAGTATGATGGCGGGGCTAATCGGGCAGCATATGAAACTGACTGGTGGGAAAGGGATCATAGCTGTAATGGACCAAGGATGGTGACTGGGATGAGTGATACTCAAGTTGGTGTAAGATGGTAGGAGACTGTAGAATACTCTGAACAAAGGCAACCTTATTGGGGGTGCTGCCGAGATGATCGATCATGGTGCTGAGAGGAACTGGGGGTACTTCTTCATGGGTTAAGGAACTAGAAGAATGTTGTTCAAAATGGTACTTTCATGTGGATTTATACGAGCCCAGGATAGTTCATGCTTGTGATTGCTTTCAATTTTAAGGAGTCTGAAAGCGATAAGAACACTTTGAAATAATGGAATGGTACTGTCGTGTGGATTTGTACGAGCCCAGGACAGTTCATGCTCGTGGTTGCTTTCAATTTTAGAGATTCTGAAAGCGATAAGAAGACTCCAAGGGGTTTCTTTTTCGTGTATTAGTCTCCAAGGCCCAAAGAAGCATAGAAGGATGCAATGAAAAACTCTTCTAGCCAGTGTGACTAGAGTATTCATTTTTTCGTAATTAGTCTACCAGGTCCGAAAAAGGGTTAAACTTATACCAGATAGACGCCCTTTTAGGTACTTTAACGAGCATGAAAGGAAGCAATATTGCTTGGTTATCTTTTCATTGTTTTATGAGTAAGAAAAGATCTTAACAAAAACTCCCTAAGTGCCTTTTTCGTAAAGGACTTGTCCGGCCCGAAAAAGGGATAAAATTATACCAAACAAAAGGAATGGCCAGGCAAGGAGGAAGTGTTCAATCAGGGAACATTGATGAGAGCCAAGAATGAGGGTGGGGGCGAACACTGGTGGGCCTCCTTGCGCGGTCATGAATGGTGGAAAAATAACGAAATAATTGCAGTATGAATGGAGTGAATGGCTCATGTAAAAAAGTGTAACAATCCGATGGTAGCCAATGTGGTCTGCAAACCAAGACAGCAAGGTGGCAGGACACAATGTTGAAATTGTACTTGTGAGAGCGAGAAATGATCTCAAGCATCATCACGGGCTCAGAAAACTGAATCCGGTGATATAAAAAGTGTCAAAAATGGAGAATGGCCGAGGTGGCACGTAAACAGAGGCGACGGGGGGCGTTTTGGAAAAAATACCTGAAAAATATGCTGGTGAGAGCAAAAAATGATCTCAAGCATCACCACGGGCTCGAAAAAATGAATCCGATGATATAAAGTATATCAAAAACAGAGAACGGTCGAAGTGGCATGCAAACCGAGGCGATGATGGTGTCTAGAAAAAATGCTCCAAAAAATGATGTAGAAAAAATAAGAAAACAATTCAACCATCTTGACGGTCTTGTCGTGCCGATTCCAGTGGTGGAAACGGTTCAGAAAATGGACTCCGTATGGATTCAGAATGGCCAAAACAAGAAAAAGTCAACGGACTATAAATAGTAAATGGGTCCAACATGACAAGTGTCATTTGGACTTGTTTGACTTTGACTAGAGATCAGAGTGGACCAGAGCATAGTTGGTGTTTCTAAACGATCCGACCAGTCGTTTTCAGATCTGGGAATTGCAGGTATTCCGATAAATTCATACCTGCATGTTTTACTAGGTTCGGGGGGGGATGGTGGGTCCCCAGGGGGGACTTGTATGGTCCACGTGGGGTGGACTGCAGGTTTCCGGGGTGGAACCATGGTCTGGGACTGCGGGTTCCGGATCTAAACATGCGGTTGGGGCCATGAGTTCCAGGTTTGAACTCGTGGTTCGGGACCGCGAGTTCGACTCCTATAGTCGCGGTCCTAGACCGCGATCGTAGCTCTGATAGCCGCGGTCTGAGATCGTGGCAAGGGTCCCTAAAGCCGCGATCTGGATCGAGATTTAGGGTTATCCTGGGGGGTGGGGGGGGGGGGAAGGGTTATTTCTTTGACATGGGTCTGATGAGTTTGCATTGTGTGATTGACAGGATGTCGGTAGTGCTGTGGTGAGAGCGAGAGGTCCCGGACGACATAGTGGATGTCATCTGGAGGGATCGGCATGTGCGGTCTACTTTGGGGTTGTGTGGGCTGCTGAAGTTCGCACAGGTTCCCATGATGCGTTCAGCAGGGCTACTGCTGAACAGATTAGTGAGATTTTGGGAGCCGGACATACAGGCATTTAGGGTGTAGGGGGAGAGAGTGGATCTCACCCTTGCGGATGTATATTTCTTGACGGGGTTTCCCTGTCTAGGTAGGGTGGCTGATACGCAACCACGAGTGTCCGCAGACATGGACATGGAGGATATGTTGGAGCGGTACTGCGTTCCTGAGGCTTAGTGCATAGGAATGCACTCCATATTGTGGGTCTGCGAGAGCCATTAGTACAGGCGATCGCGGTGTGCGTGGTTCGGGTTTTAGGGTCCCAGTCGCCTGAGTGGGTGTCAGGGGGCCAGATGTAGCTTGTGGAGCGGGTGCTGGGTGGCATATACTATGCCTAGGGCCAGATGTTCCTCATCGGTGTTCAGCGACAACTGACCTCAGTGAAGGAATCTAGAAAATGATTCTGCTATGGATCCTTTATCTGTGCCTTCTTCATGGAGTGGGTACCTACACTGCGGTTGCAGCTGCTGATCAGGGTAGGAGGACTCAGGGAGCCGCGCATGGTGTGGTGCGGAGAGATGATGCGACGATGGGGTGGCTGTGAGGTTGGTAGGTACTTCACCTAGGATCTCTACCTATAGTGCTTGCAGATGCCACTGACAATGGATGATTATCCATACAGAGAGATGGACTATACAGGAAATCCGGAGGCACCGAGGCCTCCAGGGCAGGTGTGGGGAGCAGATGGTATGTATTGATTTGCTTGATTGTTGTTGATGTCAAATTTTTTGTATGATAGGTTTGAGATATTGATATGTTGTTACTAACTGATGTATGATCTGCAGATGTTGGCCCCAGACCACCACTAGAACATGTAGATCACAGGGGGCATGTGGCAATACCGCCCCTACCAGGCCAAGGGGAGGTCCATCGACGGGACGCTGAGGGGAGTATGGATTCTGTACAGATGCTTCTCGATCGTTTGCTGGTTGGAGTGACTGATGATGGGTGGCGGGACTTGGATCTAGAGGTGATTCAGGACTTGAATAAATCCCATAGTCAAGAGGAAGAGTTTAATCATTGATATATACCTCAATTAGGAAATATATGCTTAGGTTTGGCCTTATAAACATTCTATTTCTTATTTGTTATACTAATTTCCTACTATGAAATTAATGAAATGAGTAAGTCATAATCTAGGCTTCATGGTATTATGATAACCTTAAATCATATATGAATATGATTTTGATATGATAGATGAGCTAGTCATAATAATAATAATAGTAATAAAAAAAATATTTCATATTTTGAGTTTAACTTCTGGATGTTTTTATAGCTGGTAAGGTGGGACATTACATATTGTATCAGAGTGAGCTACAACATTGGTGCCTAATGTGCCTATATGCTCGTTGGTAGGCTATTTGGCTTGCATTTTGAATTGTTGTGTATGTTTACTTGGGTGCATGTTGGTTGCATGTGATATTATTTTTGTGACTATTATATTAATTCATCTAGAAAATTGTTGAAAGAAGGAATACGCCCTTATATTATTTGTATTTTTGTTGAAACAATTAAATAACTTAAAGAGATGCTATGAAAATATTTGCTTGAGTAGTGGGTGTTAAACCCAATCTTGTCAGTGGCTTGATTTCATTATGGATATATGTGGAGTGTATGTGATTTCTTATATGTTTAATGTGTCATTATCAACATGGTATGGGTTAAATAACCATCTTTACTAGCTGAAACCACACATAGCAAAAAATTAAAAAAAAATTATGTACTATGGTATGATGACTTAGTATGCGTGCATCGGTAATGTGTATGAAGGGTGAGTCAAGATGCAATTAATGTGATGATTGAGTTCAACATGTTAATTTTGACTCTTAAATTATCTTCACTATTCAAAACTCCATGTGAGCTATCTTGAAGTATGTCACTTTTAACCGTGAATGCAGTTTCACAAGCAATGCACGACATAAAGTTAAAGAGTTAAAATATGACTTGTGAATATATTCTTAGTGAATAAGAATGAAATTCATGTGAGGAGTTTAATACAATATTTGTGTGCTTGGTAATAATTCATTTTGGGTTGGTGCTTTTCATCAAATAACTTGCAACTACTCAAATACTAGGATGTGTTATGCCCCACTTAGTAAAGCAGAGGTTTATATGATTTGTAAGTGTGAAGGGTTGTGGAAACCATTTTCAGAAAAATTGAAGGCTATGTTCTACCATGATAAGTATGGATGGGAATATATAGTATGGTTGTGGAAACCATTTTAAGGAGAGTTTAAAGGTTGTGTTTTCCTATGTTGATTATGGGTGTGGAATACACACTAACATATATTTATGAGTTAAATAATTCTTCATGTGTGAATGAAGAAACTATTTTGATGATACCACATGTATATGATTAAGAAGGGTTGATCGTACCTACTAAAATCAAGTAGATTAAATATTCATAACATGAATTTATTTAATATCTAAATGCATATTATTCTGAGTTGAGAACAATTTCATGTTACTAGAATATGCATGATATGACATTTGTTGGTTATGAGTATTCTTTTTATAAAAATAATTGGTTTGGTTTGGGTTTCCCAAACCAATGTCAAATGTTTGTTAAATTGCTTATGGGAATGCTATAGGTAGGCATAGTTTATTTTTTAGTGTCATAGCTCCTTCCATTTGCTTGCATTTTCTCTTTCGTCATTTATTTTAGTTAAAGCTAAGGTAAGCTCATTTATTTTAGTTCAAGCTAAGGTAAGATCATTTATTTTAGTTCAAGCTAAGGTAAGCTTTAATATAGTCTCGAAAACACAAAATAAATTTGTGCTTTAGATCTTGAATGTGAAAGGAACTTGTTTTTCCTTATTTTGGTGCCTATCCCTTTAGTTGGTGAATCCCAAAAACCATTGACTATAAAGTTATTTCAAGCCTAATTATGCTTGCAATGTTGTGGAATACTTTCTTTATGTGGAAAACCCTTATTTAGTTTGCTTTTCTAGTTTGCCCTAGTACAACTTGTGGCGGGTGGCTTAAAATAGTTTAAGGATTCACTTGAAATTTATTTTTGTTTCTAGAGTTTTTCATTTGGTTTTGGATTTCCTTCTATGCAATTCCTCACTAGTTTGTTTTATAACTTATATCGAAAATATGCCATTGTGTGCTTTTGAAGTTTCCTCACTAATGGATTCTTTGTTACAAATTTCCTCTTAATTAGTTGGCTTAGTGGCTAGTTTCATAAAGAGGCCTTTGCATATCTGAACTCTCGCTACTTCTAAATATGGCCTTAATAGAATATGAAACCTAATATATAAAATGGAACCTTGTGAGGGACCTTCATATAAAAGCGCCCATCGCCCTGGTTAAGAAATAAAATAATATTTGACTTTTCACCCAGATTTTGGCATTCATTTGTAAACCATTTCGTTGCCCTCTTGTGAGTCTCCTAGAAACCAATGATAGTTTATTGAAAGCTATGTATTGTTTAGCAACCAAAATCTATTTTAAACATTGGACATAGTTCATTAGCACTTTGGTGATTCAATGAAGGTAGAAGAGTTAAATAATTTGTCTAGACTCAACCTATATTTTTAGCTACCTTGATGCAATTTTGTATACAATATATAATGGAAACAATATGCTCAAGTTGAGTAAATTTTTGTTATTATTGTTAGAAACCAAGTGACATCAATAATTTAGTTTAGGTACATGTATGAAGTCCCCTTGTTTAGAAGGGATTTAAGTTATTCCTTATGCTACAACCTCCTCAAGTTTCTCATGGTTTGCATGGGTTTATTCCATAGATTGCATTGAGTATATTATAGTGGTGGATGCTTGAAGCATATGTTGTTGTAGGTATGGATTTTAGATACCCATTTTTTTTAAGTCTCTTGCACAAGAGTTTTTATGGGTATTTTTGTTTAGGACTGAGTGCCTAATTGTATACATTTTTGCATGAGTTTGGCGAAACTGTGATCCTACTTTCACAACAAATCTATGTTGTTGTAATAAATGTGGTCGTGGGTATGTGTATAATTATCAATTTTTCTATTGGGTGGTTGAAAATGTGAATGCACACCTTGGTTATGTTAATGGTATTGTTAAAATCATGACAAGTGTGGTTGGTAATGACAACAATACCATCTGAATCATTGGAAGTGGAAGCTATCAATGAAAGAGTGTTAACCATCACAACAATAGATACTCAATTATTTAAATGTGCTCTTATTAATGTTTATATTATGCTTTTGGTTGCTAGCAATAATATTTTGTTGTGGACTTATGATTGAATTTCCCACTTAGATAAGCCATTGGGTATGTGCATGTATATATTTGGTCCATCTCTTATTACTCCTCTTGCTTCAATTTTTGGATGTGGCTACAAGTATAAACTATTAACGAGTTTTGTTGGTTATCTATTTTTCAATATAAACATTTTCATGCCGAAAAATGTCATAAATGTATATGTTGAATGCCAAGCTCTTCATATTCTAGTCATGCAAGTTATTTCAATGGGAAATCATATCCTTAGTGTCATATCTATGTGAGTATGGAAACTAATTGCATTACCATGAATTTATGGTTGAAAATGCCAATTGTATGAGTTATTATTGTGTCTATGGCTATAGTATAAACCTTAAAGGAATTGATTAAACATTGAATGTAAGTTGTTAGTAACCATCTATATATATTAATTTTTTCATGTTTTGTTTGTTTTCCATGGTAAGTATCCTTGAAACGAGATAAGTGTTTTCATTGTCCATTGTCGGTTGATACATTGTGATTGTTGAAAAAATTGTGGTTGTTAGTGGATTGAAGTGGCTTGTGGTTTCATGATGGTATTATGAATGTAGTGTCCTTTGAACTATGATGAATGATTGTTTAACTTAACAATAGAACTCCATATTCTTTGTATCCTAGAATCTATTCAATATTATGAAAGCTATTTACAATTTTAGAAGGATGAGTGTTGGCCCAAGCCCATCTCATCTACCCATTTGAGTATCTTTGCTCCATTATCTTACCATACAAGTTGGAGGACATCACATTGATCAATAGTTTAATAGTGTGATGGGTATTGCATATCTCCATTAAAAATAAAATAAAAAATGAAGAACATGATTGTGAAACTTGTATACAAAGCTTGAGGAAAGTCTTCGTTGTACTTATATTGAACATATGGATAGTTTCTATTATCTCATCTTGAAATTGAGCATGTAAATCTTACACTTATGATATACATCTAGACTTTTCATTTTATTATATGAAAACTTTGGGCCAAGTTTAATCCAATACGGGAAGTATGTAGTGTCCATTTTAGATGGTCTATCACAAGACACTGAAAAAGGGTTCTTTTGATGAATTAATGTATGGGTCATATGTGTCATACTTGTGTATAGACAAATATTGGAGACCTGGTTTGGCTCATACGACTAGTGAGTGATTACATATATATGGTTGTACTTTTTATTATGTGTATTAGACTGATTTTGGTCATGTACATGTTATATGGATGTTTCTCTTTCTGCATCCGACTTATGACATAGGTGTATGATATGGTTCATGAACTATGATTGTGATATATGGACCTAGGGTTGGTCATTATTGGGTGGAACTAATGATGAATTATGATGTGATTAATGGTAATTGATTGATATGATTATGTATACTTAACCTTGCAATGAGTAGGATTTGGAAAGGAAATTGATATTTGCCGACAAGGATGCTTAGATCATAAATGTTCATGGAGGTCAGGAATACATTTGGGTAAACTGTACTTAAGTTTAAATTCATTGTGAATTTTGCTTGATGCTTTTAATCTATGATGTTATGTTGTGTGCAGGTCTCGAGAAACGACCTTGCCAACGAACCATCAAATGGGTATGATGTCACAACCAGTACCTTGAGATGAATCATAGAGCCTCAATACAGAATAGATGAGAAGCCATGGAAGTTAGAGCACAAAGTCCTAACTCCATGGAAGATCAAGAGGTGGAGTCTTGAATCTATGGAATATATCAAGGTGTGTATTCTTGGATCTATTAGTGTGTGGACTACTAGGTATATGAAAAGGGCGTGGAGTCCTAATAAGTCTGGGGTACGCACAATAGTGGTGTGGAATCCCTATTCTGGGTAGTAGAAAATACCACTTAGAGGAATAAATCAACCAGGTAAACTAACCTAGGATAAGATGAATTAATTTACTTATAAACTTACCCACGTTTTGAGGGGATTTAAAATTTAATGGTATTTTAATCAAATATTTAAAAATGAAAAAAACATATAATTGGAAATAACCTCAAAGTGAAACATGGGTGGGGTTTACAAATATTAAGTAAAAAGAAAATAAATAATTATGGAAAAATGGAAAGGGTGAGACCTTAAGGGAGGTGATGAATAATACATTTTTTGGAGTTAAATCCTTAAATTATTTTTGCATGAGGGGATGAGGTGTCATCCCTCTCAAATCTTATAAATAGAGAATGACCCCACATGGGTGGGGGGGGAGACCCGAAGAGTACCCAGATGCTGCCGAGATGGATCTGGGATTTCAGAATTAGACATCCAGGTTATTTGTTTGGTTGATGGAGGATTGAGTGGTGTGTTAATTTTTAAGCATCAATTCAATATGATCTAGGATCTTTATTGAGAGAATAACATGTACAACATATCAATCACAAGAAGCAATCACAAGAGACAATAGACACATAGATTTTCCTTGAGGAAAACCAATAAGGTGAAAAACTGCAATAACTTCCTCAGAGATAGATAGAGCAATGATACAAAACCCAAGCATAAAAGATAGTCTCCTAGCACCAGCTTCTCCTCCTCCACTTGTGCACCACTCTCCAATGATCAAATAAAGTGCCTCCCGCACTCTATTTATACATGACATGACTTGCCTAATAACCTTACTAGGTCCGCCTCAACTTAATCACATAATATAATGCTGACAGGGCCGACCCCCAATAGGGTGGTCTAATAACCCATCAAGTATAAGTTACGACACATACAATATAAATGACGACACTTCCTTCTAGAGGAATAATAACATCTATATAGGAATATAATATACATATATGAAATACATTCCAAAGTTACAAATACATCAACACTCCCTCTTAACTAGGAAGGTATTTCTCGACACAGATCTACTAGCACAAGTATTCTTCTCTAGATCATCGTCACTAGATCATCGTCATCATCACTTCTGTTGCTATCTCAATCAATCTCCAATCTACTAGTCATAGGAAGTTCTACAGAGCCAACACTTTTTCATGTTGGATGTAGGCCCACCACCTGTAGGTATTCATCATCAGTGTCCATACTGTGGAATCCTCAGGACTTATTACGTGCGTCAACAAAACCTCGCAAGAGCATCCTAGGACTGATTATGAGCACACAGCTCAACCTATCAGATCTCCCAGGACCTTTTACATGCCACTTCACAACCTGTCCACAGCCACAAAATATCATCATGATACTCATGATCATACTAATCATAACATCATTCACAAAGCACAACCCAAATGCACATCACACAACACTTACATTCATCGGCATCGGAAGACACACTTCAACCATCCATGAAAGGCTCGGTACTTATATCTACACCATGGGAAGACACACTTCCACCATGTGAGAATGGCATCACACTTCCATCCATATCAATGGGAAGACATACTTCAACCATGATAAGAATGGCACAACACTTATATCAGAGCCATGGGAAGACACACTTCAACCATGCTCGAATGGCTCTAGCCCTTACATATGCACCATGGGAGAACACATCTACCACCATGTGAGAATGGCTTCAGCCCTTACATCTGCACCATGGGAGAACACATCTACCACCATGTGAGAATGGCTCTAGAAATTACATCACAACCATGGGAGAACACATCTTCCACCATGTCAGAAAAGCCTGGCAATTACATCGCGACCATAGGATAACACATCTACAACCATGTCCAAAAATCCCATGTGCATCTGTGTCTTTGGAACTCATCACACATAATCCAACTGATTATGCAATGTATCCACCTGATACATATCATCACATATGATCACCCTAATCATAAACATAGCATCATCCTGATGCATATCATCCAGAGTATCATCCTGATACTCATCTCACATGATCCTATTGATCATAATCATTGCATCGCCCTGATGCATATACATATACATGATCCAACCGATCATACCAAGTGTCCAACAGATGCATATACATATACATGATCCAACTGATCATACCGACCAGTAACTGGAGCATCGTCCTGATGCTCACCATAAAGTGCTTACATCCACAGCCATGGGAAGGATCCTCCTTGTTAGGATATTTAGACACTTAGGAGTTAGTTAAGATCAACTTGTGTAATATATCCGTTAGGGATAGTGTGTTTCTTTAGTATGCGTTAGTATGCATTTGTATATACTTAATCCGACGGTCACGATATGTTTCCGACATAGAGTGATCCGACGGCTCAACTTCTCTTAGATCAAACCTAACCTTGATCCGTGGCTTAACACCCGATTGGTCCATGATCTCTATTTAAAGAGCATGGAGGGTCATTGTTTAGTTGATCGATTATGAGAAGCTCATTTGTAACTTTCTTTCTTTGCATAATAAATTGTCCCGTAGAAGCTATTTGGCCGGGGCCGTGGAGTGTTTCCCTCAAGAGGGTTTAAACCACGTCAAAACATCGGTGTGTTGATCTGTGATCTGTTTGTGTGAAGTGGTTGCTCTTGGTGTTCGGTACTTTGGTAGTACCCTGTGTACCCGAACATGGTATCAGAGCTTTTATGAAGCGCCGCTTCCGGTTATGATCTAGATCTTGAACTGTTGTTGCCGAAACTCGAAAGGGTTTTTAGTTCTGGTATTTCTGTGCATTTCTGGGCTGTGGGAGGTGTTCCATTGCGTCCGGAGCGTCGTTTCCATTGGGAAATAGTTTTTGTTTGATCGAAAACGGTTCCCGGTTGCTCCAGAAACGCGTTTTTCATCAGATCTGAAGGTATAATGTTACAGTGACGCATTTTTTTTATTTCGTTTTTGAAAAGAAAAAATCTCATATTTCATTTTTTTTACTGTTAGATTTTTTTTGGTTCGGATTGTTGCTTTCCCATCTGCGTATGCTCTTTGCCGTGCACCTTGAGCGATCTCGGCAAATCAGAAACAGAAAGGGAAAGGGTTTTTTCGGCTGCGTATGCTCTTTGCCGTGCACTTTGCGCGATCTCGGCAAATCAGAAACAGAGAGAAAACGTAGACTTTCCGGGCAAGCTAACAAGATCTAACTCCACAAGTGTGGAAAAGTTTTTTTTGTTTCGTTTTGTGGTTTGTTTTGCAGGAAAAAGGGCAAGCACGCAAACCGAGCAAGAAGAGTAAAAAAAAAAAAGAAAAAAAAAAAGCCCCCTTCCTCATTTCCATATTTTACATACCTTTTAAACTAGCTCACTTGGTCCAAAGTTGCTTTATTCCTTAATAGGTCTTGAGTTCAAGTCTTAGGAAGTTACTTTTAAAAAAAAGAAAAGTGCATGCAATTTCTATTTTCAAGTTACTTTATTGTAAAAGTGCATCTCACTTAAATAATAAAAAATAAAAATACAAGTGAGTCACTTAAGCTTTTTATTTATTGTTGCACTATTTAAAAGTAATATCATTGTAAAAGTGAAATCACTTATTTTACAAAAGTGATTCACTTAAAAGCAACTTTTTTGTAAAGTGATTGTCAAAAGGTTCATCTTGGGAAGAGGGGGGTTCTCTTTTTTTTTGCTGGACATTCTCTAGCTGCCACGTCACTATTGGGGACATCTTCAACAGTTTCTTTGTTCAAGCATAACTTCATCATACAGAGTCCGTTTTCAGTGCCGTTTTTTTTGAAACCGTCTATTTTTTCGAGCTCTTCACATCCAGACTATTGGTTTCTGCTTTTACAGCCATTAATTTACAAATATGGCCGCCCTTTGTGATATTCTACTTAACAGTTCCAACTATTTCTCATGGAAATCTCGTATGGAGGATGTTCTACGAAGTAGGGGACTTTTCAGAATTACAACAGGGAAAGAAAAAGAACCCACTGATGATGATAAGAAAATAAAATGGGCAAATAGATGTGATGAAGCTCGTGGATTGATTGGGATGTCAATCTCTACTAATTTGCGATTCCACATATCTGGAATTGATGAACCTAATGCTGCTTGGGACAAGTTGGAATCTTTGTTTGGTAAACACAATGAAATTCGGGGTCACCAACTCGAAAATGAGTTGATTTCTTTAAATCCAAGTGACTTTTCATGCATTCAAGATTATTTATCTAAGTACAAAACTCTCAAGCTCTTATGTGCAGAATGTAAGATTGAGAGGGAAGACAAACAATGCATTTATCATATTCTTTCCAAACTTGGACCTGCATATTCTGTTTTTATATCTACATTTTACTCCATGAAAGCGTCATTGAATGCAGCTAGCTATCAAGAGCCTAGTCTTGAATCATTTTGTGATTCCTTGATTAGAGAACAAGATAAACTCATTCATCTTGGAATAATCAACAATGCAGATACATCTAGGAAAGCCTTATTGTCTCAACAGAAAGAAAAGTCCAAGCCTCCCAAGAAACAAAATTTTCGCAATAATAAGTCAAACAAGGGTCCAAAAACCTCTCAGTCAGCTCCTTCTTTAAAAAATGACAAAGGATCCAAGCCAAAAGGCAAGAAGCCTGAGCGTCATTGCAACTATTGCGGGAAAGATAATCATGATGAATCTAAGTGTTTTAAGAAGATGGCAGCCTTGGAAGCAGCAATGAAGAAGCACCACATCAGCCTAGATTCGCCTTCAGAATCTTCCTCTCATGGACATGCACTTTGTGCTTCTGGTTATTCTTATAATGCATCTTCTTCTTCTACTTCAAATGAATGGCTCATTGATTCTGGAGCATCTTATCATATGGCTAAGGATCAAGCCATCTTTTCTACTATGCATGAATGTAACACCAAACAAATATTTGTTGGTGATGATAGATCTCTAAGTGTTGTAGGAGCTGGAACAGTTCCAGTAGATAATGGTCATTTTAGTGATGTACTATGTGTTCCAAGAATTTCCTGCAATTTGTTATCAATCTATCAGATCACTCATTCTGGTGAAGGTAAAACTGTGACCTTTACACCTCACCAAATTATAATCAAGGATTTTAAAGATCCTCAACAGGTTCTAGCTACCGGAATTGTTGATGATATTACCAGGTTGTACAAGTTTAACAACTTTGGGTCATCACCTTTCCCTTCAGTTTTTGTTGCTCATAGTGATAACTTGAGCAAACTTTGGCATGAGCGATTTGGTCACTTAAATTATCGCTCATTGCAACAACTATGTAAAGAAAATATGGTGACAGGTCTTCCGATGGTATCTTGCAGAGATGGTGTTTGTTCCGGTTGTGTACTCGGAAAACATCATCGGGACAGTTTTGAAAAACGTGCCTCTTGGCACACCTCGGTTCCCTTGGAGCTTGTGCATAGTGACTTGTGTGGTCCTCTTCCATCTGCTTCCTTTTCTGGTTTCAAGTATTTCTTAACTTTCATTGATGATTACACCAGACGCACTTGGGTTTATTTCCTAAAACTTAAGAGCGAAGTATTTAACATCTTCTTGGCCTACAAGGCACTTGTTGAAAAACAATCTGGTCATCAAATTATCAAGTTAAGATCTGACAATGGAGGAGAATATGTTAACAAACAGTTCACTACTTTCTGCACTGAACAAGGCATCCAACAACAACACACTGTTCCATATACACCACAACAAAATGGTGTAGCTGAGCGGAAGAACCGCACTTTAAAAGAAATGGCAAATTGTATGATCCAATCTAAGGGACTAAGTCTTCAATTTTGGGCTGAAGCCATAAATTGTGCAAATTACATAGTTAATCGCACCCCCACAAAAGCATTACAAGGTATAACACCGGAAGAAGCATGGAGTAAAGTTAAACCTGATGTAAGTCACTTTCGTGTGTTTGGTAGTGAAGCATGGGCTCACATTCCGGATGAAAAACGGAAAGCATTGCAGCCTAAAAGTGAAAAGTGCATATTTGTTGGATATTCTGAAGATGTAAAAGGTTATAGACTTCTTCAACCACATTCTCATGCTATAATCATTAGAAGAGATGTTAAATTTGATGAAAATATCTTGGCCTGCGAGCCTAACTCGACGAGTGTGCCATCTTTGGCCTGCGAGCCTGATTCGGCGTTTGTGCCTTCTTCTTCTTCCAACTTCCTTGACAGGTTTCCAACTCCAGTTTCTGATGATGACAGTGAGGATGAAAATCCACCTCCGCCTGCTCATGTTCCTCCAATTGCACCAGCACAAGTGCTTCCTCGATGGGTCCGTTCAACATGTGAAGCAGCTGGTGATCTTGCCGGTGATCCTAGAGATCAACGTCGAACACGTTCTCAGTTTTAGCGAGCCTCTTCTCTTTTGGCTCAAGTTTCCGAGAATCATGATCCAGAAACTTTTGCAGAAGCTTTAGGGAATCCAGATTGGGATGCAGCCATGGATGAAGAATATCGTTCCTTAATGGCGAACGATACTTGGGATCTTGTACCTCTTCCAAAACGAAGAAAACTTGTCAGATGTAAATGGGTCTACAGAACTAAGTATGCATCAGATGGAAGTGTTGAAAGACTTAAGGCAAGGTTAGTTGCCAAAGGTTTTTCTCAAGTTGAAGGGATTGACTACAATGAAACCTTTGCTCCCGTCGCCAAAATGAACTCCATCCGCCTTGTTCTTTCCCTTGCAGCCTTACACAACTGGGAAGTCCATCAAATGGATGTCAAGTCTGCCTTCTTACATGGTGATTTACAGGAGGAAATTTACATGGAACAACCTCCTGGCTATGTTCAGAATAACTCTAGCCTTGTCTGTCGCCTTAAGAAATCCTTATATGGCCTTAAGCAAGCTCCCAGAGCTTGGTATGCCAAAATGGATAACTTTCTCCTTGACACTGGTTTTTCTAGATGCCATTCTGACCCCAATGTCTATACCAAGAAAGTAGGAAACCATCTCATCATACTTTTTCTATATGTTGATGACCTTATTCTTACTGGTAGTGACCCTAAGCTTATAACCCATGTGAAATCCAGTCTTAAACAAAATTTTGAAATGTCAGACTTAGGACATTTACATTATTTTCTTGGTCTCCAAGTTCTGCAAACCAAAGAAGGAATCTTTCTTTCTCAGTCTAAGTATGCTTGTGACCTTCTTCGTCGCTTTCACATGGAAGATTGTAAACCAGCCCCTTCTCCCTTCCAGTCTGGAGTCAAACTTTCTGCCACTTGTACTTCACCTGAAGTAGATGCCACATTGTATCGTCAGCTTGTTGGTAGTCTTTTATACTTGACTCATTCCCGTCCTGACCTTTCCTTTGCCGTTGGTCGAGTTGCCCGTTATATGCAGACACCTCATGAAAGTCACTGGAAAGCAGCTAAAAGAATACTTCGATATATTCGAGGTACAGTTCAGTTTGGGATTCATTACAGTACAGGGGGGAAACCTTTGTTGGTTGGTTTCACTGATTCAGATTGGGCCGGCGATCCTGATGATCGAAAGTCTACTGCAGGTTATGTTTTCAGTCTGGGATCTGGACCTATTACTTGGGCTTGTAAGAAACAACAAGCTCTTTCTCTTTCTTCAGCAGAGGCAGAATATCGAGCAGCCGTCAATGCCAGTCAGGAAGCTTTATGGCTTCGACAGATCCTTTCAGAGTTTGGATTCGAACAGCAGCAGCCTACTCCACTTTGGTGCGACAATCAAAGTGCCATCAAGCTTGCCAAAGATCCAGTTCTACATCAACGCAGCAAACACATTGAGCTACATATGCACTTCATCAGAAATCTTGTTCATGATCGTGTTCTCGAAGTGCTCTTTTGCCCTACAGATGATCAAGTTGCAGACATCTTCACCAAGTCTCTTATAGAAGTGAAGTTTTCTAAACTTCGATCTATGTTAGGAGTTCAGGAACTTGTCATTAAGGGGGGATAGGCTCTAATTCCTCCTTCCTTCTCCTAATAGTGTCACTTTTGTAAATCCTTCAATCCTATCCCAAGTTGTTCTTAAGGGGGGATGTTAGGATATTTAGACACTTAGGAGTTAGTTAAGATCAACTTGTGTAATATATCCGTTAGGGATAGTGTGTTTCTTTAGTATGCATTAGTATGCATTTGTATATACTTAATCCGATGGTCACGATATGTTTCCGACATAGAGTGATCCGACGGCTCAACTTCTCTTAGATCAAACCTAACCTTGATCCGTGGCTTAACACCCGATTGGTCCATGATCTCTATTTAAAGAGCATGGAGGGTCATTGTTTAGTTGATCGATTATGAGAAGCTCATTTGTAACTTTCTTTCTTTGCATAATAAATTGTCCCGTAGAAGCTATTTGGCCGGGGCCGTGGAGTGTTTCCCTCAAGAGGGTTTAAACCACGTCAAAACATCGGTGTGTTGATCTGTGATCTGTTTGTGTGAAGTGGTTTCTCTTGGTGTTCGGTCCTTTGGTAGTACCCTGTGTACCCGAACACTCCTCTCACCATGCTAGGAATGAATCCTACAGATGTGTCCAATCACTTCTTCCTCGAAGTATCTTCTATTTGGAGAACACCAAGCCTCTCTTTCAAGTACTCAAACTTCACTATGGCTAGTGGTTTTGTCAACACATCTGCAACTTGCTCATCCATCGTAACATACAGGAGCTTCACTGCTCCTCTTTGCACCATGTCCATGATATAGTGATATTTGATCTCGATGTGCTTCGACCTATCATGGAACACTGGGTTCTATGACAACTTCACACAACTCTAGTTGTCACAATCGATACAGGTAGCATCCAATGGGAGATCAAATAACTCAGACAGCAGCTTCCTCAGCCATATTGCCTCACAACTTGCCGAACAAGCTGCAACATGCTCTGCTTCAGTTGTACTCAGTTCTACACAGGACTGCTTCCTACTAAACCAAGAGATCAGACCTAATCCCATACTGAAGCAGCACCCCAAAGTGCTCTTCCTATCTACAACACTGCCTTCCCAATCTGAATCAACATAAACCTCCAGGTTAAACTTTTGATTCGCATCATACTTGAGCCCATACTCAACCGTACCCTTCAGGTACCTCAGAATATGCTTTACAGCATTCAAGTGAACATGTATAGGATCCATTAGGAACTGGCTCAATGTGTTCACTGCAAAGCAAATATCTGGTCTCGTGTTCGTCAGGTACATCAAGGACCCAATCATCTGACGATACACCGTGACATCAACCGACTCAGATGAAGCATCACACAGAAGGTTCAGGTTCGATGCCATAAGTGTGGCCATGGACTTGCAGTCCATCATCCCGAACCACTTCAGGATCTCTACTGCATACTTCCCTTGTCCAAGAAATATTCCATATGCACTCTGCCACACCTTCATGCCTAGAAAGTAGTGCATCATCCCCAAGTCCTTCATCTTGAACTCGGCAGTAAGCTTCCTCTTCATGTCATCAATCAATCTATCCTCCCCTATAAAAAATAGGTCATCCACATACAATAGTAGTATCACTGGGTTTCCTTCCACAACCTTGTAGCAACGCCTGGAATCTGCTTTACTCTTAAAGCCCAAAGTCGATAGGAAGCTATCTATTCTACCCTACCGGGTCCCGGGTGCATGTTTCAAACCATACAGGGTTTTCTTCAGTTTGCACACATGACTCCCTCTATCATGTGTCTCAAAACTGAGTGGATGCTCCAAATACACTTCCTCTTCGAATACACCATTCAAGAAAGCTGTCTTGACATCCATTTGGTGTATCTTCCATTTCATCACTACAGCTAGAGCAAGTACTGATCTGATGGAAGTGTATCTGGCTACAGGAGCAAAAGTCTCTTCATAGTATATTCTCTCTTTCAGGGAGAAGCCATGAGCTACAAATCTCGCTTTGTATTTCTCTATGATACCAACTGCAGCATGCTTGATCTTATAGATCCACTTGGAAGTCACAACAGAATTCCCTTTAGGTATTGGGACCACATCCCAAACATCGTTCTTTATGATCGATCGGTACTCTTCGATCATTACTTCATCCCAGATTCTAGGAACTTCAGATTCTTCAATAAATAGCTTTGTTTCTGGAGTAATGTTGATGTATATGTAACTTTGGAATGTATTTCATCTGTATATTTTATATATATTTATTGTACCCTTATAAGAGATGTGACATTCCTCTATAAGGAAGTGTCGTCATGTGGATTGACAAGTGTCGCAAGTGTGTGTACTTGCCGATGGGTTATTAGACCACCATTTGGGGTCGGCCCAGAATTATATATAATATAATGTGGATGTATCTAAGTAGACAAGTCGGCCCCAGTAGGTCACTGGGCAAAAAGGTAAGTATAAATAGAGATAGGAGATCTCTATTTTACTCACTTGGAAAAGTAACTCACTCTCTCTCTGGAAAGTGGTGCACTAGTGTGGAGGAGGAGGATCATCTTCTAGGAGACTATCTCAGTGTTATTTGGTTGTATTTTGGTTGAGCCATTGCTCTCTCTATCTCTGAGGAAGTTGTGGGGTTTTTCACCTTAGGGTTTTCCCCACGGAAACTCTGTGTCTGTTGTCTCTATGCTTTTGATTCTTGTGATGCTTGTGATGCTTGTCATGCATTGATATACTGTAGATGTTATTCTCTCAGCAAAGATCCTAGAGTATAATGAATTAATGCTCAAAATTTAACATGGTATCAGAGCTTAACTAAGAAGAAGACATTTTGCAGTGACGGAAGCTTGTATTCCTTGTTTATTGGGTTTCTCTCCACAGATTTTTGAAATTCAGTATAGTAGATTGGATCTACTCATCAAGGCGCATCTATCTGTCCAATCAGAATTCAGTTCCGAGCATTTTTCAGATTTGGCCCTAAAAATTAGGGTTTCCACAAAAATAGGAATTTCTGGAAACTGAAGGCACAGCTGGAAGCTCCTTGCAAAAATCGAAGGTTTGAGCTTTGGATTGAGATTTTTGGCTAGGTAGATCTCCGGGAAACTCAAACCCTAATTCAGGGCTCTCCCTAGTGAACCCGGGAGGACAAAAAGGCAATTTTGAAGGGCAAGACCTTGCTGATCTCAAATTCTGAATGTACTAGGCTGATCAGCTCTCCAAGGCGCATCTTTCTATCCTTTCGGAATTTTGAAATTCACATTTTGAATTTTTAGGGTTTCTCTGACAAACCCTAATCCAGGACCAGATCCAGTTTTCAGCACTTCAAGTGGTAAGTCCTAAATCTTTTCTATTTCCATTTGAAGTACTCTTAAAGATGTCTCTCCACACCAAGCTTGAGGATAATCTTGAAGGGGCTGATAACTTCCGAGCCTGGAAGTATAGGATTGGGTTAATCCTGGAAGAGAATGAGTTGGACTCATATGTGAAAGAAGACATCCCTATCCCAGAGGATGAAGAAACCAAGGCATTGCACAAGAAGAACTTGGTCAAGGCAAAGAGAATCATTGCTGATTCTATCAAAGACCATCTCATACCTCATGTGTCTTCTCTTAAGACACCCAAAGAGATGTTTGAATCTTTGACCAAGCTATTTGAAGGAAAGAACATAAATCGGAAGATGACCCTGCGGAACCAATTGAAAGCAGTGAAGTTTCAGAATGGAGAAACCATTCAATGTTATTTTTCAAGGGTCTTTCAGATCAAGGAACAATTAGAAGCAGTAGATGAAATGGTAGAGAATGGTGAAGTGGTGATGACCACTCTAAATGGCCTACCCAGGTCATGGGATTCCTTTATTCAAGGAATTTGTGCAAGGAAGAAGTTGATCTCATTCAGTAGACTTCGAGAAGAATGCTCTCAAGAAGAAGCTAGACTTATAGCTCGTGAAGAAAAGATGGGAGGTGAAGATCAAGCTCTTGCAACTCACACCAAAAGAAGCAAAGCCAAGAAGGATCACTCTCGTCACAATAGATCCTATAAAAAGAACAAGAAAGACCTAAGATGCTTCACATGCAATGAGAAGGGTCACTTTGCTTCAGATTGTCCCAAGAACAAAAGGGATAATAACAACAACTCCAGTAAGAAGAAGAAGGGCAGCAAAAGAAGGTTTCATGCTCATTCTGCCGAAGATGATGAACCTCCAAAGAAGAAGGCTAGGGCAGAAAGTGATAGTGATGATGACTCATCAAGTGAAGAAGAGTATGTTCTGATCTCTGCTCTCACAGGTACTATTTCTCATGGTTGTAATGATTGGTTGATTGATAGTGGGGCCTCCAAACACATGACTGGGTTCAAGGAATCTTTTGTGAACCTTTCTGAACATGAATCACCCCATAAGGTGAAACTTGGGGATGATTATCAATATCCAATCAAAGGAAGTGGTGAAGCCTCCTACAACCTAGATTCTAGAAAATCATTGAAGATGAAAGAAGTACTGTATGTACCTGGACTCAAGAAGAACTTACTCTCCATCTCTGCATTGGATGTAAAAGGTATGAGGGTTGCATTTGTGGATGGCCAAGTCCTAATGTGGCCAAAGGGAAAGAACATAGATGATGCAGTAGTGATTGGAGAGCAAGAGGGAGGCTTGTATAAATTGAAGAGACAACCTGAACATGCCATGGTACATGAATCCATGGAGCCAAGTGAACTTTGGCATAGAATACTTGCTCATATGCACTATAGGGCACTTCCAATTGCAAGCAAAGCAGTAGAGGGTCTTCCTGAAATCAAGACCAAACATGAAGGTGTTTGCAAAGGATGTGCAAAAGGAAAGAACACTAAGAAGGCTTTCCCAAGCAGTGAAAGCAAGGAAAAAGACATTCTGGAAATCATCCACTCAGATGTATGTGGCCCCATGTCATACAGTTCCCTAAGTGGGTATGTTTACTATGTATCATTTATTGATGACTTGTCCAGGAAGACTTGGGTATACTTCTTGAAAGGCAAATATGAGGTGCTTGACAAATTCAAGGAATTCAAAAACTTGATGGAGAATCAAACTGACAAGAAGATCAAAACATTCATATCCGACAATGGTGGAGAATTCACCTCAAATGACTTCAAGAAACTTTGCAGTGATTCAGGGATTAAGAGGGAGTTGACTGCTCCTTATAATCCTCAACAGAATGGAGTTGCAGAAAGGAAGAACAGAACTATCATGGAAGCAGCAAGGGCAATGTTGCATGATCAAGATCTTCCTATGCATCTATGGGTAGAAGCAGCCAGAACAGCTGTATAGGTGCAGAACAGAACACCCCACAAGATATTGGACAACAAGACACCAGAAGAGGTCTTTTCTGGAAAGAGACCTGAATTCAGCCATCTCAGAATATTTGGTTGTCCAGTATATACTCATGTCCCAAAAGAGAAGAGGACTAAACTAGATCCTTTAGGAAAGAAGGGCATCTTTGTGGGTTATAGTGAAAGCTCGAAGGCTTACAGAATATACTTTCCAGGATTCAAGAAGATTGATGTCAGCAGGGATGTAACATTTGATGAAAACTCAGCATTCATCAAATCAAGGAATGCACCTACCGAAGTTTATGAAGAACCTAAGGACACAAGATTTCAGGACACTACCATGACTGAAGCAGTTCCAGAAGTTGTTCGTGAGTTTGAAGATCCACAAGAACCTGTAGATCCACCCCGTGAGGATAACTCTCACAAGAGGAAACCTGTATGGGCTAGAGAGCTCATTCATGATGCAGAAAGATTTGGCATTCCAGAAGAAGAACACAGAGCAAAGAAGAGAACCAGATCACACACCAGTTATGTTGCCTTACTCTGTGACATTATGAACAAAGAGCCTTCCAGTTATGAAGAGGCAGCAGAAAAGAAAGAATGGAAGGATGCTATGGTTGAGGAATACCAATCAATAATGAAGAATGATGTTTGGGATGCTGTCCCAAGACCTAAAGAGAAGTCTGTAGTGACTTCCAAGTGGATCTACAAAATCAAGCATGCTGCAGATGGCAGTGTGGAAAAATACAAAGCAAGATTCGTAGCTCGTGGTTTCTCTCAAAAAGAAGGAATAGATTATGAAGAAACCTTTGCACCTGTAGCCAGGTATACTTCCATCAGAACAGTGCTTGGCCTGGCTGCAGCAATGAAATGGAAAATACACCAGATGGATGTCAAGACTGCTTTCCTGAATGGTGTAGTAGAGGAGGAAATATATGTGGAACAACCACTCGGTTTTGAAATACATGACAAGGAATCATATGTATGCAGATTGAAGAAAGCCTTATATGGCTTGAAGCAAGCTCCCAGAACCTGGTATGGTAGGATGGACAGTGTCCTATCTAGTTTGGGCTTTACCAAGAGTAAAGCGGATTCCAGCCTTTACTATAAGGTTGAGGAAGGGAATCCTGTGATTCTACTACTGTATGTGGATGACCTATTTGTGACAGGAGATGACAGACTGATTGCAGATACTAAAAGGAAGCTTGCAGCTGAACTCGACATGAAAGATTTGGGAATGATGCACTATTTCCTAGGTATGGAGGTGTGGCAAAGTGCAGGTGGGATCTTCCTTGGTAAAGGGAGGTACACAGTAGATATCCTGAAGAGATTTGGGATGATGGATTGCAAGGCCATGGCCACACCTATGGCATCAAATCTGAAGCTTCTATGTGATGCTTCATCTGAGCCGGTTGATATCACTATGTATCGTCAGATGATTGGGTCCTTGATGTACCTGACGAACACGAGACCAGACATTTACTTTGCTGTGAACACATTGAGCGAGTTCCTGACGGATCCGAGGAGTGTTCACCTGGTTGCTGTAAAGCATGTTCTGAGGTACCTGAAGGGTACAGTGGATTATGGGCTCAAGTATGAAGCAAATCAAAAGTTTAACCTACAGGGTTATGTTGATTCAGATTGGGCTGGTAGTGCTGCAGATAGGAAGAGCACATCTGGGTGCTGCTTCAGTATGGGATCAGGTGTGATCTCTTGGTTTAGAAGGAAGCAGTCCTGCGTAGCACTGAGTACAGCTGAGGCAGAGTATGTTGCAGCCTACTCAGCTAGTTGCGAGGCAGTATGGCTACGGAAGCTACTGTATAAGTTATTTGATCTCCCGTTGGAGGCTACTGGTATCTTCTGTGATAACCAGAGTTGTGTGAAGCTATCCGAGAACCCAGTGTTTCATGACAGGTCGAAACACATAGAGATCAAATATCACTATATCAGGGATATGGTGCAGAGAGGAGCTGTGAAGCTCCTGTATGTTGCGACGGACGAGCAGATTGCAGATGTGCTGACGAAGCCACTAGCCAGAGTGAAGTTCGAGTACTTCAGAGAGAGGCTTGGCGTTCTTCAGATCGAGGACACTTCGAGGAAGAAGTGATGGACACATTTGATGAAGCCATTCCAAGCATGTTGGAAGGAGGATCCTTCACATGGCTGTGGATGTAAGCGTTGGATGATGAGCATCAGGATGATGTTCTGGTTTCTGCTTGATATGATCAGTTGGATCATTTTTTTGTATGTATGTATGCATCATGTTGGATGCTGGATATGATCAGTTGGATCATTTTTATGTATGTATGTACGCATCATGTTGGATGCTGGATATGATCAGTTGGATCATTTTTATGTATGTATGTATGCATCATGTTGGATGCTGGATATGATCAGTGGGATCATTTATGTATGTATGCATCATGTTGGATGCTGGATATGATCAGTTGGATCATGTGTACGTATTTTGTATATGCATCATGTTGGATGCTTGGACCATGTATCTGTATATGTATCAGGTGGATACATTGTATGATCAGGTGGATCATGTATGGTGATATGTATCATGTATTTGTATTTGTATCAGGTGGATACATTGATGATCAGGAGGATCATGTATGATGATATGTATCAGGTAGATACTTGGTATGCATCAGGTAGATGCATTGATGATCAGGAGGATCATGTATGATGATATGTATCATGTATTTGTATCAGGTGGATACATTGATGATCAGGAGGATCATGTATGATGATATGTATCAGGTAGATACTTGGTATGCATCAGGTAGATGCATTGATGATTAGGAGGATCATGTATGATGATATGTATCATGTATTTGTATCAGGTGGATACATTGATGATCAGGAGGATCATGTATGATGATATGTATCAGGTAGATACTTGGTATGCATCAGGTAGATGCATTGATGATTAGATGATCATAGATGACGAGCTTCAGGATGTTGCTCTAGATGACATGCAGCAGGATGTTGCAGTGATGATCAGGATGATCATAGATGACGAGCTTCAGGATGTTGCTCCAGATGAAATGCAGCAGGATGTTGCAGTGATGATCAGGATGATCATAGATGACGAGCTTCAGGATGTTGCTCCAGATGACATGCAAGAGGACGTTGCAGTGATGATGATCAGGATGACCATGGATACATCAGGATGATGTATGGTGAGTATTAGGTTGATACTCTGTGGCCGTGGATCAGGTTGTGCAGGTGAGCATGTAATCCGGTGCCCTGGGAGATTTGCAGATGGTCTTTCGAGGTTTTGCCTATGGCATGTAATTCGGTGCCCTGGGACATCTGGCAAATGCTCTTTCGAGATTTTGCTCTGGGAGGACATGTAATTCGGTGCCCTGGGAGATCTGCAGATAGTCTTTTGAGGTTTTTCCTATGGCATGTAATTCAGTTCCCTGGGATATCTGGCAGATGCTCTTTCGAGATTTTGTCCTATGGCATGTAATTCGTTTCCCTAGGAGATCCGATAGGTTGGGCTGTGTGCCCGTAATCAGTTCTGGGATGCTCTTGCGAGGTTTTTCCATGACCACATGTAATTCGTTGCCCTAGGAGATCCTATAGGTAGAGTTGTGTGCTCGTAACAGCCTGGGATGCTCTTGCGAGGTTTTGTGGTGAGGTCACATGTAATTCGGTGCCCTGGGAGATCCTATAGGTAGAGTTGTGTGCTCGTAACAGCCTGGGATGCTCTTTCGAGGTTTTGTGACGCACGTAATGAGTCCTGAGGATTCCACAGTATGGACAGTGATGATGAAGACCTACAGATGGCGGGCCTACATCCAGTATGAAAAAGGACTGGCTCTGTAGAACTTCCTATGACGAGTAGAGTCAGAGATTGGTTGAGATAGCAGCAGTAGTGACGATGATGATGAAGATGCATCGATGACGATGATCCAGAGAAGAAGACTTCTCTAGCAGATCTGTGTCGAGAAATACCTTCCTGGTTAAGAGGGAGTGTTGATGTATATGTAACTTCGGAATGTATTTCATCTGTATATTTTATATATATTTATTGTACCCTTATAATAGATGTGGCATTCCTCTATAAGGAAGTGTCGTCATGTGGATTGACAAGTGTCGCAAGTGTGTGTACTTGTCGATGGGTTATTAGACCACCATTTGGGGTCGGCCCGGAATTATATATAATATAATGTGGATGTATCTAAGTAGACAAGTCGGCCCCAGTAGGTCACTGGGCAAGAAGGTAAGTATAAATAGAGATAGGAGATCTCTATTTTACTCAATCGGAAAAGTAACTCACTCTCTCTCTGGAAAGTGGCGCACTAGTGAGGAGGAGGAGGATCATCTGCTAGGAGACTATCTCAGTGTTATTTGGTTGTATTTTGGTTGAGCCATTGCTCTCTCTATCTCTGAGGAAGTTGTGGGGTTTTTCACCTTAGGTTTTTCCCCACGGAAACTCTGTGTCTCTTGTCTCTATGCTTTTGATTCTTGTGATGCTTGTGATGCTTGTCATATTATGATTGTCATGCATTGATATACTGTAGATGTTATTCTCTCAGCAAAGATCCTAGAGTATAATGAATTAATGCTCAAAATTTAACAAGTAAATGTTGTAGTCCTTCTTTTGTAGGTGATGGTATACGATCTTTCCTACAAGACAAGTTAAATTCCATGATTAGAAACATCTCATAGTTTTCAGAACAAATTCTTACACATAAAGAAATATGTCATACAGTCATGCAATTAATTTAGCCAATGCTTCAATACAACATTTATCCATATCCTGTAACTTTCTAGATGCCCTCCATGTTAGGATATTCCTATAATCCATCCTAGTCCCACCATTATTTTGATCATTTACATTTTTAGTCATGCATGCACTTTTAGGGTTTGAATGCATCATTTAGGGTTTGCATGCAATCGAGTCATCAGCCCCAACACCTAGCCCTTAGTTAGCTAGCCCCTGGAGCTTCCTTCCACTCAGTTTCAACCCTCCTAGCCTGTCATGTGCCCTCCTTTCACCTACTACATGATAAGGGTGCCTTTCTCACCTACCATTAAGGGCTTCTTTCTCACCTACCATTCAGTTATGTTCAGTTATCTTCAGTTCTCTCCTTGATTTAAGGCTAGACTGACTCTCAACTGACTGTATCACTCTGATGGACCTCCAGTGAGACTTGACTACCCATTCCGACTTCAGTTAGCTCCTCATGTGCCCTCCACTGAGCCTCCTTCATTCAGTTAGTGTCTCCATGTGCCAGTTACATTCAATTACACCTACCACACTCAGTTAGACTCAGTTTGACTGATAGTTGATAGTTACTTGTGCATTGATGACTTTACTGATGATGAGATAGACTACTAGTTGTGCTCCGATGACACTCCAGTGATATTTTGATCACTCCATGAAGGCTAATTCGAATTGCCACCTTGGCATTCGAATCCTCATGCATTGTACTACTTATTGTCCATATCGCGATTAATTAATTAGTTTGTGTGAAGTATTTTTGCTTCTATCTGAGTTCTACTGTATTATTATTTTGTTGCTCATTATACTGCATTGACCACTCTTCTTCTATTTTCTTCCTTAATCAATTACTTTCTTGTGAGGTATACATCATCTCTTAGATTTGCTGTGAGGATTTTCACATGGTATCAGAGCATGTTGAGAGTATTGTTTATCTCCATTCTTGAGAGTTTTTTGTAGGTTATTATCAATATTTCGAGTGCAGCAGTTTCTACATTTTTGCAGTAGTAGTAGTTGCAGATATTCTCTATTGTTTTTGCAGGTATTCTACAGCTTCAATGAATTCATAAGAAATCCCTCCTCTTTCTCCACTCAACTATGATGAATGGAAACAAAAAATGATAGCATATTTGAAGAGCCGTGATCTCTTTGACTGTTGTTTTGAAAGAGAGTTTGAATCCTCTGAAGAAAAGAATGACTGGTTAGATGAAGGTGGAAGAGCTATTTCAACCATGATGTTTGCTATTCATGAATGGATTTTATCTGAACTCCCTGATTTCTCATCACCAAAAGAGCTACGGGCTCACTTGGATGTAATATTTGGCAGACAGAATGAAGGAATTGGTTCAAACCCCTTCAAGAGCAAGCAAAGTGATGCATTCGCCCTCCTTGATGATCTCATTGATCATGAACCAGTATCAAACACATCTCATATTGAAGTTGTCCACAAGGAAGAAGAACTTGCAGATTCTGCACTCATGCTCCAAATTTATTCTCGATCTGTTCCAGCTCACACTCTAGATATTGCAGAAGGTCCTAAATCCTCTCTTGCACCAGAGTCTGTTGGTTTGCATCATGATCACGTGATTATTTCGGAGGTAAAATAAGCTATTGGAGGTAATGCATTCACTCTCCTCCAAGAATCACCTCTTATTTACTACTATATGATCATTATTCCATGCTTTCAGAAAGTTATTGAATAATATGGCCATTTCCACCCGCTTGAGATAATCTCTCATGCATTTACTGGTTTTGATCTCACCTATCATGGTTCAAAGGATATCTCAAGAAACCATGATTCAAGTCTTGAATCTAATTTGGATTCTAAGCAATTACTACTTAGGATAATTTCTCATGCATATGATAGTTTTGATCTCACCCCTGCTGGTTCAAAGGAGATCTCAAGAAACTATTCTTCAAGTCTTAAATCTGATTTGTATTTCAAGCAATCATTATTATTTGATGGTTCTTTTTGGCATAATCTCACCCATGATGGTTTGAAGGAGAAGACAAAAGATTATCTGCATATTCATGTTTTTTATCCTACCTCAACTGATTTGAATCATAGGTTCAAGGACCATCCTCATACTTTTGGATTTGTTCTCATCACATTCGATCTGAAGAGAAAGTACAAGCACATGCTTTTTCAGCATGATCCACTTCTTCCCAAGAAGAAGATACCTCCAGACATATGACCAAGCATCACACCTGCTTGAGTTTGGAGCATTTTTTTTTGTGTGTTCCTTACAGTCTGTTTTGAGGGGGGCGTATTTTTCCCATGAAAATTTTCCCACTTCCTTGGGTTATTGACTGTTATTATTCATTGTATTGGGTGACCTTTTGTCTTAGTTACCAAGGCCCATAATGGATTAAGGGGGGGGTGTTAGGATATTCCTATACTCCATCCTAGTCCTACTAGTATTTTGATCATTTACATTTTCAGTCATGCATGCACTTTTAGGGTTTGCATGCATTCTAGTCATCAGTCCCAGCACCTATCCCTCAGTTAGCTAGCCCTCGGAGCTTCCTTCCACTCAGTTTCAACCCTCCTAGCTTGTCATGTGCCCTCCTTTAACCTACTGCATGAGAAGGGCACCTTTCTCACCTACCATTCAGTTATATTCAATTATCTTTAGTTCTCTCCTTGATTTAAGGCTAGACTGACTCTCAACTGACTGTATCACTCCGATGGACCTCCAGTGAGACTTGACTACCCATTATGACTTCAGTTAGCTCCTCATTCACCCTCCACTGAGCCTCCTTCATTCAGTTAGTGTCTCCATGTGCTAGTTACATTCAGTTACACCTACCAGACTCAGTTAGACTCAGTTTGACTGACGGTTGACAGTTACTTGTGCATTGATGACTCCACTGATGATGAGATAGACTACTAGTTGTGCTACGATGACACTCTAGTGATCTTTTGATCACTCCATGAAGGCTAATTCGAATTGCCACCTTGGCATTCGAATACTCATGCATTGTACTACTTATTGTCCATATTGTGATTAATTAATTAGTGTGTGTGAAGTATTTTTGCTTCTATCTAAGTTCTATTGTATTATTATTCTGTTGCTCATTATACTACATTGACCACTCCTCTTCTATTTTCTTGCTTAATCAATTACTTTCTTGTGACGTATACATCATCTCTTAGATCTACTGTGAGGATTTTCACATTCCAATCTCTACCAAAACATTGTTAAGAGTGTGCACAACTTCCAACATGTCAGCAAAGAGGTTTCATTCTAGATAAGTAGCAATGGAATGTTGTACAGTGCCATAGGCCACTTACCCATTACATGCATATTAGTGGCATACTTTTCAATAATGCAATTATTCTAATATGCATGATACACAACCTAAGTCTAGGAACATAAGTATATAGATCATTGAACAATATTATTTAAACAATCAAATATACAAGAAATAACAATTCAAATACTTATCTTTGTTTGTTTGTTGGGTGGACTCCCTCTCAATCTTTGCTTCCTTCCAGGAACTACTGGAGTGTGCTCCCTCTTGATCTTTGTTTCCTGGATTACCTATCCTTGAACTTATATCCATCCTCGATCACTATGCATGCTTACTAGTATCATCATTGTGTTATCCTCGAGATCTCATACATAATCATACATTCATTAGTATAATCTTAATACTATCAAAACACAATAATCTTAAACATGTATAGTCATGATCAATTTCAAACACAGATAATAAGCATTAGCATTCAAAGTTTCAAGGAAGACTTCTCTTACTCATGCATATTCATATTTGACCACAGAAGTCTTATGGTTAGTCATATCATCAATCAAGGTAAGAGACATAATATGCCTAAACCCTAGATTACTCAAACTTGTAACTTCATGAGTAATCATTATCGATTATACAAAAGTATAAGATCCTTACATAGGGTAGGATTCTAACTTGATACAGGAAAAACATACCTAGTCATCATATTTGCTAGTTATGTCTAGCAATGTTTTTCTTGTTCTCTTCAATGATTTGCATAACTCATAAGTTAACCATTGTAGAACCAAATTATACATACCTCTATGTGATCCATGACTATGGATGAGTCTTTGTCTTCATGTCACTATGGTCTTGATCTAGGACTTTATTTGTACCTTCATGTTAGCAAATAACATTCTCCTCATACAACACCATAGTGCATTAGTACAATCATAATACAATCATAAGTTTTATAACCCTAATCAATGAATGTCTTCTATCATGCATTCATACTTTTACTAGGGTGATAAGAAAAGTCTAAAATTAAAAAAGATTGTTACTAAACTCATGAAGACAATCATATTATAAACTTAATAACGAACAGATTTCAAAACATACCTGTCAGATTGCTTGTAGTAGTTTTTCTTGTTGTTCCTTTTGTTCTTAGGACAATTCTTCTTGGTATGTGTTGTGAGAGCTTGATCTTCATTCCGCATCTTTTCTTCTCGAGCTATATTCCGACATTCTTACTGTGAGCATTCTTCTCATAGCCTACTGAAAGAGATAAGTTTCTTCCTAGCACAAATTCCTTGGATGAAGGAATCCCATGACCTAGGAAGGTCATTAAGAGTGGTCATTACCACTTCTCCATTCTCTACAGCTTCAAGTTTTTCTTTTATCTGGGAGACCCTTGAAGGGTAAGAATGCATGGTCTCTGCATTCTGGATCTGGATGTTCTTTAGTTGATTCCTCAATGTCGTCTTCTGATTTATGTTCTTCCCTTCAAATAGCTTGGTCATGGAATCAAACATCTCCTTAGGTGTCCTTAGGGAAGACACATGGGGTATGAGATAGTCCTTAATAGAATCAACAATGATTCTCTTGGCTTTGACTAAGTTCTTCTTATGTGAATCCTTAGTCTCATCTCCCTTTGAAACTAGAACCTCTTCACTTGTGTAAGTGTCCAACTCATTCTCTTCTAGGATTAACCCAATCCTATACTTCCATGCTAGGAAGTTATCAGCCCCTTCAAGCTTATCCTCAAGCTTGGTGTGGTGAGACATGTTAAGAAGTACTTCAAATGGAAATAGAAAAGTTATTAGGTCTTACCACTTGATTTGCTAAAAACTCGATCTAGAGTTGGATTAGGGTTTGTTAGAGAAACCCTAAAAATTCAAACTTTGAATTTCAAACTTTTGAAACGATAGAAAGATGCGCCTTGATGATATGATCAAGCTAGTATACTCAGAATTTGAAAACTGCAAAGTTTCACCCCTCAAATTTGCTTTTTAAACTTCCGGATTCACTAAGGAGGACCCTGAATTAGGGTTTGATTTTCCTGGAGCTTCACCCATCCAAAAAGTTCGATCTTGGTCTCTCAACTTCGATTTTTCAGAGGAGCTTCCATCCATGGTCTCCGATTTCACAAATTTCAACTTTTGCATAAACCCTAATTTTTGGCTTCACTAGACAAGACCCTAAACTAGGGTTTGATTTTCCTAAAGATTCACCCAACCAAAATTTCCAATCAAAGGCTATAAAGTTCGATTTTTACAAGGAGCATCCAGCCATGGTCTCGGATTTCATAAATTCCAACTTTTGCAAAAACACTAATTTCTAGCTTCACTAGACAGGACCCCAAACTACGGTTTGATTTTCCTAGAGCTTCACCCAACCAAAAAGTTCGATCCAATGCTCTAAAGTTCAATTTTTCCAAGGAACTTCCAGCCATGGTCTCAGATTTCAGAGATTCTACTTTGTGTGGAAACCCTAATTTGTAGGGCCAAAAATGAAAATGCTTAGAATTGAATTCTGATTGGACAAAAAGATGCTCCTTGCTGAGGAGAGTCAATATAGCCTACTGAATTTCAAGGTATGTGGAGAGAAACCAAAAAAAGAAAAGCCCTACCTTCTGCAACTACATAGTGTCTTCTTCTCAGGTTAGCTCTGATACCATGTTAATTTTTGAGCATCAATTCAATATGATCTAGGTTCTTTACTGAGAGAATAACATGTACAACATATCAATCACCAGAGACAATAGACACATAGAGTTTCCATGGAGAAAACCAATAAGGTGAAAAACCCCAATAACTTCCTCATAGATAGATAGAGCAATGATACAAAACCCAAGCATAAGAGATAGTCTCCTAGCAGTAGCTTATCCTCCTCCACTAGTGCGCCACTCTCCAAAGAGTGTATAAGTGAGAAAATGAATGATCAAATAGAGTGCCTCCCGCACTCTATTTATACATGACCTGACTTGCCTAATAACCTTAATAGGCTGGCCGCAACTTAATCACATAATATAATGCTAACAAGGCTGACCCCCAATAGGGTGGTCTAATAACCCTTTAACCCACATGACTTATACAGGGCCGACCCCATCAAGGTGGTCTAATAACCCATCAAGTATAAGTTACGACACTTAGAATATAAATGACGGCATTTCTGTATAGACAAATAATAGCATCTCTATAGGAATACAATATACATCTATGAAATACATTTTTAAGTTACAAATACATCATGGTGTTCAAGGGAAGAGGGAATTCTTCCTTATTTTTCCTCTAACCAATCTATTGGTACATTCGAGAATGGTTTGTGAGTTCATACAGCTCTGGGGTTCCATGGGAAGAAGTTGTCCCTGGATAAGGATGGGTGGAAAATTGGTTGGTCCTTGAAAGTTGGCAAGGCTTAGAGCATCGGAAGGAAGCATTCGAGCTGTGGAAGAAATAATGTTCATGTATAATTTCCATGTTTGGTAAGTATATTTTGATTATTTGGTAGATATATTGAATTGGATTTTATAGTTGACTTAATAAATTATAATGTTTTAGAAATACTTAAATAGAATGTTGATGGAATAAAGGGTTTAATTATATGCATATAATTGAATTTTAATTGTATGTAGATGAAGAATTAAACCATGAATGGGTAGAATTAAACCATGAATGTAGTTGGCACCAATTTTGGTTAAATTTGTTTCTAGAAATTGAAACATGAGTCTAGTATCTACAGGTTTCCAAAATAAAATTAATAGAATGTTTAAGGAAAAATGCTGTAGGATTTACCCGAAGGGCCAAAGGCCCAATCTTGTCTCCATTTCTTCCATTCTTATATCTTATTTCTACATGATTATTGTTTACAATAAAAATAGAGTAAATGGTTTATTTATAGTAATACATACACGGTTTAATGTGTGGTTTGAGAATGATGAGTTATAATATATTTAGTTGTTTCTTATTAGCTTAAGAATATAATCCATATGTTATAATTTTGTAGGAATAAATTAACACACCTAATTCATAGAAAGGTTTTCATGCAACATGTTTGATGAAATGTGTGAATGAACCCATGTATGTATGAATGTTTTAATATGGTGTGTAATGTTTAATTACTCATATATCTAACTAATTGTAAAGAAATCGTAAATTTTGCGCATATTTGGTGGAATTTGAGCTAGTTTGGTGAAAAAGTAAATTATGGGATTTACATTATGATTTAGCATAACTTCGGGAGGTATTCGTAACTCCTATTTTGATTTTAATAAAAGCGGTTTAAAAATTTAGTGGGTTGTTTTCCAAAGTAAAAGCCATCCTGTGGGGATAAGATTTGATTGTAAAATTTTATGTGATTTTACAATTGAATTAATGGTTGTAGATTAATTGTTGTTAAATGGTTATAAAAACAAAATAGTATGAGTTCTTCACCCAAGTGTTGGTAAAAATTATTGTGAACATACTTGTAATTCAATATAAATATTTTATTTGAACTACCATTATTAATAATTCGGTTGTAGGTTGAGTTGAGAGGTTAAGGCATATGGTGTTTGTTCATATTCTTTATGTACTTGGAGTAGTTATTGTCATCAAATATATGAATGAGTAAATATTATTAGTTTTCATTTATTAAAGGTTAAATGTATCAGCAATCAATTATGTAGGTAGTGATAGATATAAGCAGGAGAAGTGCACTACTTTCCTGAATTGAAAAAATAATAGAGGAATTAGTGAGTTTGATATGCCAAATGTTCAAAGATTATAAACATAGAAAATGAATGTAGGATTGGGAAAATACAAACTATTATGATCGTATTGCCTTTTAACATGTAGTAAATTCAAAGAGGTAGAAGACTGTTCTTAGTAAATTGAAATTAATTTCCATATGAAAATTGTATTAGTATTATGTCATAAGTTTCATGGATGTGTGTTAAGAGCATAGGAGCGAAGTATTGAGGTAAAACTTAAACAAAATAATGAAGGTGCAGAACTGAATTCTCCATGCATAGTTGAAGTAAGTACATGGTATGTTAAAGTGGTTGAGTCTCCTAATTGAGATATTAGGCCTATGTACTAAGTGTTTGAATAAATCCCACAATTAAGAGGAAGATTTTAACCATTGATATATTCCTCAATTTGTGAGAAAATATATGCTTATGTTTGATCTTATAAAAATTGTATTCCTTATTTATTATACTAATTTCTTATTATCAAATTAATGAAATGAGTAAGTCATAATCTAAGCTTCATGGTATTATGATAACCTTAAATCCTATATGAATATGATTTTGATATGATAGATGAGCTAGTCGTAATAATAAAAATAGTAATAAAAAAATATTTGATATTTTGAGTTTAACTTCTGGATGTTTTGGTAGCTGGTAAGGTGGGACATTACATACCCTCTTTGTAATGGATTGGCCGTATCCTCTAACAAAATTTTGGTTAGGATAGTTTAAAAAATGCTAGCATCAAATAAAACAGGGTGGGATTCAATGTTAAAGTATGCTTGGTGGCCTGATAGAATCGACACTAAGAAATCAATTGGGACTTCTCCATTTCAGTTGATGTATGGGACTGATGCTATAATCCCTACTTAGCTTGGTTTACCTGTTTTGAAATTTATTCAAGAGGAAATTGAGTAACCTAATGATATTTAATGAATAATTTATCATTTCATTGAGGTTCAGTGGACCAGAGACATGTTGGTTGAAAAAAATCAAACTTACCGAAATAATATTAAAGGTTTATTTGATCAAAGACTAAAGAAGATAGCTTTCTTCTAGGAGACTTAGTGTTAAAGTGGGATGCTAGGAGGGATGAAAAGTTGAATCATGGTAATTTTGATCACCTCTAGATAGGTCCTTTCGGAGTATCATAAGTCCTTAATAATAATACTTATCCTGCAGAACTTGAATGATGAAAATCGTTTTGGAGGCCTAGTGAATGGGTAGTTTCTTAAGAACTTTTTTGCTTATTGAGTCTATTCGGACTCCTGTTGTAAATATTTAGTTTCAAGTTCATTAGTAGTAGTTATAGAAAAATAGAGACTCCACGGCCCAATGGAGTGAAAGCACTGGATTAGTTCCAACTTACAGTTTTGTACAGTTCAGTCATTTTCAGATTGCACAGTTTGGATATTTCTAGTATGGTGAGAAATATTTGTTTCAAGGTATAGTGGCCAATTATAATCAAGAAAGAAGGTACATGTCTGCAGGTTCTTAGTACTTCACAAGAAAGTATTATCCACAGATAGAGCTAGTGTTGGTACTCAAATTTACTACCTATAATTTCCACACTTGCTTGAGCTAAATCCTTTTTAGGGTGGTCTCTTTAAAGCCTTATTCTTGTTGACCCTTTTTCCAGGCTAGCCCTTGACTTTTGATTATCCAATTTTCTTTTTATTTGCTAATTTTTTATTGAGTTTGACTATTTTGACAAGTTGATTGTTTGCATGATTTATGGAATTTTCATAGTCTGTGGAGATGTTTTGCTATGTTTTGATCATGCGCAGAAGGTGGCTCTCAAAATCATTTTGTTCTTACAATGTCAAAGAGTTTCATGATTCTGCTGTGAAATCTTGAAGTTCCATATGTGTCGATGCTACAGAATGAGATAGTATTCTTTAGCACATTACAAAATGAGCTGCAATTCTGTAGCAACAAGCAATTTTGGTAATAATTTGAGACTGAAGAATCACATCCAATTCTGCAGCAAAAGTGCAATCTCGTCAATATTAAGTCACTGTAGAATCATGTTAGTTGTCCAAATACATATTGTAATGAAACCTTCCACTACCTTATGTTTCAAGTTGGTTATTCCTATCTATCAAATCAACCGTATTAAGATCCCGTTATCATTAAGCAGGATCGTGTGGAGGCAAACTTGATACGAATATGATCATCCTGTTATACAATTCCGTCATCGAGGAGATCCATGCCTAGTTGTCAGTTACAATGCTATAACCACTTGTTCCTAACTAAATATCGTGAACTGGATGACCAAATATATGGGATGATAATGTTGTAGTTTGTGAAGAGATAATTATTTCTTTTTGTGAAAAAGGGAAATTACTTATTTTGTAAATTCAATTGGTTTTTTATAGTCATTTTATGTTCTGCAGCTCTTTATCAAATCTCCATTCTCTAGCTATTACATTGTAGACTCATTTATGGCACGTCATAAGGGAGGGAACGTAGTTCTCCATGAACCTGACGGGATATTGTTAGATTTATATCCGAAATCCAAAAGAAAATTTCAAGAGGTCGTCTGCTATGAATTATGCCAGCATCTTGAAGGGCATAAGTAGTAGGAATCCCAGGCCTTTGCTAAAGTCTTTGATGGCCATCAATCAATCCTGGAAGGTTTAACTATCAGAGTCTCTGAAGAATCTATTGCATGCATTTGTCTTCTTCCTCTAGAAGGAGAAAGGTGGTTCAAACAACAACAGGTGAAAGTATCAGACTGTGGGCCAGTTTCTGATGGATCAACATCAAGATCTCGAGTGGAAAAGGGCCATCCCCAGAGCCTGATTAAAGAAGGAATGGGAAGATCTTTTGTAATGTACCCGACTTCCCCTTTAGGAATATTTGGGAAATGGGTTATAAATTTTTTAATTTGAATGTCATGCAACAGATATGTTATTCTCATAATACAAAACATTATCTTTAACCATACTTGTTAATTACATATCAACCAATTTAAAACTTGCAACTCATAGTTACTCTTAAACTTGCTTTATGTCCTAGACTAAACATGCATCATTTTTGTTTGACCACTTAGTATAATAATAAACCATTCTTTACTCAAGGGTCCTTACATTACTACCACTCACCATAAGAGTGAGAAGTTCAAGGTACTAATTTACATTCATCTGCATACATCACCTCTATGATAATCTTCTAAATCCTTACTTTAGCATAACAACTGAACTCATTAACTTAAAATACTAATTGAACCCTTGTAAGTACAACATTCACAGGAAATATGTTCAATAATGATCTTATTAACAATATATGATCCTTAAAGTATCTATCTTTTCATATCCGGTGGGACTAGCTAAGGAAGACACGACTCTTACACACAAATTCCTTTGGTTGTCTCACATTATCAATGTCTTAGAATATCAACTACCTCTATTATTTAATCACATAATAACAATGGACTATATCATTCACTCATGTTCATATCAATGACATCAATATCTGGATACATACACACCTATTCTTTTATAAAGCAACAACACATCTTATTGGGTAAATATCATAACCATTTAAATACACATGTATTCTCATTAAACACATTATGACAATCAATATAACATTTATACACATAATTGAAAAGAATCAATAAGACAATCCATGATGAACATATATATTCATAAACTTTTATATCCTTACAACAAGGAAATTACTTATCTGGTCGATTAGAATCAGGCGACTAAAGGTTTGACTGCAACTTTCCTCCCAACCATTGGCTCTCTATCCGGTGTATATTTGTGCCACTAATAGGCCACCGCCAAGATGGCAATGAATCCACTAGGGTATAGTTTCTATTAACTACTCCCTGTACATGTTTATTTAAATATGTATATTTAACTTGAACTACCACAAAAGTATTGAAATCAAGACCACCCTACTTGACTTCTTAGTATTATTTGCATGGATAAAGGGGCTATACATATACATATATATGTATATATACTTTAGGCCTTCGGGCTATCCCCGCACCGAAGAGCTCCATCGCGTCCATATATATATGTGTGTGTGTGCATACATACATAAATACATATATATATATATATATATATATATATATATATATGTATGTATGTATGTATGTATGTATGTATGTATGTATGTAGACACACACACACACACATATTTATATGGATGTGGTGGAGCTCTGCGGTGCAGGGATATCCCGAAGGCCTAAGGTTTTAGAGTTTTGTAGTTCATAAGGAGCAGGCTGCAATGAGGATTTTCTATTAGCTTTTTACATTTCGAGAGTATCTTAGGTTCTTATCTGAGCCAACATTCAAGGCTGTAATAAAGCCATACCTATCAGCAGAAATAATGTATGCAGGTGACGAAAAATGGAGATGGATGAGGTAGACTATGACAGCTTCTCCCCCATGAGAACAATATTCACCTTGGATTATGAAATCAAGTGCAGCAGTAATTTCAAGGAAGACTCCCCCATTGATAAGAGATCCCGCATGAAGACAATGGCATGCAGGTTTGAGCCGATTTCATCCCCAAGTACATCGGCCCTGCACAACCATGATGATATTGGTACACTGAAAATCATCCATGAGGACAAACCGAATCCCTGTCAAGGAGTGAAGGAAAAAAAGGATCAAGCAGTGCTGGTGGTTGGCAAGGAGATAGCTATTGAAGAAATCGCAGAATGCCTTTCTTCCTCACTGGTGGGAAGGTTTTGCGGGAAGCAAGTGGGAGAATTTTCATTAAGGATTTGGATGGATTCAAACTGGAAACGGATCCTAGACCAACTCCCTACCTTTCATATCTTATCGAAGGGATGGATGTTGTTTACAGTTCATCCAGAGATAGATAAGCAGAGACTTTTGAACCATAAGTGGAGCTCGGGTCCTTCTGGCTTAATTCTCAAAATATGGCAGGTAGATTTTGATGCAAGAAGGGAACCACAAAATCTACAATAGATATCGGTCGTACTTCCAAGAATGCCTATGATATTGTGGCAAAAACCAGTGTTGGAAGCGATCGATGAGAAGTTGCGAAGATTAATTTCTCTGGAGGAGAACTGGGAAAACAAGATAGACAGACGCTGTGCCAAACTCTTGGTTGAATTGGACCTTTAGGATGGTTTATATGAATAAATTAAGTTGGAAATGTATGGGAGCATTTGGAATAAAAAACTCGATTATTGGAAAATCCCATTTAGATGTTTTGGGTGTAGACAGGTTGGTCACTTAATAAGTGATTTCCCGGTTGCTGCACCAAGCACTCAAAAACATCGTAAGATATGGGTAAAAAAGACGACAAGTCCGTAGATAATAGGCGAAAAGGATTTGAATGGGGCAAAAGGTGACGACCAAATTTGTGAAGGAAAACAAGTGACTATAGAGCCATCCTACAACGTAGACACATGCAAGGTGGTGGAAACTCGAGATAGCTTTTCTCCCGGTAAGCATAACTCTTCTTTTAATTTCCCACCTATCCTTTTCTCTCATTTGTCTGTACCTCCGGCTGAAGGATCTGCACCAAATTTTGGTATTGTTGTACCCCTTAGCTCCACCCCTAAGGACATGAGGTCAAAATCAGATACGGATAACCTTTCTGACTCAAGAACCATTGTTCCGTCCAAAACATTGGCAATCTCAAAAGTCTATAATACTAGGGCCATGGTGGTCTCTTTTGGGGGGGAAAGGACGAAGCAATTTTTGGAGGACTCAAACAAACTTCTCCACCAAAAATTACTATGGGAAGAAAGTCCCTTTTATCCAAAGAAAAAAAAAAGCATTGGTGGAGATAAAAGCCAGAAAACAATCTACAATCAGTAGGGCCCTTAGAGCAGGGAAAGCCCTTCCAAGGGCTTCCTATTGTTATGTTTGTCCTTTAATGCAGGGGGTTTAGGGGGATCCCCCAAAGTAAAAGCCCTCAAGAGGATGTTTTCCAATTTAAATCCTTCGGCCATCCTCTTACAGGAAACAATGTCAGAAGGGAAAAAGTATCAAGAAGTGTTAGAGCCCTTTTTAAAGGATTGGTCCTTTTCCCTTCTAAATTCAGAAGGACATTCAAGAGGACTAGTTATGGCTTGGAGTCTAGTGTTGAATTTGGTTGACTCGAGTGAGCATGAGAATGTTTTGAAGATAGTCTTAGAGGATAGTTCCACCAGAGTTACTTTCGTGATTCTCAATGTTTGTGGCCCATTTCAAAATCGAAGAGTGTTTTGGGACAACCTCTCTACAAGTGGGATCCTGGATGAGAGCAATTTAGTATTAGGAGGGGATTTAAATCTAACAGTTTCAGAGAGAGAATTTTGGGGGAAGCTCACTCGTCCTGACTCACTAAGTAATTATTTCAATTCCCTATTCGATAAAAAAAGTCTGGTGGATGTTCAACCAAAAACCCTGGAGACAACCTAGAGGAATATGAGAAGTGGGGAAAACACTATCTCAAAGAGATTGGATTGGTTCTTAATCTTAGAAGCTTTTTTCTTTAGCCCTCTTTTGATAACTTCTTGGGTAGAAGAAGGAGGACTTTCATATCATCAACCAATCTTTCTTTCCTTCGAAGTGCAGAAACAAAAACTTGCCTCCCCATTCAAATTCAACCCCATATGGATGAAAGAGGAAGATTATAAAAATCTAATACCAGAAACCTAGACTCCTTTTAGAGATGCTTCTTATGTTTCATTCATGGAGCAATTGATGGATAATTTGGATAAGGTAAAATGGGTTTCCAAGGAATGGGATAAATCGTTTCATGCCAGAATGCAGAGAGAGTTGAAGGAGGTAGAAGCGGAAATCAAGGAATTGTATAAGGAGAATAGTGAGGGGGTTTTTATAGAAGGAGAAATGTGTAACCTGAAGGACCTGGAAATTCGCCGAACAATTTTGTTAGCCAAGAAAGAACATATTTGGAGGATCAAAAGCAGATCCATCTGGATAAGTGAAGGTGATAACAACACAAAATTCTTTCATAGGTTTGCTTCACATAGAAAAAGTATGAACACTATAACTGGAATTAAGAATCCATAAAGATGGGTGTCTATTTTGGGGGTCTTATGAGAAAATAAATCTGATTTTTTCATGTTTTTCAACTTTGGGCGAACAAAAGTGATATTTTTGTTTAGAATTTCATTTTTCAGTAAAACGAAACTTTTAGAGAATTAGGTTATCTTTCTATTGATAATTTTTTCAAATTTTTTTATTGAGATTTGATATGTCAATTTGACAAATGTTTGGCAGTATGTTCTTATAAAATGAAATGACTAAAAAATAGTCATTTTTTGTGATGGGCCTAAAATAATTGTTAAACTTGTGTTTTGCAAAAACAAAATATGCTACGATAATCTACACACAATGTACTACTATATGACAATAAGTTTGTAACCAATGGATCTATATACTAATTATTATATTTTTTGAATTCAATCAATGGGGAAAGCGTGTTGATTTTCAACATGTTTTTTGTGACAGGACATTTCTCTCAAATTACAATAAAACTAAAAAATCTAAGAATACCCTTTTGAAGTAGATACTCCAATTAACTGCACCATATGTTTTTCAATTTTATTGGTGGTGTATTTTTAAAGTTATGGATTTTTCATTTCACCGCATTTTGAAAGAGATGAAACCAAACTAGACACATGGTAGTAAAAAAATAATTAAAATTATTAGATCTCACCTATACACAACAAAATATATACCTATGAAAAGTATATTCAATGATAAAACTAATGGTATCAAGTCTGACAGTCGGTTTGTAGTGTAGGAGACTGTTTTTACCTTCTAAAAATGAAGAAAGCTGAAAAATGTGAAAAACTATGAAGTTTTCGGGTCTTAGATAGTTTTCGGCCGAATAATTATTCGGTCGAATAATCATTCAGCCGAATAATGATTTTTTGTTACCGAACCATTAAAAAAAACAACGGTTGTTCGACCGAGAAACAAAACGCAAATTTTTTTTCGTCGGCCAGGGGAAAAAAAAAAAGATATTAGATTTTTTATAATTGTATAAATAAAATTAAATAGAATCATTATTTCGCATGTTTTGTTTTCATCGATGTCTCTATAAAATATTTTTGAAGGAGTTTTTCAAAGGATATTTCTTTCAAGGAGTGCAAAATGAGTTTTTTTTCCAAGGTATTTTTCCTTCTTATTTCTTTCCAAGGGGTACATTGAAAGATTTTTTTTCCAAGCTATTTTTGCAAATGAGTTTTTTTCAAAGATATTTTTCCTTCTTATTTCTTTCCAAGGGGTTTTTTCAAAGAATTTTTTTTCCAAGGTATTTTTCAAAAGGGTTTTTTTCCAAGGGGTTTTTACAATGAAGATTTCTTTACAAAGTGTTGTTCTTTCTTTCTAAGGGATTTTTTCAAAGGAGATTTATTGCCAAGGAGTTCTTATTTCTTTCCAAAAAAAATTCTTCAAAGGAGATTTCTTTCCAAGGACTTTTTTTATTTCTTTGCAAAGAGATTTCTTATTTATTTTCAAGGGTTTTTTTCAAAGGAATTCCAAGGAGTTTTTCTTCAAATGACTCTTACAAGATTTTTATAAGGTAAAGTAAATTTCAGTCCATGTTTTTATAAATTTCGTAACTATTTTTAAATCTTAAATTTTTATTTTGTTTACTATAAAGTGATGATTCTTTAATTTAACCTCTATAGATTAAATAATCATGGGCAGTGAGAGAAACCTCCAAAGTAAAAGTGATGATGATGCTCATAGGGAAAAACAAAAACTCAGATATCAAGCCAAAAATGCAGGGGTTGCAGAAATAGAAGAGACAATTATTCAAGATATAAATATAGATTTACATGATAATGTTGATGAAATGGAAATTGAAAATAGAGTATAAGAAGAACAAATTGAATTTAAAGAGACAATTGTTGAAGATGTAAATAGTGATTTACATGCTAATGCTGATGAAGTCAATATTGAAGATCAAGTTCAAGATCCAAAAATTGGACCTGGTATGTATATACCATGTATTTTCCAAATTCATTTTTTATAATGAATTGTATTTTTGGATATATGTTAAATTAAATTTAACTTGATGTATAGGTACTTTCACCATTGACGATGAAATGTTAGAAGACATTGATTGCGACAAATATGGGGAAAAAATAGCCATACATGTTGCATGATATCGTGCTATGCAAATTAATGATGATATTCTCAAAGAATATTCAATAGCAGGACAAGCGCAGATTTTGAGATGTTTATTAGTGTCCAAGAAGTTAAAAGGTGCTGCGACATTATTGGGTATTCACAAGGAGACAAAAGAGTTGAAATTGAAACATAATGTGATAGAAAGTATAAGTGATGCAATAAAATTTTTTGGAAAATCCAAGAAGAAAGATACCACAGCTGCATGTAGATCAATTCAGACAGCTAGTACCAGACAAAATCGTTTGACAACACAACTAGCAAAAACAATAGGAACCTCAAGAAATACATTAGACAAACATAACAAATTCAGAATGCAAATAGATGAAAATGATGAACTTGCTTTTTGGGCAATTATTTGTAGATAGTCTTACTAAGATAGAATGGGAGAAGGTGTTAAAGATATTGTACATAAATATTGGTTGGCACATGCTCGAGTTTCACCAAATTCAAGGGATGTGATACTACAAAGAGTATCATGAAATATATATGAAAGTCGTCCAAAACATATAATGGAAATGACACAAGTACAATTGTTCAATAAATTCAAGGAGGATCATCGTGGAATTAATATGTCAATCACTACATTTGCACAACAAAAACCATGGTATGTTAGACCTATTACTATACGTGACACATGTTGTTTTCATTATCATGTTCAATTTGGATTATATTACGACACGTTTCTTGAATTTGGTAAAACATTTTGGACAAATTCACTACCTCCGCCCACAATATGTGAATTCATATCTCAAATTCTATGTGAGAGAGATCACGATGAAGTATTTTATAAAAAAAATGTGTCAATGGAAAACATTGTCATCGTTGTGGAAATCTGGTTTTATTCCACAATAAATATCCTATTGATAATGATCAGTCGCTGTCAAATGTAACCGGTGATTGGAGAAGATATGAATACAATAATTATGCTACAAGTTCTAGTGATGCACATTCCAAACAAATTGATTTGTGAGAAGATAAAATATGTGTGATAGATTTTCTGAAGAAATTTGAAAGTGAAATTTATAAATACACCAAGCATTCACATAGGGCACGATGGAAAGACCTTCAATTCAAGCAGTCTTGTCAAAATTTTCCACCCGGAACAATTTTGTCTGTGGTTGATTTTGCAAAAAATACACATTTGCTGCACAAAAAGAGATACAAAGTGAATACTATCATTCTGACCAAGTTTCGATATTTGTCCATGTTCTATATAGATATTCTCAACAGGATGTTGATGGAATTGAAAGCATGTGTGACAATCGAGATGTGATTAAAGAGTATCACTTTTATATCAACGATGATCGTACACACGATACACATTTTGTTTAGCATTGTATTGAAAATATTTTCTATGATTCACTAAAAAGACGTGAAATTAAATTCAATGAATATTGGATATGGTCGGATGGATGTGCGGGACAATTTAAATCTTTACGGTCATTTTTTTGGTTATGTCGACTTCATAAAGCATTGAACATTAAACATCGCTGGAATTTCTTTGAAACTGGACATGGAAAACATGAACATAATGGTGCAGGAGCATGCGTAAAAAGAGTAGTTCGAAGATGGCAAATGAACCATTCTTCTGCACGATTTCTTTCAGCAGCAGAGGTTTTCCAATGGTGTAAATTACATCTAAGCCATGATTATAATCAACAATCAAAATATGTGCACAGGTATGTACACGATTTTTTTAATTCATATTAATTGTCAATTTAAAAAAATGTTATTTATAAGTTTATCATTTAAGTATATGTACACTAATGTGTGATTTATAATATATTGTGTAGGTTCTTTTGGATTATTGGAATCCAATATATAGATAGATCAATCCCATACGAGGCTAGCACCATACATGGGACTAGAGATTTACACTCTTTTCAAACAAAATCCTTCCAAAACGTGTTTGCATTTGACAGTAGAAAGAAATCATGCTTTTGTCATATTTGCACTGAAAATGTTGAATCTAGAGAAGTTTGTGAAAACATAATGAAAAAATACGTAAAACATTGGAAACACACGGAGATTAATCCAAAGGGGAAAATACCACTAGCAAGCTTAGAAGAATTATAATCAGAAGAAATAGCAATATCATCTAATGGCGAAAGAATTTTAGATCTTGTTAGAGAAGGTAATAAACTTACAACTTTTTTGTTGATTATTGATTGTTTTCCATCACCGTATGTATATAGTCAATTTAATTAATTAAAAAACCCTGACATCAATTGTAATTTGCAAAGGAGATGTTTTCGTTGCGATTGCACCTTTAGAAAATAAAGAAAAGGTGAAATATTATTTGATGCAATGCAATGAAGGAAATATGAAGTTATTGGAGGATTATGATGACAAAGGATTTACATACGAGAGAGGATCCATCATTTTAAAAGGTTATTTTTTCAGCAGACTCATATGATTGAAAATTATGTCTACTTTTAGGATTTTGAACGTAATGTTATATGTTGTCAATATAGTCATTTAGTATGTGCATCTCTAATAAATATGGTACAAATCCCATTGAAAAAAATTAAAACTAGAAAATGGAAAATGTCCAAATATGACCATGAACGGATATTTGAGGACGTCATTCCATTGCGATGTTTTTAACTATATAAAAAATGAATTGATCGATGTTTTTGTGCATGTCAAATGTTGTGTGTACAATATATTTTTATATTATGAACTATGACTATGATCTTGAATGGGAACTAGATTAAAAGCTTAAATTATTGTATTTTAGCATGTTGAAATCAATTTGATAATTATTTGGTAATGAGAATTTAATAAAAGTTGAAAAAAGTTTAAAAATGTTATATTTCAGCTATATGGAATGTTGAATGCAAATGTAACTTTACAAGTATTAGATTAAGCGAATTGAGTCCATTATAGTGAGGGATCTATCCAGTATTTAATTATGTGAAGGAAATCCTAAATTGGAATCCTTATCAATTTTGATATGTAGTTGTATAGTTAAAACCATTTGATCTTGATTGAATTTGAAGAATTTTATGGTAATATGTGTGGTCTTTAATGTGTAATTTCATCTTAAAGTTTGTCTAAAATACTTTATTCGGGGTCCCATATGTCTATTAGACCACTTAAGGGATGCGATAACTGATGTGGCTATCCCCACACTCCCCCCCAAATCTTTACTTCTGACTGAATGATGTGAGTGAGGAATCACCGGGAAACCGACTAGATTTTGTATTAATATGATCCATTTCATGCTTCTCTAATGTATTTAATAATGGGAAATTATTATTCTTGATCCATTAAATGGGTTGATCAATTAGTAGCTTTGTGGTGGGATGAACAATTCATATAAATATGATCTATGAGTTTTTTAGAACATTGCTAACCTATGGTTTTTAAATAAACGATACATGCACAAGGATAATATCACTTGTGTAAATAGTATTTAGTTCCATTTGATCTAGATTATATGAAGATCTGATTTTATATGATGATGAAATTCAACATAACTAGTTTTAATTTCACATAACTGAAATCATGGCAAATGGAGATAACGATCATTTGATTTTTAATCACAAACAAGGATTCCAAGATTGTGAAGCTTATGCTAAATTAGAGCAATGGTTATTTACAACAAATCGATGAAAATTCATCAAATCATTGTCTAAAATCATTTCTCTAATTTAGCATAAGCTTCACAATCCTGGAATCCTTGCTTATGATTAAAAAAAAAAATTGTTAAATCCCCATTTGCCATGATTTCAGTAGCATCTATAGTTCACCACTAACAAAAGTGTTGTACCTGAACATTAAACATATGAGTCATTAGTTAAAATTTGAAAATATGAATCATTTATATAAGATTCAACTTATCATTTATATGAAATTCAAGTTTACTGTTGAAACCAAGATCATATATTATCAAACAACCAAAAGGATTGAAACCTTTACTAAATTTTATTTACATCTCAAAACTAAACATATTTTACATCTGCACTCATAGATTTTTATATCTGCACTAAAAAATTGTCAATACTACAAAAAATATGCACTCAAGGATTAAATCCTGCAGGTCTTAAAATTTATAACTTTAGATTGCACCTATCAAAACTTAAGGCTAGCATATACTGAAATTCAATAAAAAAAGCTTCAAGAGTGCAAACTATATAAAGTTTCTCTAAAAATATATTTTAAAACCATTTCAAGATTGAACATACATTGAACATATAAATCATTAGTTAAAAATTGAAAGCATGAATCATTTATATAAGATTCAAGTTATCATTTATATGAAATTCAAATTTATTGTTGAAACCAAGATCATATATTAAAATTCAATCAAAAGGGTTGAAACTTTCACTAAATTTTATTTACATCTCTACACTGTAAATATTTTACATCTGCACTCATATATTTTTACATCTACACTTAAAAATTCAAATATATGCACTCAAAAATTCAAATATATTATTCATAAAATAAAATAGTTTAAACAATAAAACCAGTGTACTAATATATTTTAAAACCATTTCAAGATTGAACATACATTCATGAACATCATGCAAAATCATATTCTAAGCATTTACCACACAAAGTATGCTATGTAATTAGCCCCCCCCCAAAGTTAAATTATTCAAAGCAAGTATAGAATTTATGCCAAGATCAATGTACATGTATATAATCCAAAAAAAAGGTTCATGAACATGTGAGTTCAATGTACATATATAATCCCAAAAATAAAATTCCTAGATGTCCAAAACAACTATATTATATGTATCAACATGAAGATGTATGCAATATGGTAGTATGAAAAAACAAAAAAAGACCAATATAAATCATTCTCTGACTGAAATTCCACCACTATCATCCACTGGGGTCTTCCCTTTGCCTCGAAGAGACCCAACCTGCAACATGTATAAAATCAAATTATGAATCTCATAAATTATTCAAACAATTAGGAACTAAATTAAAAAATATATATTAAACTTATAAAAAAAATGAAAAGAATAGTTCAATTATTAACAAAATTACCTTAATGCACTTGGATGAAAGTCCACCACTATCATCCACTGGGGTCTTCCCTTTTCCTCAAATAGATCCAACCTGCAACATGTATAAATACAAATTATGAATCTCATAATTATTCAAACAATTAGGAACTAAATTAAAAAAAAATATTAAGCTTATAAAAAAATTTGAAAAGAATAGTTCAATTATTAACAAAATTACCTCAGTGCCAATATCCACGTCCATCAAAGAACCTATATCCTCACCACAATTTCCATATGTTCTCGTGTTCCTTAAAATTTAATTTTTTTTAATAAATAAAACATTGTGCAAGCAAAATAAACTAAAATTAAACAATTCACTTAAAAACCAAAACAAAAAAATTAAAATCATGAGCTCACAAGAGATGGAAAATCATCAAAAAAGTTGGAATCTAAAGGAACCGACATGGATAAGTCACATTAACAATAAGATACATAGATAAAGTAAAATTCAAAATAGGATAAAATATATTTCAAACATATATATAAATATGTAAATAATAAATATACCTCTCCAAGATGCTCTTCTACATTTTCACTAGTGGAGAGTTAAAATTATGTTCATTCAACATTCTAGAAAACTGCAACCAGTAAACATTTACATAATGTATTTATTACTATACATCAAAAAATACATTATATCATATATATAATGTAACAAAAAGTTCAATTCAAAATGAATAAAAAAATTAAATAGATTGTAAGTACATAAACAACAAACTTCTCCTATACTCGATGTGTCATTGGATAGAACATACGAAGCTATATCGCGGCAAACCTTAGCATAAGCCCTGAGATCTTCAATGCTCATTCCATCTACCTCATCATTTGTTTTGTAAACAAACTTTTGATGAATAGTGGCGCGATCCCTCTCTCAAACCAATCCCACATTAACTCCTACAAATTCCAACATTCAACCTTCGGCAACAAAATTCCTTGCAGTTGTCCCAAGTTGGGATGTGGGCTCCATCTCCGATTTTAATGCCACAAGACTGGGTGGGTGTGATATCTGGGGTGGAGGTCGAACAGTTGTGGGATCTCTAAGAGCACCTTTTAGATCGTATATTCACCCCTTTCCAACTCCATAAAACTCAGAATGAAGATCAGTATAGTCTGGCTTCATATTTAAAAAAAACTCTACATAAACAAATCTAGCAAAATAATTAGGATCCTCGTCATTCCATGGAAACCGACCATAGGCTACAAGGAACCAATCATATATTAGTTGTGCAAGTTCAGGGCGCTTGAAATATTCCACTTTCAACATTTTTCACTTTAGACATTCTTTGAAGTTAAACATTGAATTGGCATGTTCTTTGGTCACTCTCTCCTTCACAACAACCCACTTGTCCGGACCCATCACCTGTGCCCTTAACCTTCGCATCAAATCAACAAAACCGTTCATGGTTGGTCTAAGATCCTCATATGCCTCAATGAATTTTTACAACGATCACAAAACAATCTCCATACTTTGTTTGCTCTCTGGAGAGAGATCCAAAGTAGAAAGATCATGTTGCAACTTGTCATAGTGGGATCTACAACTTTCAAGCTTCATTTGATGAACACCACTTCCCCATGGAAGCTCCTCAGGTAAATCAGATGGATAAGTTGTTATGGGTGTACAACCCACATCTAATTAAACATATGTTGTCCTTGCTTGACCTCTGTCCCTTTGTGTATAATTACGAGCCTCTTTTGAACCTTTCTCTACACCCACATCTGGTTTAACATCTGTCCTCCTTGCTCAAACTTTGTCCCTATGTGTAGAATTAGGAGCCTCTTCTGAACCTTGCTCTACTTCAAATGCAAACATAGTTGAAATTAAACATGTACAAAATTTTTGAACACGCACAAAATCATAATTGATACATGTATTAAACACAAATGTTCATACCAACAAAAGGTCGGGATAAACATTATCCCATAGAAGATATAGGGGAATCAATTGTACCCCTTTGGCCTCATCGATGATTAGATGAATGTGAATTATGCAATAAGCTTGAATCCTGAGGTGACACAGGCAACCTTTGATCATCAGTCGAGACACCAATTCCTGATGACCGTGATGACCTCCTACACTTTTGCCTCAAAGACTCTTCTTTTTCCGTTTGATATGATCTCTACATTTACACAACTATCAACTCATAACATATTTTCCTTTATAGTATTTTATAGTTGTAGAAATAAATAAGGTACTATAATATATAATTAGTTATTTCACTTGGATTGTCAGACATGGGGCAAGGCGCTAATAACTAAGCAAGAAGAGAGAGAGTTTTATAACCCTTCTTTCCTCAATACTATTAGTAAAAAAGTGGATTTGTTTTACAACTTGTACTTATTTTGTTGCACTGATTTCTCTAACAAAACTTATTTGTCTATGTACATTTAAATTCTGTAATTTTTCCCTAAGTCTGCTTTGTATACATGTTTGTGATCTTGGGAATAATAAAAATAAAGGAAAAATTCTACGAAGCAAAATTCATTTTTGAAGTAAACTCATGAATAGAGTTCATGAACTCTGTTCATGATGTCACACACCCATAAATTATTGCTACGAAATAAAAAGATGCAATTAATTTTTCTCTTCTTGTTTGGTTAGTTATATTGTAGAAGCAAGTGAGTAAACACACACACACACACACACATATATATATATATATATTTAAGAATACTTAAATATTCAGACTCATCTATATCAGGGAGATTTCCTTTCTTTGACAACCATTCATGTAACTAATGTTTCACAAACTTGTTCATTTTCCACTTAAAGCAAATAGGTACATAACTTAAATACTTATATATTCAAAAAATTATAAAAGCTTTTATTTAAATGTATATGTCCTAAACCTAGCTTGCACATATATCCATTTACTCATCCACATATACATCAATACTTACAACTCTACGAGATATATCTCCGTAACTTTAAAAGATCCTTAAGGATATGTAAATATTTATACAATCTAAGTTTTTTCCTAGAACCCTCAAACTGAAGGTTATAACTTATCAAGTTCATGAACTATGTTTCATGAATAGAGTTCATGAACTCTGTTCATGAAACAGAGCATGAAACATAGCTCATGAACTCTGTTCGTGAAACAGAGCATGAACTTTGATCATGAAACAGAGTTCATGAACTCTATTCATGAACATATTTCATGAACTCTATTTCATGAAGCTCTTCGATACATAAAATTTAGATTTGGGTTAATGCATTTAAAATTCCTTTTGTTTTGCGGTTAAATACTTTTGAGGTTAAAGACCAAGTATGCCTCAGATTTCAAATTCTTGGTTTACATAAAAAGATCCATATGGTACTAACAAGCCTCATAGATCTTATGAATAACCGGGACATGTTTAGGAGTAAGAATTGGTAGCGGTTCATGTGCTTTGTCTGTGAAATTCCAGTTTAAAAACAAAGATATATTGGGTCCCTTTTTTTTATCAATTACTGTCCAATTCCATTATAAAAACATTTTATATATTGTAGTATATTTAAGAAATTTTAAATTATTCATAAAATAAAAAGTCTTGGTTTAATTATGCAGCAAATTTGTTATTAAACATTTGTTGTTGAAATCAAGAATTCTGATAATTTTTTTCATAGTCTAAATTTATTAAAAAATTGAGTAAAATTTTTAAAGATTCTGTTTCATGAACATAGATCAACTCTATTCATGAACAAAGATCAACTCTGTTTATGAACATAGATGAACTCTATTCATGTACAAAAATCTATGTTCATGAATAGAGATTTATGTTCATGAACAACATCTCTATTATCAATTTAATTATATTTCACTATTTAACAAAAATATAAATTAAAAAACTCTACGGGAAATGAATACTATTTTCTATTCTAATCAACCTATTGGCACCCAAAGAGTACATCCCTGTTTTTTTTTTAACTTATTGGCACCCGAAGCTACGAAGCCGAACAAGAAAAAGTAAGCCCAACAAAGAAGCTAAACGAAAAACAACCGAAGCCACCGAAACCAATTTTCCTTCCAACAACGAAACTAATTAGAAAACAATAAAAAAAATAAAATATGACAAATGCACACTGATAAGCAAAAAAACACAAAAAAAAATACGACATGCACGCTGATTACCTTGACGCTATTGACCTACACGCTACAAAGCAAAATTTATGACTTGGAAATTGATTACCCGAAGCTACGAAGCCGAACCGATCGAAAGGGAAATCATAAGCCCAATGACGAACCTGAACACCAAGAAACTAAGCCACTGAAACAAATTTTCCTGCCAGTAGTAACAAGGATTAGCAAAAACAACCAAAAATGACAATTGCACGCTAATAAGAAAAACTACCAAAAAAGAAAAAAATTTAGACCATCACACTAATTACCTTTCCTTTGCTAGACTTCATGCTCCTGCACAGGGTGACAGAACTCCAGGGTTGTGGAACAAAGGGTGGAAAAACACAAGCTGACAGAACTCCACGTCGAAGGCGACATCAGGGTCAAGCAAGCGCGGATAAGGTCGACCTGCATGTGAGGGTCCAGGTGCAGATGAGGATGGGGTCACCATGCAGGCATGGACAAGGAGCTGTAGGAGTGGACGAGGATCCAAACAGGCATGGATGAGGAGCTACAGGCATGGATGGAGCCAAGCAGGCGTGGGCGAGGTCGACCAACATCTGATGGTCTAGGTGCAGACGAGGAAGGGGTCGCCATGCAGGCATGGATGAGGAGATGTAGGTGTGGATAGGGTCGAGGTGTCGGCGTGGATAGGGCTGACCTGTAGGCAAGGGCTACAAGCGGACTCCAACAAATGTAGGTGGAGGATACAGCAGGGCTCACACAACTACTAGCAAAGAAAATGACAAGCGATGGCCGCAGCCAACCTTTTATGCAGAATAATTATCCAGCCGAATAAACAATATAAATGCCGGGCATTTTACCCGACCGAGAAATCCTTACACACACTTCAAGGTCTCCGTTATTTCTAACAGTGAATTGTTAAGGGTTATTCAGTTGAATAAACTATAGGTTATTCAACCGAATAAAAATATTTATTCGACCGAATAAATATTTTTATTCGGCCGAATAAATATTTTTATTTAGCCGAATAAATATTTTTAATTGGTCGAATAGCTTCCGCTATGTTTCTCGGGCACCCGATTCTCACAGAATAGACACCCATCTTCATGATTTCACCCTATAGTAAGTTCCTTCAAAGAAAAATGTAAAGCAGGGGTTTCCTTCTTCAAAAATCCTTTTAGTGAACTAGAGGGATGTCCGATCCAAGAAATGATACAGGTATTAAGACTTTTACCTAAATCCATCACATATGAAATGAATGATTCTTTAAAAAAAGAAGTGACGGAAGAAGAAATTTTCAATATAATGCATTCATTCCAAAAAGGGAAAAGGCTTGGACCTGATGGCTTTTTAGTAGAATTTTTTCTGGGATTCTATGATCTGTTAAAGCAAGACCTTTTGAAGGCAGTAAGAGAATCTCAAAAATATGGAAAATTCCTTTGCTCTTTAAACTCAACTTTTTTAGCCCTATTCCCAAAGACACAAAAACCCTCTGATTTTGGAGATTTTATACCGATTTCCTGTTGTAATGTGGTATATAAATTTATTGCAAAAATGATTGTTCAAATATTGAAGCCAATTCTAAGCAAGATGATAATGGAAGAATAGTTTGGTTTCTTGTTCAATCGATAGATACATGACGCAGTCTCTTTGGCCCAAGAAGCAATTCACTCGATAAAAAAGAACAAACTTAGTGCTTTTGCTTTGAAGCTTGATCTCTCCAAATCCTACGATAGAGTCCAATGGAATTTCTTAAGACTCTTACTCACACATATGGGGTTCCCATTAGAGTTGGTGAACTGGATAATGGACTGTGTTAACACGACGTCCTTTGCTTTATTAATCAATGGAGACCCCTCTTCTTTCTTCAGGACTTCATGGGGTTTAATAAAAGGTTTCCCACTCTCCCCATTCTTATTTCTTTTAGTGGCAGAAGCCTTGATCAAATTAGTTCTCCAGGCCAAGAATGCAAGATCCTTTAAAGGTATTCATGTCTCAGCTCCAGTTGAACTGACTCATATTCTCTTTGTAGATGATGTGTTTATGTTGGGAGAAGGCTCTTTGGATAACATACAAACATTATCCCAAATTTTAAAACTTTATAGCAAGGTGACAAGAATGGTTATAAATATGGAAAAATCAAGCCTTGCTGTAAATAAAGTTCTTGAGGAATTACAGCAGAGGATTAAGATAGGGGATTTTTTTTCTCATATTTCTTTTAATGACGGATTCAAATACTTGGGTTTCTTCCTCAAGCCCAATTCATACTCTTTCAAATATTGGCTTTCGCTATACAAAAAAGTGCAGTCTCGAATCTCATGTTAGGCCAACAAATATCTCTCTAGAGGTGGTCATTTGACTCTCCTTAAAGAGGTTTTTCAGAGCATTTCGGTCTTCTGGGATTCTATAGCTTATATTCCAAAAGGAGTTTTAACTAAAATTCATAATAAATTATTTTCCTTCCTATGGACATCTAGTAGAAGAAAGGACGGGATTCCATTGGTAAAATGGATGACAGTGGCTAATATAAAGGAGCTGGGAGGCTGGGGTATTAAAAATCCTTTTATGTTTTTTCAAGCATTGGCAACCAAATATCTTTGGAGACTGAAAAAAATAGTAAATCCTTGTTGGGGAAAGCTATGACCTCTAATTACTTCTTAAACTCTTCAATAATAGATTGGTACAGAAGTCAGAAAAAGAGTTACAAGGGAGGCTAAGTTGGATGGAAATTCTTTGTGCTATCTTTTGCCTTAGTGGGAAAATGGACGGCTTGGATTATTGGAGACGGGAGGTAGATGCGCATTGGAGAGGAACCTTGGGTCGGTTTCGGAGGTGACTACTTAATGTCATCTTCCACCTTATCTCTGTTAAAAAAAAAACACATTTATTTTTTAGCAGATGCTAGAAGAAGCAACTCCCAAGAAATGATCAAAGAAGAGTGAAAAATGCCCAAGATTTGTGCCTAGAAAAGGAATCACTCATGGAATGGGCGAAGTTTATAAGCCTTTTGAAATCAAACTTCATCAATCTAAACTTTAATGAACCTGATAAACTAGTCTCGACAAAGAATGTCGCCTCTGGATTTGTTCTCAACAAAACTGGGTTATGAATCCCAAGCACAAGAATATTTTGCAAAAGAGAAATTTTGGTGGTGGCGTACAACCTGGAAAACAACAGGGCCATTGAAGGTGAAAATTTAACTTTGATTAGCACTAAAGAACAAACTATTAACTTGGGAAAATTGATTAAAAAGAGGCTGGGAAGGTCCAAGTTGGTGTGTTCTTTGTAGTTCGAGTTGTGAAACCACTTCTCACCTATTTGTCTCATTCCCTTATGCAGGAACGGTTTGGAATGCGACTTCTCAAGAACTTTAATGGCCCCTTCCATCAATTCAATGCAAGGGAGGGAACATTACTATAACATGGGGTGTCTAATTCTTCCCCAAGCCATAATGACGAAATTTTTTCCATTTAAATAAAATGCACAATTGAATTACACAGTAGAATTGAAAAGCATAATAATTAAAAGTTTAATGTGTGCAGGTTCAAATTAACTAAGCACAACAGAATTAACTCATTTTGCACACACACAAATAGTAATGCATAACATATCCATCACAGCAGAGGATGATTCAACATATAGAGACTCAATCTCATTCCAATGCCATGCATAGATCCCATATTAAGATAATCATTCTATTTCATTAAACATGGACAATTGACATATTGCAGAACACATAATGCATATAATTTACAACACAAAGAACACTTATCTTGAAGATGAAGTTGTCCAAACAACTGGCTATGTGAGAGCAATGTTCCACCCAACCATAGATCCCTGTCCAGCTTGTATTCTTTTAGCTGAGAGATCACCCCCGAGCTGGGTTGTGTATCCACTAAGGAGGAACTAGCTGGGCTCACTCACAGCCATGGTTTCACTCAACAACTATGCTAAGCCAACCCACAGTTGGGTTTTTTTCAATCATATGAAAGGCAAAGGAGGGAAATGCTAAGCCAGTGAGCTCAACCACAGAGCTATAGGCATCCCAAATGAATTCAACAGTCAAGGCACCCACATTACCTACCACACCCAACACAAGGAAGGTCCCCTTCTCTGCTGCACAGTCCCTCAAGCGTCCCTTCCCTCCAGTGCTCTTCAAGGTGGGAATACAAAGGTCCAGCTACTAATCCTTGAGATTCTATCCTTCACTAGGTTTATCAAGCAAACCCAACCTCTGCTCAGTCGTTCACACTTGGATTTCTCAGAACTTTGTCATCAAATAACTCAATCCTGTCACTTGTTTTCTGGGCTATACAAACTGGGTTCTCCAATGGATTTCGGGGTAACTAATCATCTCAAATTCACCCCAAAGTTCATATCTATGGATCCCCCATTGGATTTTACTATTAAATACCAAATCTGGGCATTTTTGGCTCTTCAAAGCGTGGATTCTTGCAAAGTTGCGATTTCTGGTTTTTCTCACTGTTGGCAATTCGTTTTTGGATGCAAAATGATGCTGGTTTCTTCCACAATGGAATGGGGATGAGGAAGAAGCAACCCCCATGAGGTAGAGTGACTTGTGGTACAAGAAAACAGAGCCCATACCTGCAAATATGAATTTATGGGCTGCCCATGCTTCATTGAAGCCATGGACTAAAATATTCAACTAATCCCTTACAACGGAAATAAATGTCATCAAGGAAAGTCAAATTGGTTCTCACAATTACATTTGACAGCATATGGTTCATCCCCACAACCCCCTCGCCCCTAGTGGATACACATGGCCCCTTCTCATTCGTTGCTTCCATAGCCAGTTTTTGGTATTTTATTGAAATATTAATATTTACATCAATTTACACTATTCCATGGCTTAATAGCACATGAGTATCAAAATATCAAATACTTGCTTGTTTTAAATAAAATCCCAACATTCACTAGCGGGGACTTGGCCTTGAGCTCCATGCTAGGGAAACATACAACGCATGTATACAATATCTTCATTAAAAGCCAATATTTCATAAGGGTCAAAATTGGGGTATTACAAGAACTTTGCAGCACGTTCTCTCCTATGGAGGAATCCCTTGAACGTTGTTGCAGTAGCTAGTGGAACAATCCTCTACTATGAAGCTTTGATCCATTCCTTTGTCTTTTTATTTATGGAATATGGTGGGAAAGGAACTCGTCTATTTTCCAAAACTGTAATGCCCATATTTTGATTCGGCATATTTATTAGTTAGACACACCATACTTTACTTCTTATATATTTTGTCGAACTCAGCTCGACTGAGTAAACTATATTGGACCTCATTATATGATGTTACTCTGTCTTATGATTTCACCATGATTATGATGTTACAATGTTATGCAGTTATGATGTCATGATTATCATATGATTTCCTTATTTTACGATTGCAGTATATGTTTATATGTTTTCCTTAATGAAATGTGAAATATATGATTCGGTACGTGGATACCATCTTCTTATATGAATTGCTGAAATGTTATATGTATACGCATCTATGATGAGCTAAAAGGTTACATGAAATAAAATGATAACATGGATCAATTGGCGATCAATGGAAAATGCTTTCTATAAATTGTATTTTGCAAAACACTAACCTACAGGACACAGGGGCTATGGGATAGCCAGTTACTTGATCTGATATATATTGGAAAGGAAAAACATGTTCATACAGCAAACCTTAGCAGCCAAAATGAGGATACGATAACACAATCTGATAATCCCGATAGCAGCAAGTATGAGTTGATAAGGGCGTAGGCCCAGTATGTTGAGAGGGATGGATGTGTTTCCCACCCTATGTTTCCATGAGACCCGAGGTCGTGGGAGGGCCGTGCTGAGACACGCTCCCCATGTTGTTGTGATGACGATTGTCGGATGCCTGCTAGGGGAGGATAGGTCCGTTGTTCAGCCGACGCTATCGCTCTCAAGTTCTATGTGGTCAGATCGGTGAGTCCGACATCCACTGTTGTACTAGCAGAGGAAGGATAGGGAGGATGCTGGACGTAGGTTATGAAGGGAGGATGTGTTAGTTAGCACTGTTGGGGGTTTAGTATTCCTTGATTCCGAGTTAGTGGAAGTAGGCACCCTTCCTGTACTTGATTGATTAAACTAATGTAAACATAAAGACAGTGATGTTAAATCGTAAAGGGTTAACTGTTAAATAACCGAGGATGTTAAAGTAATTATACTATAGATTATGCTTGCTCTTCTGCATGGGGGTAGATACTATTGTTAGTTAGCAAGTATGCATAGGCAGAATGGGGTTTGTTTATAGTACATGTCCGACATGTGCATACACTGGCCATGCATGCACACCTTGTACGTGTACAATATTACTGGTGTATAACATACTTGTCATGCTTGAATAGTAGTATAAATGTCATAGATAACTCAGTTAAGGATACATCAATCAACTTAGGTAATGAATGGTTAGGTTGTCAATGTGTAAATAAGTGAATTAGTAATTATATGAAAACATTGTAATAATAAACTAAGACAAGTATCGTCAGTTAACATTGTCATAGAAGAACTGTTGTGAATAGGGTAATGATAGTGTCTAAGTATTTAGTAAAATTGTTTAAGCCCTCACAAGTGCTTTGTTTATAAGAACAAGGATGCTATGTTGATGATAGGGTACCCATGTGATGAACAAATAATTAAGAATACTATGATTGATTCACCTTTTATTATTGTCAAAGGGTGATTTAATTATTATTATTAATTAATAAATGATATTCCAGCAAACATTTATATCCCTATCATAACAAATGCAATATAAGTAAGATTTAAAATATTGATTTATAAATTAATATTGCGTGATTAATTCCATTTCAAAGTTAGCCATAATAAGATAATCCTTTTTGGAATAACCGTGATGTGATGGAAAATGGATATTTAATTATTCAATGTTAATCTTGGAATTTAAACCTCAAGCTAAAGTAGTCTCGACGGATAAGGTGGATCATTAAGACACATCATGTCCAAGTTGACAAGGGGCAACTAATTATATAATATTTTATTAATTACATTAATAACATTAAAATATCAAGGATGGCGGATAGACTTGTATTTAATGAAACTTGTCCCGAACGGATAACCTTGGGGTGATAATTCCCACCGTAATAAATAATTACGACCGTCAATCCAAAACCAAATGAATTTTCCATAAGAGTAATTAATTATACATTTTTATAATGAGACGTGGATGAATGAACTAGGGAAAGGAGTAAAGGTTTGAGGGGCTCGAGAGGGGGAGTTTGGGGCGGTGGAGTAAGCCCAAGGTCTTCTCGAGGATGGACATGTATATAGAGGGAGGTTTTTTTTTTGATTGGAGAGAAAAAGAAGTTTGGAGAACAGAAGTTGGGAGAACAGAAAGTTTGGCGAACAGAAAGATTTTGAGAACAGAAGGAAAGACTGCTCTCGGGATTATCAGATTGTGGGCTCGGGGGCTTGGAAATCCTTTGATTTCCAAGGGCCAGCAAGATTATAGCTGGTCGGTAGGGTGGACACTTCAGTTTGGCTGTCTAAGGGGTTACACAACCTGCTACAACTTATGGTTAGCATCAGCATCAGGTAATTTCCGTTATTTACTATTATGCTAAATCTTACTGTAAACATGCAAACTTACTATTTACTGATTTACTGCTATTTACTGATTTACTAAGTTGTGAAACCTATTCTTATGCTGTTGAAAAGAAAATAACGATATGTTTGTTTATTTCAAATTTCGAATGTAAGGTTAGTGAAAACACCACAGTACACTAAGTATTATTTCGGCACATAGAAATTCTTAGAAATTCACTTCCATAAACTGATAAAGTTTAAAACGTATAAATTTAAACCTGAAATTTTACACAGTGCTCTGCTGTAAAAACCAGAGCACTACAAAAACCGTAAAATCCCTTCAGAGATAACTTGCTCAATGATCTTCCAGTGGACTAAGGAGCATAAAAAATTGGAGAAACCAAAGAAGGTCCATGTGATTACCCCTCCCTGCATTGACAGAAATTTTTTGTGGGCATATATATCGCAACTCTCCAATAGATTTAATTGATTAGACTTACCAATAATTAAACCTTCCTATGACTCAAACCAAAGTTAAACATACAATTCAAAAGATTAAAAATTGCATCCTAGGGCTGCGCCATTCTGGCCACTCCATCCTATGGATGGATCAAACATCAAGACACTCGTAGGATACACTCATACCTTTGCACCTTCAAGGCATAGGGTTTCACCTTTAAAAAAAATATGGAGATCACACAGGCATGGAATGCTTTTCTCTTTGAATACAAACAAAAACATATAAAATTTGTACAGAGAAATCAATGCAAAGGTCACATCCCTCCCCATGCAAAAAACTCAACCAAATAATGTAATAAATAATATAGTGCTATTGCATCATCCTCACAAAATGCATTGAAATAATATTGTGAAGAATAAGAACATGTAGAAATCTCATACAATAAAAACAATGCATGCATCTATGTATGTGATGGGTCGGTTCATACAATGGATCACCCAACAACAAATGTACAACATCCCCAAAACACAGCAACGTACCTCGCAATATAGAAATAAAATGTATCAAACAAATATCACATGGTTTTTGGTTCTGCTCAGAGATGGCCAACCCTCTTTCTCATCGCATGCCAAACAACATTACCCTCTTTCAACACTATGAATATCACAATATGAGAAAACAAGGCTCATTTTTCCCTTTGCATCCAAAAGAAAAAATCCAGGCTCTCTACCACTACAGACCCTGCCTCTTTCCTCTACATGCAACTCAGAGGAAACATTAATGAATTATATAAAAAAAGGATGAGCAAGGATCAGTCTCCATAGAGCCGTCTTATCCCTCTTCACATATCAATGTCAACGAAACCCGCTTCCCCTCGATCCCCCCTTTAGTAATCCCCACATCCAATATATATCCCACTCTGATATTAGCTCCCACTTATCAGGTGCATAAACATAAATTAAGAGGCCAAGTTGGTCCTCACTCTAAGAAACTACTCACCCTTTTTTCCAGGGCAATCATATCACAAACAAGTTGCGCTTCTTGGTGGCAAGGTGACTATTTATAGTAAATTCTTGTGACCACAAAAAAATTCCCCGTTACTTCTCATTCACTCTTATTTTTACCATGAATATTTGTAATCATTAAAAGAGATTAGCCTTTTATACTCGTTGATCCCTCTCCCACAATGGGACACCGATACCAAGGTAATGAAGGATTTCCCTTCTTCATGCCAACTTTAACCACCAGAGGTGGAGTGGCTCCCTTAATTTTTGCTAACTAAAAAGTACACATACACACACACACACACATATACATATTCCATTATCTAATTATATTTGTGAATATACATTTTCATTGATAAGCTTCTTTTGAAGGAACACTAAAATTTTCTCCTTTCTTTTCTAATATATATATATACTGTATGTATATATTGGTGATTTGTATTCTATTAAGATGTGAGCATACTTGTATTTACCTTTTTAAGTAATAGGTATTCAAGGTTTAGAATGAATTTGTCTACCAATATTTTAAGAAAATACTCTTAGGTAAACGATGCCTTATATATATACATATTATATTCATTTCTACCAATATATGTAATGAATATTACCAAATTATATAAGGTGGTAATTAACTTAAATAATTAAACCACTCTAAAAGTAAGAAATTGGCTTATGTTACTAGTTACTTGTTTAATATAATATAATTGGTAACCTACTTTGACTTGAGCACTCATACTTATAAGATAATGTTTTTTATTGTTTTTCTCTTCACTTTAACTACACTCTAACCTCTTCCCCTAGTGGATTATTGCCCCATCGTTAAGTTGTTCCATATCTACAGTATTCTAAGTCTAGAATCAATCATTTAACACTTAGGAAATAAATAACATGAATACCTACATTGTTTACTGGTGTGGCCTTGGCCTTGAGCTCTTCTCCAGAAACTAGTATAAAGTTACATTTTCAAATACAAGGAATAGGGTAAAAGAGGGATGTTACATCCTCCCCCCCTTAAAGATAACACCGTCCTTGGTGTTCACGCTCTTAAAAATTGTCTTCAACTTTTGAGTGCCTTTACAAGTCATTCTTTAGTTATCATTTGTTTGCTTCGGTATCTCCCTTTCGATACTCTTAATCATCTTTGAAATTTTACAATTTCCGCAAGTTGTTATTTCTCCTCCTCCTTTCATAACTTGCACTTTTACACAACCAAAGCAATTTTCCAAAATTGTTCAGTAAAATATATCATTATTTTCAATTCAAATCAGAATGTAAGCAATAATTGCTTTTGCAACATACAATTGTTGCTATTCATGGAACATATTCCAGTCCTTTTTCATTGAGCTTCATGCTCTTATTACCATAAGGGAACATAATAATTGATTATTTTTCAATATAACTCAAAAGAATGCATAGGTAAACCATAATTTACTTATCTTTTGGAGGACCTCTCTTTCTTTCAATTCTCGGACACTTAGCTAGTCCTTACTTGCGATAGGAATTACCCTTATTTACCAGTTATTAATATTTGCATCATACATTTTCAGGTGACAAACCTTTAAACTTGACATTCATTCTCATCTTGCGATGAATTCTGCATTACCCACAGGGTCATTTGTATATATAACAATTGACCATTAGGGAAGCTAATATCCCATTTTACTTGGCAGCTCTCACCCTAGGTTCCCATTTATATCATGGAGATGGAGGACTTCAACAAAACTTGTTGAACACAAAGCTCTCCCTCAATTCTTGGGGCTTTAGCAACACTTTGTTGAACACAGAACTCTCCCTTGATATCTGTCACCAATTTAAATGTGGCCTTACGGGATTTAAGATTTTGAGATTACTCCTCTTTTGATTGCTAGTTAAAATATTTTCTTCTCAGAAAACATCAAACAACGTCCTGTGTTCCAGATGTTAAAATCGTGTACCTAGGTCTTTCCATTGATGATATCCGACTCTTTCTCTCTTCCACTCAAGCTCACTTGCTTGAATCCGGGAATTTCTTTTCAACTCAAGCTCTCTTGCTTGAGTCCAAGAAATTTTTCCACTCAAGCTCTCTTGCTTGAGTCCAGGCAAGTTTTCCATTCCAGCTCTCTTGCATGAGACCGGGAAAATTCTTTTCCACTCAAGATATTTTGCTTGAGTCCAGGAAATTATTTTAGCAAAGTAGAGTTGGATCGTCAATTTTTCCACTTTGTGTTGACATTGTCTTTCTCCATTTTATGACTCATTAATAATGATCATATCATTTTTGGCTTGCATTTGCGGTCAATCAAAACATGCAAAACATGAACTTGGTTTCTCGTTGAGGCTTTTTTATTCATTGCGATGACCAAGTCCTTAGAATCTGTTACAACTTCATAGTTAGTCGCAACATAATATCATCAACCGATAAACAATAGGTTCACCTATTTACTCATCAACATTTCATAATATTTAATGATTTAAATATATTTGTACATTAGTCTTCAAGTATTGGTATGTATTTAGACTTTTTTCAATATGACTTCCAATCACTTTATTGTATGCACATCCATATATACTGCATTTATTTGTCAATCAATAACATACACCTACCAAAAATCATTAAAAAATTTAGGAAATATTTTTCTAATCATAGTTTTTAGTTTCCATACATTCCTATAACCAAGTTATAATAAGATGTTAAAATTCATCACTCACTCCTGATGTAACATCCCCATGGCCTCCTTAGGCCACAGAAGACCCTACGTTACTTTTTTTTCTCTCTTCGTTGCTTCCAATATTACACACAGTCGCCCTGGACACAGATTCGCAATTCACCTTTGCGATCAACAACCCACAAATGCACCTTCTCGCAACCCGCTATCTGCATTGCGAGTGCAGAAACGTGGGATATAACTTTTCTGCTAAGTGACCTTCCACAATTACGGGAGAAAAAATGCGGAAATCCACTTTTCTTTCCACCAAACGACTTTCCACAATCCACAATCCGCATTGTGGGTGCAGAAATGAGAAAATCTAAATTTTTCGCCAAACAACCTTTCTGCAATCCGCAATCTGCATTGGGGGTGCGGAAATGCAGAAATCTAACTTTTCTTTCCGCTAAATGACCTTCTGCAATCCGCAATCCGCATTGCGGTTGCGGAAATGGCCATGCTCAAGACCTTTATCCTAAGAAAATTCCAAGGGTCATAACTTCTTCACCTTTGGTCCAAATGAAGCAAGGGTGGTACCGTTGGAAAGATATTGGAGAGCTCTGTCAGTTGGTGCAATCCCCTACCAAAATGAGGTATCCAACCTCTTCATTTTATTCTCTGAAGTTTCATCTGTAACCACTCTAAGGTACCTTCCAACATTTAACAAATTTCTACTTGTCTCTTGCCATAACCTATCTTTCTCTTACTCATAGAGCTGTTTAAGGAGACCACAGGTCCCGTAACCGGTCCATGATTCAATGAAGTGAGCATTCCTTTAAAGGGTTAACATCTCATACAAAATGCACACAATACAATAAGTTAAGTCTATCCATACATCTAACACATCTAAGATTAACAATGCATTAACTCATGCAATTGTATGAAGCATTTCAACCAGCACTCATGCTTCCACTCAGGCTTACACATGGCCTACTATTGTTCATATTCATATAACACTCATTTAATAGCTTAAGCAAAAAAGCATAATAATAACACATAAAATAACACCATTCATTCCACAGAACACTTATCTTTGTATCTTGAAGTTTCCCTAGCAACTCGCTAAGTGAGAACAACGTTCCACCCAACCTTAGGTCTCTGTGCAGCCTATACTCTTTCATCTAGGAGACCACCCTCGAGATGGGATATGTATCCACTAAGGAGGGATACGTAGGCTCTCTAACAGTCAAGATCTAGTCCAATGCTAAACCAACCTCTGGTTGGGTTTATCAAGCTATCCAGGAAACACAGTCATGCTAAGCCACCCTACAGTTGGGTTTATTAAGCATACACATGCTAATCCAACCTAGAGATGGGTTTATCGATCATACAGGGAAACAAGGAGTATATTTCTAAGTCAGTGAGCTCAACCACAGAGCTACAGACATCTCAATCACTCAGCAGATAAGGCACCCACATTATCAACCTCACCCAACATAAGGAAGACCCTCTTCTCTACTACATAGTACCTGAAGGCCCGTTCCCTTCCAGTGCTATTCAGGGTAAGCATAAGAAGGTCCTACTGCTGGTTCTATGAGATCCTAGTCTTCACTAAGTTTATCAAGCATTCCCATCCCTTAAATCTATCTCTTATGTCCACTAAACAAGCTGGTTCGTTACAAGGTTGCGGCTAGACTCTGTCCCACAACTTGGCTCTCTGCTCACGGATTCAGGACTGCACACAACTTCCTCAAGCTATTCACATCCTGCAGTCCTCCTTCAAACTCATCTTCAGGTTTCTACTCAAGGATCACGCATACTCATGGGATCCCTCTAGTACTCGGATCTACTTCTTAGGCTCCCTCTACATCTCAAGGTCTCTCCCCAATAGAATGTATCCTCTAACCAAAGATGGAAAGAATGAATCAACTAAGTGCAGAACCAATCCTCCACTCAAAAAATGAACGATGAACCCCTGACTCAGATCCCCACATTGTTTTTACCCTACTACAAATATCCTCGCAGTCTTAACTTCTCCACATTCTGTAACCAAATCCATACCCATACAGGGAATTAAATCGGTTACTCCTTCCCAAGTGGCAAGATGGGTCACCATCCCACAGCCCCCTCAACTTTCCCTAGTGGATACCTTCACCCCCTTCTCATTAGCTGCCTCACTTAGCCAGTTCTGGTTATTTTCATTACAAAATTAACATTTACATCTATTACAAATTTTTATGGATTAACAACACATGCATATTTTCACCATCCAATACTTTCATATGAAAGAAAACCTCAATCATCCACTAGTGGGGCCTTGGCCTTGAGATCCACACTAGGATCAACACACATTGCACAAACACAATATTCACATTGAGGCCAATAATTACTAAGGCAGGGTAGGGGTATTACAACTCCCTCCCCCTTAGAACAACACCATCCTCGGTGTTCTCAAACCGAACAAGAACAGGAATGCCAATATCATGGCATCCTCCAGCTCTGAGGTCGCCTCTTCTGGACTAAGGTGCTTCCATTGCACCTTTACTTGTCTGATGGCTCACCTCTGGAGTAAGGTAAACTTCTTGTCAAGGATGCATATAGGCTCCACTTGGAATTCTCCCTCTGGTTCCATCTATATCACATGCCAATAAATGATGTGATTAGGATCATGTATATATTTCTTAAGCAAAGAGACATTGAAAAAATTATGAGATTTCATTTTAGTAGGTAATGCAATCTTATATGCAACTGGTCCTATTCTATCAAGGACTTCAAATGGTCCACAATTTTTAGGTGCCAACTTGGCACAACTTCCCAACTTCATGGAGCTCTTCCTTAGTCTCACTCTCAAGTAAACATGATCCCCAATCTAGAACTCTTTGTGCACTCTTCTCAAATCTGCATAACTCTTCTGCCTGTCCTGAGCTGCCTTCAAATTATGCCTGATCTTAACAACTTCTTGTTCCATCTCTTCAATCATTTTCGGTCCAAGAACTACCCTTTTCACTGGGTTGTCCCAATTTACTGGAGTTCTGCATCCTCTTCCATACCAAATTTCAAAAGGGATCATGTTTGACGATGCTTGGTATGCATTGTTGTAGGAAAAATCTACCAAGTGTAGGAAGTATTCCCACTTGGATGGCTTATCCATCACATACATTCTTAATATGTATTCAAGAATCAGGTTTACTCTCTCAGTCTGACCATTTGTCTAAGGATGATAGGCTGTACTGAAATTCAACTTAGTTTCCAACTCTTGAAATAACCCTTTCCAAAAATTGGAAGTGAATTTTGTATCCCCGTTTGAAACTATTACCTTGGGCAATCCATGCAACCTAAATATCTCTCTCATGAAGATATTTGTAATGTCATTGGCCTCGTGAGTATAATTAACTAGAATAAAGTGAGCTACTTTTGATAGCTTTTCCACTACAACCATAATGGAATCATGTTTCTTCAAAGTCATGGGAAGACCTATTATAAAGTCCATAGAAGTCACTTCCCATTTCCACTCTGGGATGAGCAATGGCTGCAACAATCCTATTGGGTGTTGATGCTCTGCCTTGACCTGCTGACACTTTTGACATCTAGAAATATACTTTGCTATGTGCTTCTTCATCCCATGCCCAAAGTATTGCTTCCTTGTTGCAGTTGTAGTTTTCTGATATCCTGGGTGGCCAGAATATGGATTTTGGTGTATCTCACCCAACACAAGCTCCTTCAACTCTGCACAGTTTGGATGTACAGTCTATCATATTGGTACTTAAGGACACCATCTCCTCCAATATGATACCCTGTGCACTTGTCATCCACCTTCTGCTACAACTTCTCTTTGATTTGTAGGTAAGCTTCATCACTAGCTTGAACTTCAATGATCCTCGCTTTCAAATCTGATTTAGAAACTCTTATTGATGCAACATGAAATTTCCTACTAAGTGCATCAACAACCTTATTCTCCTTTCCTTTGACATGTTTAATGTCCAAATCAAACTAATAGAGAATTCCATCCATCTAGCTTGTCTGACATTCATATTTGGTTGGTCAAACAAATATTTTAAACTCATGTGGTCTGTCCCGAGTTAAAATCTTCTTCCCAAGAGGTAATGCCTCCATTTCTTAAGAGCATGTACTATGGCTACTAGCTCTAAGTCATGTGTTGCATAGTTCCTTTCATGATCCTTCAGATTACTTGACTCATAGCCAATTGCAAATCCTTCTTGCATGAGTCCTCCACCCAATCCTTCAATGCAAGCATCTGTGCATACCACAAAGTCTTTATTTGGATCTGCAATATTTAAAACCGGAGCACTGGTAAGTAATTTTTTTAGCTTTTGAAAAATCCTTTCACACTTCTCAGACCATATAAATTTTACTTCCTTCCTTTGTAATGTTGTAATTGGATGTGCTATCTTGGAGAAAATTTCAATGAATCTTCTATAGTACCCTGCAAGGCCCATAAATTACCTTACATATACAACATTTCTTGGAGTATGCCAATCCATTATGGCCTCGATATTCTCTGGGTCTACTGCAATACCTTCTGCTGAAATGATATTTCCCAAATACTGCACCTTCTCTTGATAAAATTCACACTTTCTCAGCTTTGCATACAACTCGTGTTCTCTAAGGACTTGAAATACCATTCTCAAATGTTTAGTATTCTCTTCTTCATTCTTTAAATACACCAAAATGTTATCCAAGAATATAATTACAAACTTATCTAGGTATTTACTGAAGACATGGTTCATAAGACACATGAAAGTAGCAGGTGCATTGGTTAGGCCAATGGCACCACCGTGAACTCATAGCTTCCATATCTAGTTCGGAAAGTTGTTTTGTGAATGTCTTCATCCTTTATCCTCACTTGATGGTAGCTAGACCTCAAGTCAATCTTGGAAAACACTTTCGCTTCCTTCATCTTGTCAAACAAGTCACCAATTCTTAGCAATGGATACTTGTTCTTGATGGTTACTTTGTTTACATGTTTGTAATCTATACATAGACTTAAATTCCCATCCTTCTTCTCAACAAACAACACAGGTGCACCCCAAGGAGACACACTTGGTCTGATATATTCTTTTTCTATGAATTCTTGCAGCTGCATTTTTAGTTCTACCAGCTCAAGTGTACTCATTCTATAATGGGCTTTGGAGCTTGGTGTTGCTCCTGGAACAAGGTTAATGGAGAAATCAATGTCTCTCTTGGGTGGTATTCCTAGCACTTCATCTGGGAATACATCCTGGAATTCCTACAACAGTTGAAAGTCTTCTAACTTTGGCCCTTTATCTTCTGCCAAGTCTGATATATGTACAACATATATCTGACAACCCTTTTTATAGAACTTTCTCAGCTGTAAGGATGGAATATTTCTTACTAAAACTTGTTTTGGAATTCCTTCAACCAATCTTGGCCTCCCTTCATCATGAATACACTCAAGTACTTTCTTGTAGCAGTCAAGTTTGGCTCTATGCTTCTCCAATTAGTCCATGCTTATCAAGGCATCATAAGATCCCAAGGGTAGTACATTCAATTTTACATTTGTGGGAAGTCTATTAAGCTCTATGGGACAATCCACCACTACTTCACTCACTTTTATCTTAGTCCCAGTGGCTAGTTGAACTAACCCAAACTTGTTATGTTTCACTTTACCAAGTGAACAACTTTCAACCACTTTAGGGGACACATAACTATGAGTGGATCCTGGATCAATTAAAATAGAAATAGATTGCTTAGCAATATTACCTTCAACTTCTACCCTACTGCTTGGTGGTCTGTCTGGTGATCATCCAGTTCTACATAGATTCGAGGTGTGGCTCTGGCCATATATTCTACTGTGGTTGCTTCTCCCAAGTTGTGCAAGCTTCGGGGATTCCCTCTTCGATTTGGGAAATCTCTAAGCATGTGTTTTTCTTCACATTCCCAACATTGAAGTGGTCCTTTTGATGTTTTCTATGTTTTTACAGCTGGTTTCAATCCACTTACTGCTGGTTTTCTCTGTGGAAAGTTTTTGGACTGATTCTTGAAAGGTGGTATGAAGCCACTTCTCCTTGGTGCAAATCCTCATTTGGGATTTTCTTTCCATGTTGGTTGAGTATATGTCTTCCCTTTATTATGTTCATAACAGAGCATGGCCATTCTAATGGCTTCATCCAAGCTTGGTGTATGGACAAACTCAATCCTATCCATGTAGTTTTGTGGTAGGCTTCCAAGGAAACACTAAATATTTACCCTTTAATCCTTGATGTAGTCCACATACCTTAACAGTTCCAAGAATTTATGAACGTGATCCTCCATGGAATTTTTCCCCAATCTGAGTTCATTGAACTCCTTTCTCTTGTTGTCATAATACCTAGCTGATAGGTATTTCTCTTGAAGTATCTTTTAAATCGCTCCCAGCTGGTCCTTCTTTCACTAGTCCTCTTTACTTTCATGAGATGTTCCTACCAAATGGAAGCTCTGCCATTTAGATTGTAAATGGAAACTTTATCCTTCTCACTTTCTGAATAATCATGTGGTTTGAAATACTTTTTCATTTCAAGTAGCTGTGTCTCTGCCTCTTGGCCTGTCTTTCTTTCTCCATCAAAGGCAGGAGCTCTTGATTTTTTGAATTCTCCTTGTGGGATCCCTCTGAACCTCCTTCTTTTCTTAGTCTGATTGTAAGTGTGTCTTGGAATTCTTGGAGATTCTCTAGAGTGTTCTGACCCACTGGAAGGAGATCCCGAAGAGGATGTTTTTGTCTTATGCTCACAGCACCCCTTTTATGGCTTGGAGTCCTCATCCTAGAACAACCTCGACAATTTATATCTGCATTCATTTCTTCCCAACCCATATTGCTTGGATTGGACCCCATGTTTACTTTCTGATGCATGTCAGTGAGGCTCTATAGATTGGCTGGATTGAGTTGCTACTGCTCTTATTGCACCTTTATCAGCCTCTCATTAAAGCTTACCATGGTTTCAACCAAGTCCTGGGGAGTCATCCGCTCCCTTCTTCCATTAGACATTGTTTCGACGTGTTTTTCCTGCACCTTTTCCCCCAACATGTCCTCTTCAGGATTGTGGGGACTTTATGCATCATTAACGGTCACCATCCTTGCTTGATGATGCATAGTCTTGCTTGTTCGATTCAACTGTAACCTACTGCAATCATGGCGCATGATATATATGTTTATTAGAGAGCGTAATACTTGAACATTGATACAATCTGGAATTTACTCATTAAACAGTCAATTTAAACAAAAGTTCTGTTAGATTAAACAATGCCCTCGGAGTTTATTTGCATGCGATTTCTCCCACGGTTCGGCCTTAACAACACCAGTGTTGCAACTGAAGCTCTGATACCACTCTATAACGTCCCCATGGACTCCTTAGGCCACATAATACCCTACATTACTTTTTTTCTCTCTTCGTTACTTCCAAGATTACACACAGTTTCCTTGGACTTGGATCCCCAACTAACCTTTGCGATCCGCATCCCACAACTGCACCTTTCCACAACCCGCAATCCACATTATGGGTGCATAAACGTGGGATATAACATTCTCGCTAAGTGACTTTCCGCAATTGCAGAAGCGGAAATGCGTAAGTCCTCTTTTTTTTCGCCAAACGACTTTCCGCAATACGCAATCTGCATTGCAGGTGCGGAAATGCGAAAATCTAACTTTTCCGCCAATTGACCTTTCCACAATCTACATTGCGGGTGCAGAAATGCAGAAATCTAACTTTTCTTTTTGCTAAATGACATTCCGAAATCTGCATCACGGTTGTGGAAATGGCCATGCAATACCTTTATCCTGAGCAAATTCTAAGAGTCATGAAGCAAGGTTGGTACCGTTGGAAAGACCTTGGAGAGAACTATCAGTTGGTGCAATCCCATGCCCAAATGAGGTATCCAAGCTCTTCATTTTCTTCTCTGAATTTTGGTCTATAACCACTCTAAGGCACCTTCCAACCTTTAACAGATTTTTACTTGTCTTCTGCCATAACCTATCTTTCTCTAACTCACAGAGTAGTTTAATGATAGCACGGGCCCCATAACCATACCATGATGGAATGAGGTTATAAATCCATTACAGGGTTAACATCTCATACAAAACGCACATAATATAATAAGTTAAGTCTATCCATACATCTAACACATGTAATATTAACAATGCACTAACTCATGCAACTGTATGAAGCATTTCAAGGAGCACTCAGCCTTCCACTCAAGCTTAAACATGGCCTACTTATTGTTCATATTCATATAACATTCATTTAATAGCTTAAGCAAAATAGCATAATAATAACACATAAAATAACACCATTCATTCCACCGGACACTTATCTTTGTATCTTGAAGTTTCCCTAGCAACTGGCTAAGTTAGAGCAACTTTCCACCCAACGTTAGGTCTTTGTCCAGCCTATACTCTTTCATCTGAGAGACCACCCTTGAGCTGGGCTATGTATCTACTAAGGAGGGATAGGTAGGATATCTAACAGTAGAGATCCACTCCAATTCTAAACCAACCCTTGGATGGGTTTATCAAGCAATCCAGGAAAGACACTCATGCTAAGACATCCTGCAGTTGAGTTTATCAAGCATACACATGCTAATCCAACCTACAGATGGGTTTATTGAGCATACAAGGAAACCAGGAGGATATTTGTAAGTCAGTGAGATCAACCACGGAGCTACATATATCTCAGTCATTTAGCTAATAAGGCACCCATATTATCAACCTCACCCAACACAAGGAAGACCCTCCTCTATGCTATAGAGTCCCTCAAGGCCCCTTCCCTTCCAGTGCTATTTAGGGTAGGCATAAGAAGGTCCTACTACTAGTTCTATGAGATCCTAGTCTTCACTAAGTTTATCAAGCCTTCCCAACCCTTAAATCTATATCTTACATCCATTAAACAAGTTGGCTCGTTCCAGGGTTACAGCTAGACTCTATCCTACAACTCAGCTCTCTGCTCGTGGATTTGGTACTGCACACAGCTTCCTCAAGCTATTCACATCCTGCAATCCTCCTTCAAACTCATCTTCAGGTTTCTACTCAAGGATCACGCATACACATGGGATCCCTCTGGTACTCGGCTCTACTTCTTTGGCTCTCTCTACGTCTCACAGTCTCTCCCCAACAAAATTAATCCTCTAACCAACGACCTACAGAATGAATGAACTGAGTGCAGAACCGATCATGCACTCACAAAATGAACGACGAACCACTGACTCAAATCCCCGCACCGTTTTTATCCTACTACGAATATCCGCGCAGGCTTACCTTCTCCATTTTCTGTAACTGAATCGATACCCATACAGAGAATCAAATCGATTACTCCTGCCCAAGTGGTAGGATGGTTCACCATCTCACAGCACCCTCACCTCTCCCTAGTGGATACCTTCACCCCCTTCTCATTAGCTTCCTCACTTATCTAGTTCTTGTTATTTTCATTGCAATATTAAACATTTACATCTATTTTAAAATTTAATGGCTTAACAACACATGCATACTTTCACCATCCAATACTTGCCTTTGAAAGAAAACTTTAATCATCCACTAGTGGGGCCGTAGCCTTGAGCTCCACACTAGGATCAACACACATTGTACAATGTTTACATTGAGGACAATAATTACTAAGGAAGGGTAGGGGCATTACACCTAAGTAATGCCAATTTCATTAAATTTGGACAAATTAGGCAATTTTTGGACAAAGAAAGTGTGAATTTAGGCTTTGAAAGTGTCAATATCAACCTTTCTAAAGTGCAATAACAGGTTCTGAAAGTGGTAATATTGGCTTTGAAAAGTGTGTTTTTCTATTCGAACAATGTGTTTTTTTACTACTTATGAACCTGCAAATTGCAGTTTTTTGTTATAAAACTATAAATTTCAATTCAAAAAGTGTGAATTTCAAATCAAAAAATGCAAATTTTGATTTGAAAAGTATGAATTTCAAATCAAAAGATGCAAATTTTGATTTGAAAAGTGTGAATTTCAAATCAAAAAATGCAAATTTTGATTTGAAAAGTGTGAATTTCAAATCAAAAAATGCAAATTTTGATTTCAAAAGTGTGAATTTCAAATCAAAAAATGAAAATTTTCATTTGAAAAGTGTGAATTTAAAACCAAAAAATGCAATTTCTGATTTGAAAAGTGTGAATTTCAAATCAAAATATGCAATTTTTTATTTGAAAATTGCAATTTTCATTTTTAAATGTTCAAAATTTTAATGTGAAAAGTCCAATGTCTAAAATATTCAGTCATTGTTTGAATAGCCAGTCAATCGGCTAAGTTATAAAATATAAAAATGGTTTGTACCGACTTCTGTTTTCCGACAAGAAGGATCGGCCGCCCCTTCTTTTCGTAGTTAATTGTGAAAACATTTATCCAACAATTCATATCTATTCATAATGGAGAACACAAGAAGGGTCGACTGACCCTTCTTGCAGTGTTGAACTATTGTGAAAATAATATTGGGAATACGAAGGGTCGGCCGACCTTTCAATTACGAGGCAATTTTAAAAATAGAACACCTTGGAAGTTTTAACATATGGAAATGGTTTCTCCCGACTTCCGTTTTATGACAAGAAGGATTAGCCGCCCTTCTTTTCGTAGTTAATTGTGAAAACCTTTATCCAACAATTCCGCTATACTCATAGTAGAGAACACAAGAAGGAGCGACCGACCCTTCTTGCAATGTCAAACTATTATGAAAAAAATATTGAGAATAAGAAGGGTGGGCCGACCCTTCATTTACGAGGGAAATGTAACAATAGAACACCTTGGAGAAAGAGCGGCCGCTCTTTCTCTAAGAATATATCCACTTTCCAATAAACTCTTTGAAGCAAAACTTCTAAATTTTGTTCTTTAAATGTTGATATCTAGTATCCCAGGGTAACACATGGAATGATCATATTGTGACATGTGGCATATTTGACTTGGCACATTGAGTATTAGAAATATAGTTTAATTATAATATTGGCTCGTATATAATATTTTCTCCTCTGAGCACCACTGAATCCATGCTACGTTTTATTCTCTCTTAAACACTATGTTTTAAATATGTTTGGGTGAACTGCAAGAGAAAGTGAATAAATATAGTGGCATTTGTGCTCTCGCACTATCACTGCCTCTCTAGTGTTAGTTTTTCAAAATTTTCTTCAATCTGATATAGGATCTTAACTGAGAGAACAACATGTACACCATATCTACAGCATATCAATCATGGACACAAAAATGTAAGGACACAAGAGACACAGAGTTTCACCGAGGAAAACCAAGAAGGTGAAAAGCCTCGCAACTTCCTCAGAGATAGATGGAGCCATGATACAAAAACCAAGCATAAGATATATACTCCTAGCAGCAGATTCTCCTCCTCCAATAGTGCACCACTCTCCAATGAGAGTATGAGTGAGAAAGTGAATGATCAAATAGAGTGCCTCCCGCACTCTATTTATACTTGACTTGACTTGCCTAATAACCTTTACTAGGTCGGCCTCAACTTAACCACATAACATAATGCTGACAGGGCCGACCCCCTAATAGGGTGGTCTAATAACCCTCTAACCCACATGAATTATACCGGGTCGACCCCATCAAGGTGGTGTAATAACCCATCAAGTATAAGTTACGACACTTACAATATAAATGATGACACTTCCGTATAGAGGAATACTAACATCTCTATAGGAATACAATATACATATATGAAATACATTCTGAAGTTACAATGACATCAACACTCCCTCTTAACTAGGAAGGTATTTATTGACATAGATATGCTGGCACAAGTCTTCTTCTATAGATCATCGTCACTGGATCATCGACATCGAATCATCATCATCATCACTGCTACTGCTATCTCAATCAATCTCCGAACTACTCGTCATAGGAAGTTCTAGAGAGCCACCCCTTTTTCATGCTGGATGTAGTCCCACCACCTACAGGTCTTCATCATCACTGGCCATACTATGGAATCCTCAGGACTTATTACGCGCATCACAAAACCTCGCAATAGCATCCCAGGACTGATTACGAGCACATAGCTCAACCTATCGGATCTCCCACGACCTTTTACATGCCACTGCACAACCTGTCCACGGCCACAGAGTATGATCCTGATACTCATGATCATACTAATCATAACATCGTTCACGAAGCACAACCCAGATGCACATCACACATCACTTACAATCATTGGCATCGGAAGACACACTTCAACCATCCGTGAAAGGCTCAGCACTTATATCTATGCCATGGGAAGACACACTTCAACCATGCGATAATGGCATCGTACTTACATCCATAGCCATGGGAAGACACACTTCAACCATGGTAGGAATGGCACAACACTTATATCGCATCCATGGAAAGACACACTTCAACCATGCTCGAATGGCACAACGGTTATATCATAGCCATGGGAAGACACACTTCAACCATGCTCGAATGGCACAGCTCTTACATCAACGACCATGGGAAGACACACTTCAAACATGTCGAAATGGCCCAATCCCTTATATCTGCACCATGGGAGAACACATCTACCACCATGTGAGAATCCATCCAGCAATTACATCAGGAGGATGGGAGAACACATCTGCCACCATGTCAAAAAAGCTCCGCAATTACATCGCGACCATGGGAGAACACATCTACAACCATGTCCGAAAATCCCATGTGCATATGTGTCTTCATAACTCATCACACATAATCCAACTGATTATGCAATGTATCCACCTGATACATATCATCACATATGATCATCCTGATCATCATCATAGCATCATCCTGATGCATATCATCCGGAGCAACATCCTGAAGCTCGTCATCCATGATCATCCTAATCATAAAATGCATCCACCTGATGCATACCAAGTATCTACCTGATACATATCATCATACATGATCCACCTGATCATACAATGTATCCACCTGATACATATACAAATACATGATCCAACTAATCATATCAAGCATCCAACATGATGCATATACAATACATGATCCAACTGACCATATCAAGCATCCAACATGATGCATATACAAATACATGATCCAACTAATCATATAAAGCATCCAACATGATGCATATACAAATACATGATCCAGCTGATCATACAAAGTAGTAACTGGAGCATCGTCCTAATGCTCATCACACATCACTTACATCCACAGCCATGGGAAGGATCCTCCTCTCACCATGCTTGGAATGGCTCCTATAGATGTGTCCCATCACTTCTTCCTCGAAGTATCTTCTATCTGAAGAACACCAAGCCTCTCTCTGAAGTACTCAAACTTCACTATGGCTAGTGGTTTTGTCAACACATATGCAACCTGATCATTTGTCACAACATACATGAGCTTCACTGTTCCTCTCTGCACCATATCCCTGATATAGTGATATTTGATCTCAATGTGCTTCAATCTGTCATGGAACACTGCATTCTCAGACAGCTTCACACAACTCTGGTTGTCACAAAAAATACCAGCAACAACCAGCGGGAGATCAAATAGCTCAGACAGTGGATTCCTCATCCATACTACCTTACAACTAGTCGAACAAGCTGCAACATACTCGGCTTCGGCTATACTCAATGCTACGCAAGACTGCTTCCTGTTAAACCAAGAGATCATAGCTGATCCCATACTGAAGAAGCACCCAAAAGTGCTCTTCCTTTCTGCAGCACTGCCTGCCCAATCTGAATAACCCTGCAGTTTAAACTCTTGATTCGCATCATACTTGAGCCCATAATCAATTGTAGCCTTCAAGTACCTCAGAATATGCTTTACAACAACTAGGTGAACACCTCTGGGATCCGTCAGGAACTGGCTCAATGTGTTCACCACAAAGCAAATATATGGTCTTGTCTTCATCAGATACATTAAGGACCCAATCATCTGACGATACATCGTGGCATCAACCGACTCAAATGAAGCATCACATAGAAGCTTCAAGTTCTATGCCTTAGGTGTGGCCATGGCTTTGCAGTCCATCATCCCAAACCTCTTCAGGATCTCTACTACATACTTCCCTTGTCCAAGGAAGCTTCCATCTGCACACATATGACACCCTATCATGTGTCTCAAAATCGAGTGGCTGCTCCACATACACTTCTTCTTCTACTACACCATTCAAGAAAGCTGTCTTGACATCCATCTGGTGTATCTTCCACTTTATCGCAGCCAGAGCAAGTACTATTCTGATTGAAGTGTATCTGATTATAGGTGCAGAAGTCTCTTGATAATCAATCCTTCTTTTTGGGAGAAGCCAGAAGCTATAAACCTCGCTTTGTATTTCTCTATGCTACCATCTGCAGCATGCTTGATCTTATAGATCCATTTGGAAGTCACAACGGACTTCCCTTTAGGTCTTGGGACCACATCCCAAACATCATTCTTCATGATCGATTGGTATTCCTCGATCATGGCATTCTTCCATTACTACATCCTGAATCCTGGGAACATTAGATTCTTCAATAGATAGCTTTGTTGCTGAACAAATGTTGTAGTCCTTCTTTTGTAGTTGATTATACATGATCTTTCCTACAACTCAAATTCAATTGCATGATTAGAAAATTCTCATAGTTTTCATAACAAAATATTACACATAAAAACATATGTCATATGGTCAAGCAATTATCTTAGCCAATGCTTCAATACAACATTTATCCATATTATGTAACTTTCTAGATGCCTTCCATCTCTACTAGAACAGTGTTAAGAGTTTGCACTACTCCCAACATGTCAACAAAGAGGTTTCATTCTAGATAAGTAGCAATGGAATGTTCTACAGTGCCATAGGACACTTACTCATTATATGCATATTTTTAGTATACTGTTCATTAATGCAATTATTCTAATATGCATAGTACACAACCTAAGTCTAGGAACATAAGTATATACATCATTGAACAATACAAGAATGACAATTCAAATACTTATCTTTGTTTGTTTGTTGGATGGACTCACTCTTAATATTTGCTTCCTTGTAGGAACTACTGGAGTGTGCTCCCTCTTGATCTTTGCTTCCTGAATTACCTTTCCTTGAACTTATATCCATCCTTGATCACTATGCATGCTTACTAGTATCATCATTGTGTTATCCTTGAGATCTCATACATAATCATACATTCATTAGTATAATCTTAATACTATCAAAACACAATAATCTTAAACATGTATAGTCATGATCATTTCAAACACAGATAATAAGCATTAGCATTCAAAGTTTCAAGGAAGACTTCTCTTACTCATGCATATTCATATTTGACCATAGAACTCTTCTGGTTAGTCATATCATCAATCAAGGTAAGAGACATAATATGCATAAACCGTAGATTACTCAAACTTGTAACTTCATGAGTAATCATTATCAATCATACAAAAGTATGAGATCCTTACATAGGGCAGGATTCTAACTTGATATAGGAAAAAACATACTTGGTCATCATATTTTCTAGTTATGTCTAGCAATTTTTTCTTGTTCTCTTCAATGACCTGCATAACTCATAAGTTAACCATTGTAGAACCAAATTATACATACCTCTATGTGATCCATGACTATGGATCAGTCTTTGTCTTCATGTCATCATGGTCTTGGTCTAGAACTTGATTTGTACCTTTCATGTTAGCGGATAACATTATCCTCATACAACACCACAGTGCATTAGTACAATCCTAATCAATGAATATCTGCATTCATAATTTTATTAAGGTGATACGACAAGTCTAAAGTTAATCAAGATTGTACTAACCTTAGTGAAGACAAACATACCATAAACTTAATCATGAACAGATCTCGACACATACCTAGATAAGTCATACCTGTCGAGATTGCTTCTAATCTTCTTATGTAAGGCCTTAGCCTCATCTCCTTCTAAAATAGGAACTTCTTCACTTATGCAGGTGACCAATCCATTCTCTTCTAGGATTAACCCAATCCACTTTGATTTGCTGAAATTGGATCTGGAGCTGGATTAGGGTTTGTTAGAGAAACCCTAAAAATTCAAACTTTGAATTTCAAACTTCTAAAAGGATAGAATGATGCACCTTTTTGAGTTGGTCAAGCTGGTATACTCAGAATTTGAAAACTGCAAAGTTTCACCCCTCAAAATTTCCTGTTAGATTTTCAAATTCACTAGGGAGGACCCTGAATTAGGGTTTGATTTTCCCGGAGATTCACCCAACCAAATGGTTTGATCCAAAGGTCTAAACTTCTATTTTTTTAAGGAGCTTCTATCCATGGTCACAAGAATTCAAAAATTCCAACTTTTGTAGAAGCCCTAATTTTCCACTTTTCCGATCAAAGTCCTGAACTAGGGTTTGATCAAACCCGGCCTTCTACCCAACCAAAAAATTTGATCTTGGTCTCTAAATTTCAATTTTGATGAGGAGCATTCAGCCTTGGTCTCCAATAAAAAAAATTCCAACATTCTCTAAAACCCTAAATTCCTGGAGCCTTGAATGAAGGTGCTCAAAATCCAATTTTGTTTTGACAGAAATATGCACCTAATTGTTTCTGTTGTAACTCTGAAATTTCATATCTTCAGGGTCTGAAAATTCTTCTTGTGGTAGCCTGACCTGTTATCTTTCCAACCCATAGGTCTGACCTCAAATTCATTCTCTGAGAGAGAGATGTACTAAATGTCGCAACGTGACCTGTTTATGGGATAAAAAGGAGAGTGAACTTGTACAGAGTGCCACGTGTCACTGGTTCAATTTCGTCCTCTAAAAATTGGACATGTGAAAGTACAGTCTGTGCCCTACCTATGATGTTTTACAAAATTTCATTTGGAGCTTCCTAGCCCAAGTTGTGACCTTTTTTCCTAGGTCACCTGTTTATGACTGAGATCTGGGAGAGGCAGAAACCCTATATTGTACATATCATAAATCTGAAAGTATAGTGAAATAGAGGCTCTCCTTCAGACACAAGGTACATGGAGATCTTATCTTCGACCTCTAATATTTTCAGATCCCGAAAATTCTCTAAAATGGATTTATATAAAAAGTTCTTCGATGAATGGTTTTTTCTATATCAAGCCCTAACTTCGCAAGTGCAACAAGTGTCATAAATGCCATACCATGCCTTTTTTCAGGCTAGCTCTGATACCATGTTAGTTTTTCATAATTTGCTTCAATCTGATCTAGGATCTTAACTGGGAGAACAACATGTATAGCATATCAATCATGGACACAATAATGCAAGCACATAAGAGACACAGAGTTTCACCAGGGGAAACCAAGAAGGTTAAAAACACTGCAATTTCCTCAGAGATAGATAGAGCCAGGATACAAAACCCAAGCATAATAGATATACTCCTAGCAGCAGATTCTCCTCCTCCAATAGTGCGCCACTCTCCAATGAGAGTATGAGTGAGAAAGTGAATGATCAAATAGAGTGCCTCCCGCACTCTATTTATACTTGACTTGACTTGCCTAATAACCTTTACTAGGTCAGCCTCAACTTAACCACATAACATAATGCTGACAGGGCTGACCCCCCAATAGGGTGGTCTAATAACCCTTTAACCCACATGAATTATACAGGGCTGACTCCATCAAGGTGGTCTAATAACCCATCAAGTATAAGTTACGACACTTAATATAAATGACGACACTTCCGTATAGAGGAATAATAACATCTCTATAGTAATACAATATTCATATATGAAATACATTTCGAAGTTACAATTACATCAACATCTAGTTGCTGGTACATCCTATTATCTTGGTCAGTCACGTTGATCTAGATACTTGCAATCGTTGAGACCTATGGATTGGAAATATTGACACCTAAATCCTCCAAAAGAAAGGTATCGAAGGCAAAGACCGTGTTTTGATGTTTTGTGCATGTGTTTCATGTTCTAATAGGCCATCAAACCCAAATGGTTTCATGCACCCAGATTATGAGATATTGAAAAATATAAATACCTGGCAATTGAAAAACTAGATTTAAATGTTCTGTTACAGATTTATTATTAAGACAAAAAAATCAGTAGAAGTTATTCCTTGCAATTGAATTTACTTCGATCTTTCAACTTTTACAGAGCTTGGGCTCTTAATAAATTTCATGACTACGAGCTTGAGCTCACAAACACAAGCTCTTCTACTACAGTATTTATATTAAAAAATTTCTTACTAATTAGACATAAAAATGAGTAGAAGTTATTCCACGTTAAAACAGTGCAACTTCACCACATTACACATAGATGAAATTTACTTCGATCTTTCACCTTTTACAGAGCTTGGACTCTTAATACATTTCACGAATAGGAAATTGAGCTCACAAACACGGACTCTTCTACTACAAATAATTTACAGACATTATTTTGGCTTCAACTAGAAGCTGTACTTTATTTTTGCTTCAACTAGGAGCTTCAACTAGAAGCTATGAGTCACATTACACACAAATCCTGGTCTTAGGGATTCGACAGTGCTCGAAATGCCCATATATCATGCTATGGTAAGGATTTGTCGGAGAAATGTTGTCGAAATGCTCATATATCACGAAGAGAGCAACCATAAGACTCCATGACTTCCTTTGTATTTCTGATAAAATAACAAAGGAAACAGAACATAGGCGGTAAAGAAGAGTGCCATGACTTCCCGAAGATTTCATTCGACTGCGATACCGGGTGTGATTTAGTCTTTATATAGTGAATTGTTGAATTGACTTGGATGTTACGGATGGGGAAGGATAATTATGGAGGGATGGTGGTCATAGATATGATCTGTACCGACTGTATATTTTTCTAGAGTATAGATATGATATGTACCGACTGTAGTAATTGTACATGCATCACTCCAATACATTCCTTGAGAAACGAATGTAGGATGACATGGTGATGGTTTATACAATGAAATTCTGAAAGGGCGGTTATCATGTGTGTGAAGAAAATAATCACATCATGCTTTAGTCGAAATTATGTCTTGTCACAAACACCAAGATCACCGCAATCATTTACCATTAGCGCCATCGGGATTCGGATTCGGGACAAACATTTTTTATATGTTCTAACTAAGCTTGTGATTTGGTTTCTTAAATGTAGTGCAATATTATTTTATATTTTGTTAATTGTAATGTTGTGATTTCTCTGTTATTTAATTCTATAATATGTATGTTTGAAAAGAAAACACATAAAATTCTGAGAACTGTTTGAAAAGAAAACACATAGAATTTTAATATTTTAATGCCCCTCAAAGGGATTTAGACTTTGAAAGCGTGAATTTAGACTTTGAAAGTTTGAATATCAACCTTTCTAAAGTGCAAAATCAGGTTCTAAAAGTGGCAATATTGGCTTTGAAAACTGTGTTTTTCTATTCGAATATTGTGTTTTTTTACTACTTATGAACCTTAAAATTGCAGTTTTTGTTATAAAACTATGAATTTCAATTCAAAAAGTGTGAATTTCAACACTTAGCCAAATTTTTGTTCTTAATATGCAAAACAGAACAACCTTTTTCTCATTTTGGTAGGCTTGTATTTCACACGTGTGAACTCCAGAGGCAACTCTGATCCTACAAATAGATAGGCAATTTGTCACTTAGCATGTGAGTTCAACACTTAGCCAGATTTTTGTTCTTTATATGTAAAATACTTTTGTTATTAATATGTATAATACTGTTGTTCTTAATATGTAAAATACAATGTCTAGTTATATTCAGAAATATATATTCATCATTTGACCATATTTCTCTATAAAATACTTCTCTACAATTATATTGAAGCATATAGATGGATTTATTCAAAAGGCTACGCGCAACCATTCATTATGCCGCTGAACATAAGTTTCCTCAGCAATTCTCATGTCCACAGAGGGGGATTCCTGGCAGTGGCTACACTGTGATGTCCTAGCCATCTTCAAAATTTCATCTTTTGTAAAATCCACTGTCCCCATAAGTTCAAACAAATTGCGTTCCAAATCATCAATTCTGGAGTCGTGAGAGGTTATTGCTGAGAGATATACCTCATATGGTCGACTGAATCTCTGTGTGCTTTGATGCCCAAGCAGACTGCCTCATAAACCTTTAGCAGGTGTTTTTTGAAGTCTTCCACACTAGACCTTAGGAACATCATTATGTCAACAAGGCCCGCCATTGAATTGAGATAAGAGGACATACAAGTGACCGAATCGAGGGATTTGCTCAAAGTTTTAAATAAAACTTCGATTTGCCAAAGTTCCAATTGTTTAATCCACCAATCGTCTTATGAGCACGAGAGACTCTGCGACCACCACAGGTTATATTCTCCTCTTGCTCCTTGGTGGTCCATAATGCTCGTCGAATTGAAGTTTACTTTTGGAAGTAATTGTAAATAAGTAACTTTACATATTTACATTAGTATCATTATAGTAGCATTATACAAAAGTATTCTATTTTTTTTAAATAGAATCATTTTTTTTTGTTTTTTTTTAATAGAAACATTCTTTCTTTTTTATTTTTTAAATAAAAAAATTCTTTCCTTTTGTTTTTTTTAAATCGAAGCATTATTTCTTTTTTCTTTTTTTTTTAAATAGAATGAAATATCATAAAAAGAATGAAATCCCTTATTATTGAAGCATTCTTTCCTTTTGTTTTTAATCGAAGCATTTAAAAAGAATGAAGAATGTTTTTTTAAATAAACACATTCTTTCATTTTGTTTTTAATCAAAGCATTTATTATATTTTTTATTTAAAGCTCTTCATGCTAGAAGGGTGATATGAATATATAACCTTCAACCTAAAATTAAGTTCATCCCTTTGTTTTTTAAGCAAAAAAAGAGAAACTTTGTATTATATACTGGAAAAAAATATTACATCCGTCTTCTTTTCGCATTGCACTTCTGAGACAAAAACTACCATACAGAGAAATTCCCATGTCTACTATCAACCTTGGAAACTGAACAAAAAACCTTACTTTCAACCTTAAAGACTCAACATTTTAAGGTGAACAGTTATAACATATAAAAATTCTTTGTCCCGACTTCCGTTTTCCAACAAGAAGGATCGACCGCCTCTTCTTTTCATAGTTAATTGTGAAAACATTTATCCAGCAATTCAACTATATCCATAATGAAGAACACAAGAAAGATCGATCGACCCTTCTTGCAGTGTCAAACTATTATGAAAATAATATTGGGAATAGGAAGGGTTAGTTGAGCCTCCAATTTCGAGGGAATAGTAAAAATAGAACACCTTAGAAGTTATAACATATAAAAATAGTTTGTCCTTACTTATGTTTTGCGACAAGAAGGATCAACCGCCACCAATATCCACTTGGATCATTCTTGCAGTGTCGAAATACTATGAAAATAATATTGGGAATACAAAGGGTTGACCGACCCTTCTTGCAGTGTCGAACTACTATGAAAATAATATTGGGAATAATAAGGGTCGACCGACCTTTCAATTATGAGGTAATTGTAAAAATAAAACACCTTGGAAGTTATATTATATAAAAATGGTTTCTTAAGACTTCCGTTTTACAACAAGAAGGATCGGCCGCCCCTTCTTTTCGTAATGAATTATGAAAAGCTTTATCCAACAATTCAAATATAGCCATAATGGAGAATACAAAAAGGATTGACCGACCCTTGTTGCAGTGTCAAACTATTATGAAATGAATATTGGGAATAGGAAGGGCTGGCCGTGTAACACCCCATAAATTACCAAAAATTTAAAAAAAAATTAAAATAGGAATAATTATTGAATTTGTTAATGCATAACATATAATAATAGTTAAATCTCTTAACTAGGATAATTAATAACAACAACACCTCTAATTTCTCAAAACAATTTATGATGCTAGTTGAAATTGCTAATGCAGACTAAATGGATGCTAATCTCCTTAAAAAAGGACATTTTATGATCATAACACAAGAATACTTCCTTAGATCTACTCAAGTTTTAAATGTAACTACATGTTTTACATAGGTTTGTATTATTATAGTTTTCTTGGTAAAGTGCTGACAGTTTGTTTTGAATGATGACAAAGGGGTCCTATGAGGCACCCTGAGGTTTACTTAGCTACGTTTAGCTAAGGCATTTGAATATTATTTCCATGTGCAGAATGCAGGTAAGAAATTTTATGACAAACATGATTTAAGAGTACATGTGTCTTTCAATTCATCGTCAATGTAATATGAAAAATACTAAGTACTTCCTTGCAAAACAATTACTAGAGGTATGGATATTTTGGTTTCAATTCTCATTTGCGTGCTAGATTTCAAACTTTTCCGTGTTAATAAAATCACGTCGTCAATTTTCTTTTGCATTGCTATATTTATCATCTATGAAAAGTCATCCTAAAATGACTATTATCATTAACGTCCAGGCGGAGATACCAATGTCCATTTGTAAATTTATTTGAAATCTTGTGAATATAGTGCTTATGCTATGATACAACATTATATTGTGCATTAACAAAACCTTAAACTATACCTAATGTCTCACATTTATCAATTGATTTAGCAATACATGGCTAATGCATGAAACTATATAAACTTTACCCTAAATGACTATACGTATACTATAGGAAAGAAATCTATACAACCTATAGTAACTATGCATTCACTCACATACATTAGCATGTATTACTATTATCACAATGCCTAAAAATAAACCTTAGGAACTATTATAGAATGTGAACTATGAATCTAAGCATTGCAATGATTATGATTTTGACAGGGTATTAAAGTTTCGGTACTTGGCATGCTTTCAAACTATCGATATCAGGTCCTAACATTTACGTTGCAATCCTGCTAAGTGAAATGGAAGCTTAGTCAGATGGTCATCACATGATTGATTTTACAATAATGCATCATATGATGCTAAGTTGTGCTATACACTAGCCCTTGGTCCGCTGATTTGGCGACTTGGTAGATGTAATGATCAATGTGGTATTGATTGCAATGATCTCTTGAATCTCAACGTGCCCGACTAGAAGCTAATCCACCGTTGACCTTTACAAGATCTAGGGCTGGGAAAGAAACCCTAGCCTTTCATTGGTAAGTAACAAAGAATTGTTTTCCTGGTCTTCATTTCGCATTTAGTGGTAAGGTTGGAGGGCCGACAGTGTCACTGCAATGTAGGGTTTGGATTTTACTATTAGGAGGACTCCTTCCTTGGTTTCGATCCTTAGACCTGTGAGAGAAAATTTATATGTTACAAGCTTATAATATTGTGAAATAGCGCCACAACTCAGCCATTGAAATTATGGGTAGGTTCTTTTGTCAATCTATTTGAGTGTAATTCAAACTAGAGTTCGATTCTCCAAGTCCTAAAATGGTTCTATGAATTCGAACTCGTATTTGCTGCAGTTGCTATGAGGCTTTGTCGTTTTGTTGGTGTGGGGTGTCTCAATCCAGGAGCTTCATTGCTAGGGTAAGTTTTCAATGACAGTGGCAGTAATACTATAATTATTTAAGTTGTACCTGCGTTTCTTGTTTTTAACCTTTTTCAAACTGTAACTAGCGGGTAATACTTTGTTGGAGGATTTCTATGAGCAAAACTTGGAATGAGGATGCTGTAACAACCTCCTGGTAAGCTTCGGTGGTTCTTGAAAGCTCGTAGGTACTTTTGGCATGTTTAGCCGGTGAATACAATGTGATGAGAGTTGGAAAATACAACCCTGTTCGGAGTAATGGCTGAGTTTAAGTTTTATTTTGAACAATACTGTAAAGAGGATAAAGCCTCAGTTTTTAAGTTGATATTCGGCTCAGTGATGAGTTGCTGCATTGTCTTGAACTTGTTTTTGTGGTGCTGGTTGTTAAGGGAAAGACCCTATGTGATTTTGGAACCTTAAAAGGTCCGCAATGCAAAGTCTATCAAATTTTTATTATACTATTGAACAAGAAATCATAGAGCCGAGGGTTCACTTGCTTCTGTAAGAGAATGGCTTGTTTTGTATTGAAATGTTGTAATTTTGTTTAAATAATGGCTTGAGAATTTGTTTGTATGAATTGTTGATTTGTTTTAGAACAACGAAAGTTGTCTCTAGTCGAGAATAGTAGGTTGCATGTCTGTTGGTAGATAGACCCTGTACTTTGCATCGTTTTTGAAATTTAAGTTTGAAATAATGATGTTGTAAAATTTGGTCTTTCATATGTTTTAAAATGGCTAAATGCCACAAGGTTCGATCTTGTTCAACGAACGAAACGCTACCCTGTAGGTTTCATTGGTAACCCTGAATGTACTAAGAATTCAAATCCAAAACTGGGCCTTAACTTGTGCATCCAAAGCTTTCGACACTGTTTCTATTTCTTGTTAGGGTTTGATAGATAACGATACAAAAATAATGTCTTATGTTAAGTGATGTTAAGTGCCTTGTTGATATTCTTAACACGAAATAATAGATAGTAAGTTAAATAAAATATCGTTTAGGGTTTGGAAACCATGTCTGCTATAACTTCAGAAATCTTTATCTATTGTTGCCATGAATGGCTTGATCTGAAAATTATTGAACTGTATACTAAGTGAATGTTTAGAATCTAGGGTCTGCAAATCTTAGGGTTTTGATTCTATAGTGAAAGTATTTATATTTAATGATTGAAATCTATATTAAATCAAAATGTGATAATTAGTGATGAAAATAATAAGTGTTTACTTATCATTTGTAAGTAATACTCTATATAGAGAATAATTGTAGCTGCTATATTTCTAGATGCGTGAAACCATAGATTTATAATATTGGAATGCATATTATTACCATTCGAAAATAAATGGAATTGAATTGGAAAATCTAGATCTGTGCAGAAATAAAAGTGTTTTTCTTTTATTATGAAATAGAGGAAATGTTGTATATCTGTTTATAATATGTTGTACTATTTCCTGAGTTTTAAACATATGATTGAAATGGCAGAATTAAAAAGAAATACTACTGTGTTTATCTATTCATTCAAATGGCATTCTGTCTATCACTCATCTCTATTAATTTTACTTTTATGTACTAGAGTACTATACAGATAACAGTATGGGAAAAATACAGAAAAGAATTTAATCATACATATAATTTACTTAATCATCCTTAAAACATATCATCTTTAAGCCATAAAATAAAACAGTTTCTTCTGTGTAACTGTAAATAATAGTTCTACCATGCAGAAAATCATTTAACTATAAATAATAAGTCATAACAATAGAACCTGATTGAATATAGGAGAAACAAACATCCCAAGGAACCTGTTCCACCCAACCTATTCCTAAAGACAGCCAAATTACTTGCCTTAGGACCCCCGAGCATGTTCATTGAACCACTAGGAGGAAGAAGAGTCTGTAGAAGCCTTAGTTCATCAACTTGCAGTAAAATAAAGATTATCCAGTCATAAAGACTCAGCAGTCAAAGAGATCTGCACCAGCACCTCTGGTTTCCTTCTTAGAATAACTAGCAGTCTCACAATGCACTACCACTTAGCCTCCCTATTCGAATTTCTCAGTGATCAACTGATACACTTGAGGAAATATTTCTGGAGAAAATATTGTGGAGCTTCCTGCTCAATTCAAATTTACTTATCTAGGCTACCTAGGCCTTTTAGTGGTTAACCTAGTCGTGAATGAGCTAACATCCCTCTTCCTCCCACCCGGGGGATAATGCCACAAATTTAGGGGTAGTTGTCCCATAACCAATAGCTAGTGGTGGAGTGCAAATGCTGCCAACTATCCCATGTCTTCTAACAGCTTTCATTCCTCCTAGTGGGTTAGTGAACACTCATTTAACAGCTCCCTTGGGTGTTTGTCTCCTGTTTAATTTATTAAATAATAATAATAAGTCATTACAATCATCCTTGACTAGATTTGGTCATAATTACAAAACTTTGTAATTAAAATTTAACATAATATATTTTGCAAACATAATTAGTCTTCAGAATTTGGGTAGGTAACATACACCCCCCCTTAAATCTCAACATCATCCTCGATGTTGTTTAATCATTCTCTGAGTGTTCTTGAAATAGAGTTGGGTGTGATGCCCACATACTACTCTCCACCTCCCAGGTTGCCTCTTCTGGGCTAAGGTGCTTCCATTGCACCTTTACCTTCCCAATGGTGCGATTCTGGAGTAGAGTTTCCCTCATTTCAAGGATACAATCCGGTTCCACCTGAAAATTGTCCTCTTGTCCCACCTCTACATCATTCCAATTTACAACATGAGTATCATCGTGTACATATTTTTTTAAAAATGATATTGTATTTTTAGATTTGGTGGCAAAGCCAATTGGTATGCCATGGGTCCAACCCTTGACAAAATTTCGAAAGGACCACAATACCTGCGTGCCAACTTGGCACAACTTCCCAATTTCAATGAAATCTTTTTCGGTATTACCTTAAGAAAGACATGTTCACCAACCTGGAACTCTTTATGAGTCCTTCTAAGATCTGCTTGACTCTTTTGCCTATCTTGGGAAGCTTTAAGATTTCTTTGTACCTGTTTCACAATTAGTTCTATTTCCTACAACATTTCAGGTCCTAAAATAACTCTATTTGCTGGATTGTTCCAAGAAACTGGTGTATCACATTTCCTACCATAAATAATTTCAAAAGGGCTAAGCCTGGATGATGCATGATAATAGTTATTATATGCAAATTCTGCTAAATGCAAGTAGTCCTCCCACTTACTAGGCTGGTCCTTAACATACATACTTAGCATCTTCCAATACCTGATTCACCCTTTCTGTCTATCCATCTGTTTGTGGATGAAATGCTGTGCTGAAGTTTAAAGTTGTATTCAACCCTTTAAACAAATATCTTTGAAAGTTTCTAGTAAACTTAGAATCACGATCTAAAACTATCACTTTTGGTATCCCGTGTAATCAAAAAATTTGTTTCATGAAGATTTCTGCAATATTTTGAGCCTTATGAGTAGTCTTTACACATATAAAATGTGTTGCCTTGCTGAGTTTATCCACTACCACCATGATGGAGTCATTTTGTTTTTGATTTTTGGGTAGTTCGGTAATAAAATCTATGCTTATGATCTCCCATTTCCAGCTAGGTGTAGGAAATGGCTGTAACATTCCAGCTGGATGCTGATGTTTAACCTTCACTTTGTGACAGTCAAAACACTTAGCTATATATTCTTCTACTTCATCCTTCATTCTGGGCCAATATTACTCTTTATGTAACATAGTGATGGTTTTCTGATAACCTGGATGACCAGAATAATGACTTTTGTGCATCTCGTCTAAAATCAGAATTTTTACTTTTGGTATGTTGGGTACATACTATTTTTTTTGTACAATAGAAATCCATTTTCTTTTAAACTATAATCTGCCATAGAATTAACAGAATTGTTATTTGCTATCTTTTCTTGTAATTTTCTGTATTCTTCATCAGTTTCAATCCCTTCAAAGATCTAATTTTCTAAATCTATTGAGTATGTACTGATGGCTAAAATAAAATTCAAGTTTTCTTTACGACTTAATGCATCAGCAACCTTGTTCTCTTTCCCCTTAATGTGCTGAATTTCAAAATCATATTCACTTAGAAAAGTTAGCCATCTAGCTTGTCTAGCGTTCAAATTTGTCTGATCTAATACATACTTCAGCCCCATTTTATCTGCCAACAAGGTAAATTTTCTCCCAATAAGATGGTGATGCCACAATTTTAAAGCGGTGAATTACTGCTAATAACTCCAAATCATAAGTAGAGTAATTCTTCTCATGTATTTTTAGCTTTATAGACTCGTATGCAACATCATGTCCCTCTTGTGTTAGGAATCCACTGAGTCCGTCATTACATGCATCGGTACATACTATAAAATCCTTATTAGGATTTGCAATCCTCAGAATAGGCTCTATAGTTAGTAATTCCTTTAACTTCTTAAAATTTTCTGAACATTATGATCCCATACAAATTTCTTCCCCTTCTTCTATAAGGAGGTTATGCGGTTTTCAATCTTTGAAAAACCTTCTATGCATTTTCTATAATATCCAGTAATACCCATAAATGATCGTACATCCGACACATCTTTAGGAACCGGCCATTCATTAATGGCTTTTACCTTATCAGGGTCAACCGAGATTCCTTCTTTAGAAATTATATGTCCTAAATACTGAATCTTATCCTTGTGAAAGTCACACTTACTAAACATAGCATATAACTGATGATCTCTCAGAACTTTTAAAATAATATGTAGATGTTCGTCATGCTCTCCTTTATTTTTAGAATATACTAGAATGCCATCTATGAACACAATAGTGAACTTATCCAAGTATTTCTGCAGAATATTGTTCATTAGACACATAAGTACTGTCGGGGCATTAGTCAATCCAAATGGCATGACTACGAACTCATAATGTTTGTATCGAGTTCTAAAGGTTATTTTAAAAATATCCTCATCCTTCACACGAGCTTGATGATATCCTGACCTTAAATCAATCTTTGAAAATATCGTTTCCCCACGCAACTGATCAAATAAATCGTCGATGTGGGACAATGGATATTGATTCTTGATTGTCATCTTATTCAACTGACAATAATCTATGCAAAGTATTAAAGTGCTATCCTTCTTCTTAAAAAAAATAATAGGTGCTCCCCAAGGAGACACGCTTGGTCTTATATAGCTTTTATCAATCAGTTCCTTCAACTGTGATTTCAACTCATTTAATTCAAGTATTTTCATCCTATATGGAGCTTTAGAATTTGGTACCGCACCCGGTATTAATTCAATGGTAAAATCTGGATCTCTCTTAGGGGGTAATCCTGGGATCTCTTCAGGAAAAACATCCTAGAATTCTTTTAGGAAAGGTATATCTTCTAGTTTCAATTTGTCCTCTTTAGTAATTATTTCCCCATTTACTACATTGACAGCAAACATTTGACATCCTTTTCTAACTGCTCTCTTTACTTGCATAGCTGAAATCTGTCTAAGTGATGTCTTTCTTGGAATACCTTTTACTTCTATTGTTTCTCCTTCATCATTTAAACAAGTAAAAATTTTCTCATAACAATTCAGAATGACATGATGGGCTTCTAACTAGTCCATTCCAATTAAGATGTCATAGGATTCTAAAGGTAAAACATTCAACTTGGTTTGTGTCTTTAACTGATTTATAAATAAAACACAACTTTCAATAAAATCATATACTTTTCTTTTTGTCCCTGTTGCTAGTCTAACTAGCCAGGATTTATTGAGTTTTTATGTTCTTAAATTAAAACTTTCTACAATATCTTGTGATATATAACTCAGGCTAGCACCTAGATCAATCAAACTAGTAACAAGGTGGTTGTGTAGCATACCTTCAATCTCTACCATAGAGACTTGATGCTCTGCTTACCTGTTGTCTAGAGATGCATTAATTCTGGGCATCTCCTTGCCAAGTCTCCCACAACAGGTTCAGTCTGTATGGAATTAATATCATTAGTTGTCCACTTCCTCTTGGGGCATTCTGAAACATAATGAGGACCTTGACACTCAAAAAATTTGATAGGTGCATTTTGGTCATTAGTCCTGGTAGCATTGGTAGTATTTCTAGGAGCTATAAAATTCTGTTGCTGATTATTTATGGGATTGTTTCCTTGAAAATTCCAATTCGGAAAGTTTTTCTTTTGGAAACCAAAATTTCCACTAAACCTGAAATTTTTCTTTTTCACCTCAAAGTTGTTGGGTTTATGATTTTTCTAGTTAGATATCCCTTCTCTTTTTAGATTAGTGTCATAATAGAAAGTTGATTTCCTCATGGCCACTTCTAAGGTCTTTGGATTGTCATACTTTATTATGTCCTTGATGTTGAAAGGTAGAAAACTCAGGTATCTTTGAATCTTCGATTTCTCTTCCACAAGGTATGGCACATACCTCAGCAAATTTATAAATTTACTATTCATCTCTTTGATGGTCATAGTTCCCAGCTTTAAATCATAAAATTCCTTGGACTTTTCTTCATAGTATTGTTCAGATAAGAACTTCTTCTTGAAGTACCTTTTAAAAGTGCTCCAATTCACATCCTTGTCTTTGATGCCCTTCACTCTTTTGATGTTCTGCCACCAAATATCTTCCTTCCCAATCAAGTTGTATATTGTCATTTTTGCCTTTAATGATTCTGAATAATCATAAATTTGGAAATATTTCTTCATGCTGGGAAGCCATGCTTCTGCTGTCTCTCCTTTCTCAATTTCACCATTGAAGATTGGGGGTTTGATTTTCTGTTGCTCCCCAGAAATCTGTTCATATTGTTTGTGACTTTTTCTTTTGTGTTTGTAATCTCCTTCGCTGTTATCACTTGAATAATTACGTTTCTTTTTGTGTTTTTCATTGGCAGCTTCTAATGACGTTGAAATGCTATTTGCATCATCAGTTTTCATTTTCATACGTCTGTCTCAATGAGGTAAGTCTTCAATCTGGGAGGTATTTTCAATCCCTCTATCATGTTCATCAGTTGGGCACTGATCGAACAGTAATTGGTTAAGTTCCTCTTGTGCTTTTAGAATTTTCTCATTGTCTTGTTTTACAGATCTGATTTCTCATTTTAACTCTTGAAATACACGTAACAATTCTAACGAATTGTCATTTAATTCGCCATGGACTTCTCCTTCATAATGTTGTCCCATGCTATGATTGTTGGGTCGAAATCTGTCCTCCATATGTTCAGCTGATCCTTCCACACCTGTAGCTTAAAAAAAATTTATGTATAACACAAATAGTTTAAATTTGAATTAGTAAGATTTATGCCATGATAAAAATTTATTGCGTGTTCTTTGGACCTTTTCAGGTCTAGAGTTCAAACGTGAGCTCTGATACCACATGTAACATCCCATAAATTTCCAATTTTTTTTTTTTTTAAAAATAGAAATAATTATTGAATTTGTTGATGCGGAACATATAATAATAGTTAAATCTCTTAACTAGGATAATTAATAACGACAACACCTCTAATTTCTCAAAACAATTTATGATGCTAGTTGTAATTGCTAATGCAGACTAAATGGATGCTAGTGTCTTTAACAAAGGACATTTTATGATCATAACATAAGAATACTTCTTCACATCTGCTCAAGTTTTAAATGTAACTACATGTTGTACATAGGTTTGTATTATTATAGTTTTCTTGGTAATGTGTTGACATTTTGTTTTGAATGATGACGAAGGGGTCCTACAAGGCACCCTAAGGTTTACTTAGCTACGTTTAGCTAAGGCATTTGAATCATGTTTCGATGTGCAGAACGTAGGTAAGAAATTTTATGACAAACATGATTTAAGAGTACATGTGTCTTTCAATTCATCGTTAATGTAATATGAAAAATACTAAGTACTTCCTTGCAAAACAATTACTGGAGGTATGGATATTTTGATTTCAATTCTTGTTTATGTGCTAGCTTTCAAAAAATTTCGTGTTAATAAAATCACATCGTCAATTTGCTTTTACATTGCTATATTTATCATATATGAAAAGTCATCCTAAAATGACTATTATCATTAACGTCCAGGCGGAGATACCAATGTCCATTTGTAACTTTATTTGAAATCTTATGAATATAGTGCTTATGCTATGATCTAGCATTATATAGCATTAATAAGAATATGTGAAATAGAAGAAATGACAGAACTCAGAATCACTTTTATATTGATCACGGGCCACTTCGAGGGGGCAACCTCCTATGAGCAAGCTCAATACAAATAACTTCACAGTGCCTTCATAGGTCTCAACACACACTTATATACGAAGTTTAGGCACCAATACTATGGGTCAAAACCATGGGCCACTACAAACGATGGATCAACAATACTACGAGCGACTTACAAAGCATATGCACCAACAACAATAACACAAACTATTGATCAACAAATACTACGGGATGACTTACAAAGCATATGCGTCCAACAACAATATACTAACAAAGTAAAGACATGGGTTCCTAACATCCTACAAGGCACCCTGAGGTTTACTTAGATACGTTTAGATAAGGCATTTGAATCATGTTTCGATGTGTAGAACGCAGGTAAGAAATTTTACGACAAACATGATTTAAGAGTACATGTGTCTTTCAATTCATCGTCAATATAATATGAAAAATACTAAGTACTTCCTTACAAAACAATTACTGGAGGTATGGATATTTTGGTTTCAATTCTTGTTTATGTTCTAGCTTTCAAAAATGTTCGTGTTAATAAAATCACATCGTCAATTTCCTTTTACATTGCTATATTTATCATATATGAAAAGTCATCCTAAAATGACTATTATCATTAACGTCTAGGCGGAGATACCAATGTGCATTTGTAACTTTATTTGAAATCTTGTGAATATAGTGTTTATGCTATGATCTAGCATTATATTGTGCATTAACAGAACCTTAAACTATAACTAAAGTCTCACATTTATCAATTGATTTAGCAATACATGGCTAATGCATGAAACTATATAAACTTTACCCTAAATGACTATACGTATACTATAGGAAAGAAATATATACAACCTATAGTAACTATGCATTCACGCACATACATTAGCATGTATTACTATTATCACGATGCCTAAAAATAAACCTTAGGAACTATTATAGAATGTGAACTATGAATCTAAGCATTGCAATGATTACAATTTTGACAGGGTATTAAAGTTTCGGTACTTGGCATGCTTTCAAACTGTCGATATTAGGTCCTAGGATTTACATTGCATACCTACTAAGTGAAATGGAAGCTTAGTCAGATGGTCTTCACGTGATTGAGTTTACAACAATGCATCATACGGTGCTAAGCTGTACTATACACTAGCCCTTGGTCTGCTGATTTGGCGACTTGGTAGATGTAATAATCAATGTGGTATTGATTGCAATGATCTCCCGAATCTTAATGTGTCCCACTGGGAGCTAATCCACTGTTGATCTTTACAAGATCTAGGGCTAGGAAAAAAACCCTAGTCTTTCATTGGTAAGTAACAAAGAATTGTTTTCCGAGTCTTCATTTCATGTTTAGTGGTAAGGTTGAAGGGCCGACAGTGCTGCTACAATGTAGGGTTTGGAGTTTACTATTAGGAGAACTCCTTCCTCGGTTTCGAACCTTAGACCTGTGAGAGAAATGTTATATGTTACATGCTTATAATATTGTGAAATAGAGCCACGACTCAGCCATTGAAATTGTGGGGAGGTTCTTTTGTCAGTTTATTTGAGTGTAATTCGAACTGGAGTTTGATTCTCCAAGTCCTAAAATGGTTCTATGAATTTGAACTCGTATTTGCTGCAATTGCTATCAGGCTTCGTCGTTTTGTTGGTGTGGAGTGTCTCAATCTAGGAGCTTCATCGCTAGGGTATGTTTTCAATGACAGTGGTACTAATACTATAATTATTTAAGTTGTACCTGCCTTTCTTGTTTTTAACCTTTTCAAACTGTAACTGGCAGGTAATACTTCATTGGAGGATTTCCATGAGCAAAACTTGGAATGAGGATGCTGCAACAACATCCTGGTAAGCCTCAGTGGTTCTTGAAAGCTCATAGGTACCTTTGGCATGTTTAGCCGGTGAATACAGTGTGACAAGAGTTGGAAACTACGACCCTGTTGGAAGTAATGGCTGAGTTTAAGTTTTATTTTGAACAATACTGTAAAGACGATAAACCCTCAGTTTTTAAGTTGATATTCGGCTTAGTGATGATTTGCTGCATTGTCTTGAACTTGTTTTTGTGCTTCTGGTTGTTAAGGGAAGGACCCTATGTGATTTTGGAACCTTAAAAGGTCTACAATGTAAAATCTGTCAAATTTTTATTATACTGTTGAACATGAAATCATACAGCTGAGGGTTCACTTGCTTCTGTAAGACAATGGCTTGTTTTGTACTAAAATGTTGTAATTTTGTTTAAATAATGGTTTGAGAATTTGTTTGTATGAATTATTGATTTGGTTTAGATCAACGAAAGTTGTCTCTGGTCGAGAATAGTAGGTTGCATGTCTGTTGGTAGATGGACCCTGTACATTGTATCATTTTTGAAATTTAAGTTTGAAATAATGATGTTGTAAAATTTCGTCTATCATATGTTTTAAAATGGCTAAATGCCACATGGTTCGATCTTGTTCAACGAACGAAACCCTACCCTGTAGGTTTCGTTGGTAACCTTGAATGTACTGAGAATTCAAACCCGAGAACTAGGCCTTAACTTGTGCATCTAAAGGTTTCGACACTGTTTATGTTTTTTGTTAGGGTTTGATAGATATTGATACAAAAATCATGTCTTCTGTTAAGTGATGTTAAGTGCATTCTTGATATTCTTAACACGAAATAATAGATAGTAAGTTAAATAAAATATCGTTTAGGGTTTGGAAACCATGTCTACTATAACTTCAGAAATCTTTATCTGTTGTTGCCATGATTGGCTTGATCTGAAAATTATTGAACTATATAGTGAATGTTTAGAATCTAGGGTCTGAAAATCTTAGGGTTTTGATTCTATAGTGAAAGTATTTATATTTAATGATTGAAATCTATATTAAATCAAAATGTGATCATTAGTGATGAAAATAATAAGTGTTTACTTATCATTTGTAAGTAACACTATGTATAGAGAATAATTGCAGCTGCTACATTTCTAGATGCATGAAACCATAGATTTATAATATTGGAATTCATATTATTACCATTTGAAAATAAATGGAACTGAATTGGAAAATCTAGATTTGTGTAGAAATAAAAGTGTTTTTCTTTTATTATGAAATAGAGGAAATGTTATATATCTATCTATAATAGGCTATACTATTTCCTGAGTTTTAAACATATGATTGAAATGGCAGAATTAAAAAGAAATACTACTGTGTTTATCTATTCATTCAAATGGCATTCGGCCTATCACTCATCTCTATTAATTTTATTTTTTTGTACTAGAGTACTATACAGATAACAGTATGGGAAAAATACAGAAAAGAATTTAATCATTCATCTAATTTACTTAATCATCCTTAAAACATATCATCTTTAAGCTAGAAACTAAAATAGTTTCTTCTGTATAACTGTAAATAATAGCTCTACCATGTAGAAGATCATTTAACTGTAAACAATAAGTCGGAATAGTAGAACCTGATTGACTGTAGGAGAAACAAACAGCCCAAGGAACTTGTTCCACCCAACCTGTTCCTGAAGATAGCCAAATTACTTGCTTTAGGACCCCCGAGCCTATTCACTGAACCACCAAGAAGAAGAAGAGTCTGTAGAAGCCTTAGTTCATCAACTTGCAGTAAAATATAGATTATCTAGTCATAAAGAATCAACAGTGAAAGAGACCTGCACCAGCACCTCTGGTTTCCTTCTCAAAATAACTAGCAGACTCACAATGCACTACCACTTAGCCTCCCTATTCAAATCTCTCAGTGATCACCTGATACACTTGAGGAAATATTTATGCAAAAAATATTGTGGAGTTTCCTACGCAATTCAAATTGCCTTATCTAGGCTTCTTGGGCCTTTTAGTGGTTAACCTGGTCATTAATGAGCTAACATCCCTCTTCCTCCCACCTGGGGGATAATGCCACAAATTTAGGGGTAGTTGTCCCATAACCAACAGCTAGTGGTGGAGTGCAAATGCTGCCATCTATCCCATGTCTTCTAACAACTTTCATTCCTCCTAGTGGGTCAGTGAACACTCATTTAACAGTTCCCTTGGGTGTTTGTCTCCTCTTTAATTTATTAAATAATAATAATAAGTCATTACAATCATCCTTGACTAGATTTGGTCATAATTACAAAACTTTGTAATTAAAATTTAACATAATGTATTTTGCAAAAATAATTAGTCTTCAAAATTTGGGTAGGTGACACGCTGACCCTTAATTTAGGAGATAATTGTAACAATAGAAAACCTTGGAGAAAGAGTGGTCACTCTTTCTCTGAGAATATTTTCATTTACCAGCAAAGTCTTTAAAGCGAAAATTCTATAAATTTTGTTGTTAAAATGTTGATATCTGGTATCCTAGGGTGACACGTGGAGCGATCATATTGTGACATGTGGCATATTTGATTTGGAACTTTGAGCAGACCCAAAAGTATATTGTTTCCATTTTTAAAAAAAGATAAACAAAGGAAAGAATGTTTATGTCTTGTTAATCGTAGTTAGAATCATTCCAACCAATGGCATCACTATCTGCATTGTCTTCACTGTTAAATTCCTTTTCTAACACAGTATCCTTCTTAAATTTTAATTAGCATTATGGCATGTGTGGGAAGGCATGCATGTGTTTCTTGTTTTTTAAATTATACATGGAATCAGTGTTGAATATAATTGTCACTGATTTTGTATCTACCACATTGCAATAGAAAGTAAAATGTCTCTATTTAAAAAAAGCAAAAAGAAAAAGTAAAATGTTTCTATTAAAAAAAAACAAAAATAAAGAATGTTTCTCTTTAAAAAGTAAAATGTTTCTATTTAAAATATAAAAAAAAATGTTTCAGTTGTAGCCAAAAAATTTGAAAAATTGGGTGTTGGTGCATCCAGCAGGTTGTAAAGAATCAAAATGGAAGACACAATTTTATTGTGGAAGCCCAATTGGGAAAACCACCAACTCTTTCTAATATTTCAAAACTATATTTACAATTAATTTGCAAGCTCCAACTTGATATTCCAACAGAATGATGGAACGGTTCGATGCAAAGATTACATGTTTGACGAATAATGACTGATTATTTTTGCGGTTGCAGGGGATGAGTCTAGTGCTTCTATATTTACAAGTCGAAACTCCAATAAAAATTTAGTCTTTTATTACTCCTGCAAAGGAGATGATATTTTACTGAAAACAAGATAATGGTATAAAATACAATTACAAAGAAGTGCCCAGTAGCTCGTGCCATAAAGAGTATGGTCAGAAAGCCAGAAAATATCAAAATGAGGAGCATATAGCTAGGCTAAAAAACCCATGAAGAAGAGGAAACTGCAGATAAAAACTGAGATTATAATAGACTGAAGATATCATGGCTGATAGACAGGTAACCGTGGAAAGAACTAAGAGGCCACGAGCCTCGGAAGACCCCAACATGATCAAAGAGCAAGGAAAACCTTAACCAAAAAGGAAGAGGGGTCTGACCAAGCAACCCCCATAACAAAACCACGCTAACATACAGAGTCTGCACCGAGACTGAACTTCCCAAGACATGGAAAAATCCACAGAAAAAATAGAAAAAAGCTCATACCATCAAATGACCACGAGCCACCAACGCGGACGCTAACCACCAAGACTGGCACGAATGCAGACTGCCAAGACCAATCAGGGAGCAAGGTGCTCCCCCTGTGGGGAATCTGGTTCTTCACAAGGGAAGTCCCTCGAGGTATCCATATAATCTTCCAGAGCATACTTGAGCAAGCGAACACTGGCCGAATTAGTTTTCTAGCTGCCTTTTATAATTTGGATGGCTTCACTGAGGCCATGAGACAGCTGGTTCCTTGCTTGAATATCGCTATCCAACAAGATCCTAACTGCCCAGAAGGGGTTGGCGATTAATTTCTGTCCAAAGTGGGCTTCCTATTCACAGAGAGGGCTACTTCATGGTGTGCTATCTGCGCCTCTATTGGAGTAGGCATCTTTGTTAGATACTGAGCCCCCCAATTGAAGCTCTGCGGGGAAGACTCTTCCAACTCCATGATCTACTGTTGAGATGAGCCCTCTCCCTGAGAAGGACTTTCCCCTCAGGTTGTGAAGACCCTCCACCCCTGGTGGATCCTTTGCGACTACGGGAAGCCATGATATACCAATTCAAAAAACTGAACCACTAGAAATCCACCCAGAATTTCAGCCAACCTTTAAATTGCAGCTCTCTCGAGTCCATTGAGAATATTTATAGGAATTTTTATGGAAAGCAGGGAAGAGAGCCGACTTCACTCACAGATATTTTCACAGAATCCCACATATACGAGAGGATTTCCATTAATGGATTTGTAGAGATCGAATGACTCAAAATCCATGTAAACATCCATCTCGCACAATTGAAAATCATTTTTACAGTACAATGATGGAAACAAATTGTGTAAACTGGCATCAACATAATGATTGAGTGTGTAATTTATTGGAGGCATGATGTTATAGGGTGTCTGGCAAACCCCTACCCCATGTCATCCTCCACTACTGTCCCTTCAAACGATCCTGCATCCGTCTGAATAGTATTGTCATGATGGTTGATAGGGGTGTCATCCGTGGCTGATATAAAAGATGCCGCCAACATTTAGCAATTGACAAGGAGAATTACTAACTTCAGCACAGAGGCAGTTATGCCTAAGGAAGCCAACTTCCTTGACGGAGCAATGATGGAAACGACTTGTGTAAATCGGCATCAGCATAATGATTGAGGGTGTAATTTATTGGAGGCATGATGTTACATGGCGTCTGACTGACCCCTGCCCCATATCATCCTTCACTACCGTCCCTTCAAACGAACCTACATCCGTTCGAATAGTATTGTCATGATGGTTGATAGGGGTGTCATTCGTGGCTGATATAAAAGATGCCGCCAAAGTTCATCGACTGACAAGGAGAATCTAAAATGTTCAGCGACTTTTAATTACTGTGAACCTGAATTTAAAATGAAATTTTTTATTTGAAAATTGTAGTTTTCATTTTCAGATGTTCAAAATTTGCACGAGAGATTTTCAGAGATTTTCACAGAAGCCCACACATTTGTAATGGCTTTGTATAGATCGAATGACTCAAAATCCATGTGAAAGGCCATCTCGTACAATTGAAAATCAATTTTATAGTACTTGCTCGGTAGCGCGGTACAATCAGAAAAGTGAGTTATACTTGACAAATTTGTTGTGACTAAGAAAAGTGTTTTTTTCTATTCGAATAGTGTATTTTTTGACTACTTATGAACCTTAAAATTGCAGTTTTTTGTTATAAAACTATGAATTTCAATTCAAAATGTTCGAATTTCAAATCAAAAAATGCAAATTTTGATTTGAAAAGTGTGAATTTCAAATAAAAAAATGCCAAATTTGATTTCAAAAGTGTGAATTTCAAATCAAAAAATGAAAATTTTCATTTGAAAAGTGTGAATTTCAAATCAAACAATTTAATTTTTTATTTGAAAATTACAGTTTTCATTTGCAAATGTTCAAAATGTTAAGGTGAAAAAATCAGTGTCTAAAATATTCCGTCATTGTTTGAATAACAAGTTAATCGGCTAAGTTATAACATATAAAAATGGTTTGTCCCAACTTTCATTTTCCAACAAGAAGGATCGACCGCCCCTTCTTTTCGTAGTTAAATGTGAAAACATTTATCCAGCAATTCAGCTATATCCATAATGGAGAACACAAGAAGGATCGACCGACCTTTCTTGCAGTGTTGAACTATTATGAAAATAATATTGGGAATAAGAACGATCGGTCGACCCTTCAATTTCGAGGGAATTATAAAAATAGAACACCTTGGTAGTTATAACATATAAAAATAGCTTGTCCCGACTTTCATTTTCTGACAAGAAGGATCGATCGCCTCTTCTTTTCGTAGTTGATTATGAAAACATTTATCCAACAATTCAGCTATATCCATAATGGAGAACTCAAGAAGAATCGACCGACCCTTCTTGCAGTGTCGAAATATTATGAAAATAATATTGGTAATAAGAAGGGTCGAGTGACCCTTCTTGTAGTGTCGAACTATTATGAAAATAATATGTGGAATAAGAAGGGTTGATCGACCCTTCAATTACGAGGGAATTGTAAAAATAGAACACCTTGGAAGTTATATCATATAAAAATGGTGTGTTCTGACCTCCGTTTTACGACAAAAAGGATCGACCACCCCTTATTTTCGTAGTTAATTGTCAAAACCTTTATCCATCAAATCAGCTATAGCCATAATGGATAATACAAGAAGGGTTGGTCGACCCTTCATTTAGGAGGGAATTTTAACAAAGGAACACCTTGGAGAAAGAGCGATCACTCTTTCTCTGAGAATATTTCTACTTGCCAGCAAAATCTTTAAAGCAAAACGTCTATAAATTTTGTTGTTAAAATGTTGATATCTAGTATCCTAGGGTGACACGTGGAACATTCATATTCTGACACGTTTCTCCCTTAGAAGCTTGAACTACAAGCTATGAGTCACAGTAGAGACAAATCCTAGTATTGGGGCTTCGATAGTGCTCGAAATGCTCATATATCATGAAGAGAGCGACCATAAGACTCACGTATTTCTGATAAAACAACAAAGGAAATAGAACAAAAGCGGTAAAGAAGAGTGCCATGACATCCCGAGGATTTCATTTTGTTCTTAATATGTAAAATACAATGATTTATATTCATAAAGATATATTCATCATTTGACGATATTTCTATATAAAATACTTCTCTATAATTATATTGAAGCATATAGATGGATTTATTCAAAAGGCTGTGTATAGCCATTCATTACAAAAATGATAGCCTAGGAGCATAAATATCTTTTTCAGTATGGCTCTGTAAATTTAACAAGCTGATGCAAAAAAAATTCCAAAATTGACGTAAAAACTCATCCAAGTTTGAGGAATAATGACTCATTATTTTGCGGTTGCAGGAGATGAGTCTACTACTTCTATGTCTACAAGTCGAAGCTCGAATAAAATTTTAGTCTTTTATTACTCTTGCAAAGGAGATGATCTGATTCAAGGATATTAAGGAGAATCTAGTGTTGCATGAAATTTCAAGTAGTCAGCGCTCCCCGGTGTATCGTGACAAGGGACTAATCGCCTCTCGTGGATCCTTGAAATTTGGCAGTGGTGACTTTACCAGTCACCTGCAGGTTTTAGCGTAACGAAAGCCGTACTACCAACAATTGGTATCAAAGTTAGGGGTCATGTGTTCGATACACACTCATCTCGCGCTGAGGGGGAGATTGTTACACGAAATTACAAGTAGTCAGCGCTCCCCGATGTATCGTGACAAGGGACTAATCGCCTCTCGTGGATCCTTGAAATCTGGTGATGGTGAGTTTACCAATCACCTACGGGTTTTGGTGTAACGGCAGTCGTACTACCAACATCTAGATACCAGCAATACATGATACAGATACCAGCCATACATGGTATATATTAAACAAGATATACATGATATATAGATACCAATGATACATGATACATGATATATATAATTATAGTCAAAAAATCAAGAAGTATTCTATTACTGAGGACCAAGTACAATACAATACAATCTCTCAGAGCTGACCAAGTACAATACAATTCAATGTCTTAGTGCCACCTAGAGATGGATCAACATGGGTGTTATTGCTATCAACATGGGTGTCCTTGCTGTCAACATGTTGACTGTTGCTGTCAAGATGGGTATTTTTGCTATCAACATGTCTATTCATGTTGTCAGCATGGCCATCCTAGTTGTCAACAAGGCCATTATTTCTTTAAACATGGCTCTTCTTCTTGCTCTCAATATGGCTCTTCTTGCCGTCAACATTGCTATTTTCGTTGTCAATTAGGGTATTGTTGATGCCTCGGATATCGTAGCATCAATCAGAAAGGGATTCTCCCCGAGAGATGGTCCCAATTAGACTATCTCCCGTTTGGTGTAGGGAATTCGTCCGGTTAGCAGTTCCGGCAACCGTGGGTTTGGAGTTTAAATCCAATTCTACCGGTTATGGCCCGATCCACCTTTCTTTTGGGTTTTATGTCTTTTAAATGAGATGCAAGTGCCTAAATTATATTCAATCTAGATGCAACTAAAACAGGTCTAAGTCTAGGAACCGGAGTAAATCTACCTATCCCTGCAGGGAACACGCTTAAGGGATGAGCAATCAGCTGTAACAAATAACGTAAGGAAAGAACAGATAGCTGTTAATTCTCACAAGTAAAGCTACAACAAGATAAAGATATTTAGAAGATAGCTTCTAATTCAACATGGAACGCATCTATTGCTCATAAAACAGAAAAAAGCAAAAAATTTATTTAATCTACGTAGCAAGAATAAAGAAACAGATCTAAATGTAACAAACTGAAATTAAACTTAAAGATCCCTGCAAGGAGAAATTTAAAGGCATGAACAATGAGCCACATGAGTTATCCTGAAGAAAGAACAGTTAGCCATTCGATCTAGAAGAGAAATCTACAGCAATGATAAAGACATCTGCAGGTAGCTCCTGATTTAATGTGAAACGCATTCATTGTTCACAAAATAGAGAAAATCGTACGCACGGGGAGGAGCAAAATCATTAATGAAAAGAAATAGTTCAGATGGTAAGAATGATCTCACATTACAGAACAGCAGTCATTAGAATAGTCCAACATACAGCCGTCCAACATCCCATGCAAAACATCCATCTCCCGTGGCTTCTATTAGAAAATTCAATTTTACAGGCCCGATACAAGATAGCTCGTATGGGTTTCAAAATTTCATTCCCTGCCAAAAGTCCTTATCTATTCTTCCTAGCTACTATTTATAATTACAATTCTGCCATTTGGGTTGCCACCTAGCACCTTCCACCTGTCAATTGCAGGAGTTTCTTCTATAACCGACCACCAAAAAATGACCACTTCTTTTACAAAATTGTTTTGACAAAAAATAGGGACAGTTGTCCCATGGCTTACGCCTTACATGTTTGAAAGTTTAACAGAATATACATAGCAGAAATAATGCTAACACCCACGCTTTCCCTGCTAGACACGTGCTTGGCTGAAGAGGGTTGCTCAACTGAATTCAATTTATTTCATTCCTGTGCGTGAGCTTCTGCTGGCAGAGGCTCTCCCAAGTTAATTATTGCTGATGCTTCCTGGGAAGAGACCATCGAATCCCCTGCTGATGCTGCTTCTAATTGGGAAGGGGGGATTGAACTGGCCAGACTTTCTGCCATTGCTAGGGAAGAGGCTGCTGGGAGAGAAGATCCTGGATCTACTGATGCTCCTGCTGCTGTTGCAGCTTTCCTGTCCTCCTCTGCTATGTAGCCGTACCACACACCTGTGTCCCTTATGACTATGTTTGCTGCAGCAGGGAACAAGATTTTCTGAGAAGTCACATTCTTCCCGAGCTTTGCTTTAATGCTTTGAACTTCTGCTACTGCAGCTTGATGCACTTCCTTCAGCAGATGGTTGTGGAGTGATGATGAACCAATATAATGCTGGAGGTCATCGATAGCCAGGACATAAATCCTTTTCACATACTCCATTTGAACGCCTAGCTCTTCCTTTAGCTGAGACAACCGCTGCTCCTTTTTCGGAAAGTCCTCTAGGGTCTGAGGGAAACTCAATGTGCATTTGTCATGGACTCCTTTGAGCTTTTGGTATAAACTGTTAATTTTATCTGTTGTTCTCTGCACACTGGTTATCATCTTATTGGTACAGTTCCTGCCAAACACCAGCAAGGTTATGTCTTCATTAAAATCGTCCACCGCTTTAAATGGAAGACGCGGGGGGAAACCCCCTTTCCCTTCTCTCCATGCCATCTGACTTATGATATTTGCCTTGACACGGGTATTCTTAGCTTTGATCCTGTGGGCCTCCGCATTAATTTCTTTTAATCTGACTATCATGACCTTGAGCTTGCAAACCTCGTCAGTGATTAGCTCCTGCGTGTCATTTATTTTCCTCAGGATGCTGCAGGATAGCTCATGGAAGGGAGACATGTCCATCATTTTGCTCTCAGCCTGCTCTAACCGCTCAGCTAATGTCTGCTTGTCTGCTTCTAGCTGAGAAGACTTTTCTTCCGCTCCATTCTTCTCTGCTTCTACAATCATTATTTGGAGTGTTAGCTGGTCCTTTTCCTCCTCCAGTTGGTTGTACTTGTTTGACAGCTCCTTATGTTCAGCGTACAAGCAATTATACTTGTTCACTGCCAGATCTCTTTGGGCTTGCTCATTAGCCACAGTTTGTTGTAGCGTACGAGCTTTCTTCCTTGTCAATTCATTATCTCTTACCATCACGCCTACATTGGCCAGGGATGCTTTTGCCGTTGCTACAGCTGCGGTCGCCATAGAAAAGGGATCTTGATCCGTATTCTGCATTATAGTGACCTCTCGGTGGGTAATGATGTCTTCATGGAAGGGACTTTTGATCCTCTTTTCTGATTTGAGGACCATTGCTTTTCTTTTCTTGTCATAGACAAACTCATTCCACTTGGACACCGTACGCTTTCCCGATGGAGTGTATGGGACCAATTGGTCGGTTTATGATGTCTATGTCTTCTTCTGTCGGTGGGGTCCGGACTTCCTGAGCAGGGTCTCCTCCTTTATTTTGGGCACCAGAGACCCCTTCTTGAGAGGTGTCTATTTCCATGTCCTGTATACCGGATCCACCTGCCTTGGCTTCTTCCCTTGTCTTCAATTCTTCTTCTACCCTCTTTTCTGCCTCATCCTGCTCAGCTTCAGCCTCCTTCTGCTTTTGGGCTTCCTCAGCCTCTTTCTGCAGTCTTTCATTTTCAGCTTCTTGCTGCTTTCTTGCTTCCTCAGCTTCCCGCTGTAACCTCGCTTCTTCTCTTAATCTGAGCTCTTCCTGAGCTCGGGCATCCTTAGCTTATTTCTCCTTTTGCTGGCTGGTCTTCTGGGCCCTGGTTGAGCTAGAGCTTGCTCCAGTGCCTTGGCGACAGATCCATAGCTCAGCCATGTTGCTGATGCCTCTGAATGCCTCTTCCTCGGCATCAGGATAGTGGGAGTACTCGAAGTGAGCATAGATATCCTTACAGTGCTCAGCAACTCTTCCCTTTCGGTCATTCCTATGGAAGATTACCTCACCGAAGTGGAAGGCTGTCAGCTCTTGAAAAAATTCGTCGGCCGAGGCAACCCCTGAAAACTTGTAAGCACCTATGCATAAAGGTAGGGGGGGAAAGGAAGCCTTATGTTGTTTGTGGAGCATTGCTCCAATCCGATCCAGGAAGAGTTGTCTTATTGCTTCTTTGAGAACCACATAGTATGTGGCATATTGCAGCAAGATGTATGGGGGCTTAGTCCCTCCAAACATTCTTAGGTAGGTACCTTGCTCCGAAAAGTAAAAGTCCCCATAATTCTCAAGGAATTCCAAAGCATTTTCTGACAGGCAGTTTGGTTCTTCCTTGAACATTTTCTCGTATAGGGGCATGATGAACCCCTCATAGATGAGTTTGTAGCTGGGCTTGTAATTCTGAGCCCACAACATCTTGAATGCGATATAGACCGGGGCGGTGGCCCTATCCCATGTGCAGCCCAATTTGGGGAAGTCTATCTTGGCCAAAATACAATCAATCAGATATGAGGACATGAAAAATTCAGCCTTCTTCAAGGCTAGTCCTTCTTTAGCAGCAATTATCATTGAGGCCAGACTGTCTGACAGGATAGTGGCCCAGTCAAACACAGTTCCCTTGAATGCCACGTAGTGGATGATAGGGATCCACTGAATCTTATACACTGTGCCATTGGGCATGCCGAAGATTCTGCACAGCATTAAAGCGATCAATCTGAAAGGAGCTCTCAGATTTTGTACATCATATTCATCACTTCCTTTCTTTCTCAAATGTTTGCCCGCCATTAGCAGCTTCTTGGCCATCTCGACGTTATTCATTTGGCTCAACCATTCATTAGTCAGAGCTTGTTGCACACGGGAAAATTTGTAGGCTGCCGCAATATACACGGGTTGAAATGAGGCAATAGCCACTTTCCCGCTATCATTTATCACTCTCCCTTTAGCATCGGCATGTTGGAGTATCCATCCGATCACTTCAGCACAGGGGAACAGCTCAAAGCGGGTAGCGGCTCTAGTTATGCCTGAGGCTCTGATATTAAGATAAATCGGTGCTTCCTCTAACAACATATCTGGGATTTCTTGGTCCCGGATCATTCTGTAGATGTCACCCCATCTGATTTCAGGAGGGACACCGGTGGTGCACCTAGTGTCCTGGAGTGAAGTTTCAGTTTTGAGTGGCGCATGCTTCTTTTCTGTCATCTTAGCCTTCTTCTTACCGGTTTTCGGCATCTTGACTTACCCTTGATAGCACCCATATACAAGTCATCATGATATTGAGCAACATACTGTGAGATTTTAACAGAGAGCATCATTGTTTTGATACATGAATGAGATAAAGAGCAATGTGAAGCTGTGTACTTAGGAGGCACAATACATCATTTCAATATGAAATACAAATTTAAACATTTGAATCTTTTAAAGGGGGAAGCTTTGGGGTGTTCCTGACAGGATAGGTGTGTCGCGGCAACAGTCTGCTCTCAGCCCAGCCCTAGGAGAAAGGGTGATATTCGTTTTAACAGGGACACCATTATAAATCTCAGCCATCTTAATTCTTTTAAAGGGGCAGGCTCAGTATGCTCCTGTGAGGATAAGCGCGCTGCGGAAGCAAACTGCTTTCGGTTTGGCTCTGGGGAAGAGGGTGATTTTCCTCACCGCTACGGTTTGAAAGGCTAATGGCGGGGAAGCTCGGGTTGGAAGGACTCTGTGACAACAAGGGAGCCCATTTCGCACTTTCGACTCGGTGAGGGCTTCGAATGCTATTGTCACTTACGGCACTCGCCGAGGTGCTCTATGGGAAGCTCTAGTTCGAGCGAGGGTGATGGTGCCGGAGACATACTGACAGGAAAGGCTCGGGTGGCCATGGTTTCGGGTTTCATCTCGCGTAACTTGAACGCTCACGGGATTTGAAAAGGGGTAATGGCGTCGGTTCTTAGGTTTTGACTTGGGTAGAGGGCATGTTGGGACTGAGGTTTACGGAAAGGCCTGGGGTTTTACGTCCTGAGATTTCGGCTGGGGACATGAAAAGCCTATGGGGCTTCGACAGTTTTTTCACACAACGAGGCACGCGGCCCGGGGATTAAAATGGAACAAGTTTAACCGCCCGCACCAACCGTCTCTACTCAAAAAAATGTTTTAACCAATGTCTGTTTTATATGACAAGAACTCCATTCAACTGCATTTGACGGGAAAAACATAGCCCTTGACGGGTGTTTTGCCCGTCAAAATCCCACCAAAACCCATCGTTTTCAAACAAAAGACAACCCAAAAGCAACTGGAAACCGTAAAAGGGGCGAATTTCAAGGTTAAAATCCTACCTGGCACCGTGGGGATCGCTTGAATGATGTGGCCGCGAACGCGGATGAGCGAGGTGAGCTGGAGCGATTTGCACCGCGTTCCACGTCGTTTGCCAATCGAAAACAATGGTGTATTGGCTCGAGCCCCCCACCGTATATTTATAAAAGACAGGCACGTGAGAGAATTTAGATTGGTTGTTAGAACATTAACCACACTTAGTACCATAATCCATAAATTTTAATTATCCATGTGCTTAATTAAACCATGTTTTGGATTAAGTGACTATAGTTGGTCAAAAACCCACTTTGAGAGTGTTCACACCCACTTCTGAGCAAACCAGTTCACCCAGCCTCCAGTTTTGTCCACAAGTGCGCCCTCATTTATTGCTGGTGCGCCCTCTCTCCTTGTTTTGGGGAATTTAGTTGACCAAGGGCGCTAGGGTGGATTTTTGCCCACTTTTGGCTAGATTTGGAGCATTTAATGCTCCCTTGGGCCCCCAAACCTCCTCTATTTGCTCACCCACGCCTGCCTTGAGCTAATTAATGACTCAGCATGCTTCAGCCACCTCCACACCAGAATTCGTAGCTGTTTGGGGTGATTGGGATTGAGTTGGACCCACCTAGGGGGGATTGAGGCCAATTTGGCATTGATGACTTGTACACTCAGCTTGAGCCACCTAATGCTCTCGATTTTCTCATGGATGTAATAAAAACCTGTTACTAACATTTTCACATGTTAGACAGTCAGTTAATCAATGATTTGAGCATACATTGTGTGTAAATTTATCTCTTTTTTTTCAAGTTTTTCCACAGTTTTTGCAAACTAATTCGATTTTGTGAGGTTCTCCATAGCTCCTCGATCTTCTGTGATCAAAATACTCACATGGTATCAGATCCATCGTGGATTTAGTGAGTTGCAGGCCAACATTGAGCGTTGAACTGCATTCTAGAGAGGATTTCCAGATAAAAATTGAGTGTTTTTTGCAGGTGTTTCAGTAGTTTTCTCACCATTAACGCAGCAGTCATGGAAGCAAACCAAATGTTGCTCACACCCTTCAATTTTTTCGATTGGAAGGCTGAGATGGTTATCAAGCTGAGATCTAAGGGCCTCTATAGAGTAACCATGGGCACAGAAGTGGAGCCAAATTCTGCTGTGGAGAAAGCAAAGTACTACAATCGACTTGATGAAGCTTATGGATTGCTATGCCTGAGCATTTCAAGGGAACTCTTGTTTCATACAGACAGTTTGACAACTCCCAATGAAGTATGGGTGAAGCTAGAATCACTCTTTGGGAAAACTGATGAACTGAGAGGCCACCAGCTTGAAAACGAGCTCATTAGCTTGAGCCCAGCGCATTTTGAAACCATCCAGGAGTTCTTCACGAAATTCAAGTCATTGGTGCTTCAACTGCAACAATGTGGAATTGTTAAGAAGGAGGAACAACTGATTCTGTCCATCCTTTCGAAGCTAGGCCCAGAGTTTTCAGTATTTGTTAGCACATTTCACTCAGCCAAAATGACCCTTCGAAATTGGCAAATGCCATCACTAGCTACCTTCATGGAGTGTCTCACTCAGGAGCAGGATAAACTAGTTCAGATGGGCACCATAAAATCAAAGGACCAAGCATTGGCAATGGGTGTTTCAAATGCAAGCAAAGGAAAGCAGAAAGCCAAGAATTCGAAGCAGCAAGAGAAGAGGAAGTTTGACAAGACCAAGTCTGCAGATGGGGGTTCGAATCTGTCAAAGGAGAAGGATAAGAAGGGAAAGGAAAAGACCAAATGCACCTATTGTCATAGGGGATGGCATCCAGAGAGCTCATGTATGAAGAAAACCATTGACTCAATGGCGCAGTTGCTGGAGAAGAACAACATCCCAGTCCCTGAGGGCGCAAGGAAGAAAGAGAGCACCTCAAACCCTGACAATAAGGAGAAGTGTCATGCTTTGGTAGCAGGTACTTCGAATCCCTCTTCCTTCATCATTGTTTCAGGAGCTTCCAGACATATGGTTTCATCCAGAGAGCTCTTCTCCTCTTTGCATTCGAATGGTGGCCCAACAGTTCGAATGGGAGATGATTCAGAACTCCAAACCAAGGGGATTGGAAGGATTGACATGGAGCATGGCTATTTCAGTGATGTGCTCTATGTACCTTCATTGGCTGCAAATTTTCTATCAGTCTATCAAATGACCCATACAGGAGAAGCCAAGAGAGTGACATTCACTCCAGATTTGGTAGAAATCTCAGAAATCTCCTCAAATCAAGTTGTGGCAGTAGGGTATGCAGATCATGATGAGAGAATGTACAAATTCTCAAATTTCATTCCAAATTCTAGTGACCATGCTCTTGTCTCTCATGCCAACGAGACCTCCAAGTTATGGCATGAAAGATTTGGCCACATGAACTACAAATATCTCCAGCAATTGCACAGGGACGAGATGGTGGAAGGGCTTCCAGAAATCAGATCATCGAATGGTGCATGCATTGGGTGTGTAGTTGGAAAGCATCCTGAGCGCAGCTATGAGAAGGGAATGGCAAGGAGAGCCACTCAACCACTTGGATTGGTACATTCAGACCTCATTGGTCCTCTTCCCACTCCATCATATGGTGGATCAAGGTATGTACTTACATTCATAGATGACTACTCTCGATTCTGCTGGGTTTACTTCCTTAAACTGAAGTCAGAAGTGTTTGAGAAACTGAAGATTTGGAAAGCCCTAGTGGAGAACCATAGTGGTCATAAGATAAAGATCCTTAGGACTGATAATGGAAAGGAATATGTGAATAATAACATTCAGCACCTTTGTGAGGAATGTGGCATCCAAATGCAACATTCAATCCCCTACACACCTCAGCAAAATGGTGTGGCAGAGAGGAAAAATAGATCTCTCAAGGAGATGGCTACTTGCATGATTGAAGCTAGGGATCTAAGCCCTAAGATATGGGCTGAAGCCATCAATTGTGCTGCTCATATTCAGAACAGAGCCTTTCACAAATCAGTCAAAGGAAAAACCCCCTATGAGGCATGGTTTGGCCAAAAACCAAATGTGTCAAATTTCAGGATTTTTGGGTCTAGAGCATGGGCTCGAATTCCATCAGAAAAGAGGAAGGCTTTGGAGCCACAGAGTAGGGAATGTATCATGGTTGGTTATGGTGAGGACACAAAGGGCTATAAGCTCTTTGACACATCCACACTTAAAACTTTCATTGAGAGAAGTGTGCAATTCGAAGAAGAACCAATTCCAGATTTTGAGCTTGCACCGGGGGAAAGCTCCTCTCCTCCACACCTCAATGAGATTAGTGATGATTCTTCCTCTGATTTTTCTGATATTGCTGAAGATGACATAGCTGAAGATGACATTGCTGTACATGAGTCACCATCAAGGCCCAAGTGGGCTGAAAAAATCATAGAAGCTGCAGGTGAATTGGCAGGCAATCCCCAAGAGCCTAGGAAGACTAGATCCCAAACAATCAATGCTTCCTTTGCAAATGAGAGTGAGCTTGCTGATCACTGTTATATGATTATTGGATCTGATCCAACATCATATCAGGAAGCTCATCATGATCCAAGGTGGAGGGCAGCAATGCAAGAAGAATTCCAATCTCTGCAAGTGAACAAAACATGGGATTTGGTGCCTCTTCCTCCCAAGAGGAAACTAGTGCAATGTAAGTGGATTTTTTGAACCAAACCTGTTGCTGATGGTTCTGATCTGAAATATAAGGCTAGGTTAGTGGCTAAGGGCTACTCACAAATCCATGGTGTGGATTATACAGAGACCTTTGCACCGGTTGCAAAGATGGACTCAATTAGACTAGCTCTAGCCATGGCAGCTAGTAAAGGTTGGGAAGTTCACCACATGGATGTCAAAAGTGCATTCTTGCATGGTGAGCTACAGGAAGAGATATATATGCAGCATCCTGAAGGATTCCAAGAGGATCCCACACTTGTATGCAGGTTGAAGAAGTCACTCTATGGACTCAAGCAAGCCCCCAGGGCTTGGTATGCCAAAATGGATGCTTTTTTGCTCTCAATTGGTTTCTGTCGATGCAAGTCTGATCCAAATGTTTATTTGCAGCATTGTGATGGTAATTTGCAGGTAATTGTACTGTATGTTGATGATCTCTTAATTACAGGGAGCTGCACCAAACAAATTGGCTCAATTAAAGCTTCTTTGCACAGTGAATTTGCCATGAGCGACCTAGGATTGCTAAGGCAATTTTTGGGTTTGGAAATTGAGCAATCTGAGAGAGGTATTTTGCTGAGTCAATCTAAGTATGCTTCAGACCTGTTATTCAAGTTCAAAATGGCTGAATGTAAGGCAGCCAAGTGCCCATTCCTTTCAGGCATAAAACTAGGTGAATTTGAAGACTCTCCGGTGGTGGATTGCACACTCTATAGGCAGCTAGTTGGAAGTTTGTTGTACCTTACACATACAAGACCTGATTTGTCTTATGCTGTAAGTGCTGTAGCAAGGTATATGCAGCAGCCACATGAGATCCATTGGAAGGCAGCCAAAAGAATCCTTCATTATGTCCAAGGAACAAAGAGCTTCGGGGTACACTATGCAGCTGGTTCTTCACTTCAACTAGCTGGATTTTCTGATTCCGATTGGGCGGGAGATCCCATCGATAGAAAGTCCACTTCAGGTTTTGTGTTTATGTTTGCTGAAGGTCCTATTTGCTGGTCAAGTAAGAAACAACATACAATTTCTCTTTCATCAGCAGAGGCCGAGTACAGGGCAGCAGTGAACGCAGCCACACAGTGTGTTTGGTTGCAAGGCATTCTTCGGGAGTTTGGTGTTGCTATTGATTCTCCAACCAATATTTGGGTGGATAATCAAAGTGCCATCAAGATATCTACTGATCCAGTACAGAGGAAAAGAACAAAGCACATTGAGATCCACATGCATTACATTCGGGGCTTGGTGCATGACAGGGTGATTTCACTGCAGTATTGCCCATCCACCGAGCAAACTGCTGATATTTTCACCAAGTGCTTTACAGAGAAGACCTTCACTTACTTGAGATCTTTGCTTGGAGTTAGTGATGGATGGTGATTGCTGCAATTTAATTGCAGGTTCATCCCCATGTCCATTTTTGAGGGAAGTTTTTATCCCATGAGGTTTTACTTCTTTTCCTCGGTTCATATGGACAAATAAAATTTCTGTTTGTATTGAGGTGACTTGAGCCTTTGTTGCCAAGGCCTCCCACTTATCTTTCATGAGATGTACAAAGTTATGGTTAAGGGGGGGTGTTAGAACATTAACCACACTTAGTACCATAATCCATAAATTTTAATTATCCATGTGCTTAATTAAACCATGTTTTGGATTAAGTGACTATAGTTGGTCAAAAACCCACTTTGAGAGTGTTCACACCCCACTTCTGAGCAAACCAGTTCACCCAGCCTCCAGTTTTGTCCACAAGTGCGCCCTCATTTATTGCTGGTGCGCCCTCTCTCCTTGTTTTGGGGAATTTAGTTGACCAAGGGCTCTAGGGTGGATTTTTTTCCCCACTTTTGGCTAGATTTGGAGCATTTAATGCTCCCTTGGGCCCCCAAACCTCCTCTATTTGCTCACCCACGCCTGCCTTGAGCTAATTAATGACTCAGCATGCTTCAGCCACCTCCACACCAGAATTCGTAGCTGTTTGGGGTGATTGGGATTGAGTTGGACCCACCTAGGGGGGATTGAGGCCAATTTGGCATTGATGACTTGTACACTCAGCTTGAGCCACCTAATGCTCTCGATTTTCTCATGGATGTAATAAAAACCTGTTACTAACATTTTCACATGTTAGACAGTCAGTTAATCAATGATTTGAGCATACATTGTGTGTAAATTTATCTCTTTTTTTTCAAGTTTTTCCACAGTTTTTGCAAACTAATTCGATTTTGTGAGGTTCTCCATAGCTCCTCGATCTTCTGTGATCAAAATACTCACATTGGTAGTTGGCGCCATTAAAATGCGGCTTAAATACGCCGCCCGTTGCGGTCACGTCAAAATGTTTCGATTTCCGTGCGACCGCCATTCGCGGGACCACCTTGCGAATCATACCCGCCATTGCGGAAGGGTTCAGGGAAAGTTTCCGCCGTTTCGGGGTGCATCGCGGAAGGGAAACTGGAAGCCTTCCGCAAAAGAACCCCGCGTTGCGGACGGATAACGCCAAGGCTTCCGCCGTTTCGGGAGCTATTTGCGAAGGGCTTCTGCAAATCCAAAAGTTTCTAAGTCTCGCGGGGTTTTGGGACGATATGGAGAATGCTCCCGGTATTTTCGGAAGGGAAACCTGAAAGTTTCCGCGTTTGCGGGCGGCTTCTTGGAATTGTTCCGGAAGGGCCTCATCCTTTCGGTGTTTCGGCAAGTCAGGGCAAACTTTTCGTGGTTTCGGAATGAGTTCGCGAATTTCTCCGTGGTATTTCGGAAAGCTTTTGTGGATGGCTTCCGCCGTTTCAGAAGGAAAATCCGATGGCTTCCGCAGGTTTTCGAAGTTTTTCTAAGTCTCTTTTCGGAAAGCTTATGTGAACGACTTCCGTCGCTTCGGACAACTTCGCTAAATTCTTCCGCCGTTTCGAAAGGATTTCATCAGAAGCTTCCGCGATTTTAACAAACTATTCCAACTCTTTTTGGGTGTCTTTCCCAAGTTCTCTCGCTGTTTCGGGAAGAAAACCGGAAGGTTTCCACAATTTTCGGGTGGAGAAGCTCTAAGGATTCCGCAACTTCAAAGAAAAAACCTAAGTCTTTTGCCAAAGTTTCGGGAGATTTGACGGAAGGCGCTCACCGTTTCGAACGGAAAGAATGAATTCCTTCGCGACTGCGGAAAGTTTCGATGAATGGCTCTGCCGTTCCGGAAAGAATTACCCAACGGCTCCCGCAACTTTCCAAAGAAAATTGCTAAGTCTCCTCATAGCTTTGGAAAGAATTCTTGAATTCCTCCGCGGTTTCGGGAAGCTCACACGAGTGATCTCCGCAAGTTTCGGGCGGTTCCCTTAAATTGTTCCACAACCTTTTGGGAGAATGTTTCAAGTTCTTTTCGAGAGGATTTGACCACAGCTCCCGCCGTTTCGGGGAAAGCTTTGAAAGCTTCCACGGTTGCGGAAGGTTTGAGCGAGGCACTCCGCCGTTTCAGAAGGATTACCCAAGTGCTCCCGTGTTCTTCAAACAAAAATTTTCTAAGTCTTCCTTTGAGAAGCTTATGCGAGCGGCTTCCGCAATTACGGGAAAAAGCTTGAATTGCTCCGCCGTTTCGGAAGCAGAATCGTTTCGGGAGGACAACTTGAATTGTTCCGCAGAAACAAAAATTGAAAAGTTTCCAAGTTTTACTTCAGACGGATTAGACGGGCGGTTTATGAGATTGGCCTCCGCCATTTCGGAAGGATAGCCCGAGAGCTTTCGCGGTTTATTCGACGAGAGTTTTTCTAAGTTCTTTTGCGGGCGTTTAAGCGAGAGGCTTCCGCCACTACGGCGGTTTAGCAAATTGCTCCATGACTTCGAGAAAAAATTCATTGAAAGATCTTCTATTTAAGAGTCAAAATCTTCTAGCAGCCTTGGAGTTTCTCATGGAGAGACTCTCTGTTTAAAAGCAAAGATAAAAGCTAGAAAAAAAAAACGTTTAAGGCAGCCTTTCTAAAAAAATAAAAAAAAAATAAAGGAGGGGCCCCATATGTGCAAAATTTTGGGGGGAGTGTTTCTGCAACAACAGGTATTCCAAAAGGACTGTTGGAAGCCTAACATTGATGATAATGGCTGTTCATGTTGTTTCAGAGAAGTGTTCCATGAAACAATTACCACGACCAACAATCAACATTGGTGGGAATGAAAAGAATGCCAAATCGTGGTCTTGGGGCTTCGAGAGTGCTCAAAATGTCCATATATCATGGTGTGGTGAGGATTTGTCATGGAACTGATGTCAAAATGCTCATATATCATGAAAAGAACTGGGGAGTGACCACAAGACTCAAGTATTTCTGATAAAACAACAAAGGAAACGGAACAGAGGCCGTAAATAAGAGTGCCATGACTTATGGAAGATTTCATTTTGCAGCGATGTGGGGTATGGTTTAGCCTATATATAGTGAGTTGCTAGTGAATTGGTTAATTGAATAAAATCGGAGGAATAGGGAACGGTAATTAGCACAGTATGGCAGGATGGTTATTTTCTATTTTTTCATTTGAAGGATAAGGAAATTTACTATTCATTAAGGTAATTAGCACTGTTCATTCTTTTTATGAGATTTCATTCTTTTTATGAGATTTCATTCTTTTTATAAGATTTTTTATCCATGCTATTGCAATAAAAAGTAAAATGTTTCTCTTTATAAAAAAACGAAAAGAAACAATGTTTCTCTTTAAAAAGTAAAATGTTTCTATTTAAAAAAAAACAAAAAGAAAGAATGTTTCTCTTTGAAAATTAAAATGTTTCTATTTGAAAAAAACCAAAAATAAAAAGTAAAATGTTTCTATTAAAAAAAAAACAACAAGAGAAAGTAAAATGTTTTTATTTAAAAAAAAACAAAAATAAAGAATGTTTCTCTTTAAAAAGTAGAATGTTTCTATTTAAAAAAAAAATGTTTCAGTTGTAGCCGAAAAATTGGGTGTTGGTGCATCCAGAAAGTTGGAGCTTGCAAATTAATTATAAATATAATTTTGCAATATTAGAAAGAGTTGGTGGTTTTCCCAATTGGGCTTTCATAATAAAATTGTGTCTTCCATTTTCTTTGTTTATTCAGTTTTTAATTGTGATAAAATTTAAGAATAGTGAAAATACTGATTCACCCCCCCTCTCAGTATTGATTGGTATTCGAATAGAATGATGGAACAGTCAGATGCAAAGATTACATGTTTGAGGAATAATGACTGATTATTTTTGCGGTTGCAAGGAATGAGTCTATTGCTTCTATGCCTATTGATGATTTACTTCCTTTGTTCTCTGTCCTTTGTTGTTTTATGAGAAATGATTGAGTCTTATGACCTCTCGCCAGTTCTCCTCATGATATATGAGCATTTTGAAATCAGCTCCTTTGAAAATCCTCAGTACACGATGATGTATGGGCATTTCGATCACTCTCGAAGTCCCAATAAATGGATTTGTCATTGTGTTCCTTGGCACCAATCACGTTTTCGGCCATCTTCTTTCCGTCACTCTTCTTTCAATAATTGATTGGTATGCAACGAGGAGGGTTAATAGGGAGATTGGCAGTATTGGAAGCTTTCTTCTCTAAGACAACATGGGTTGTTGCAGTTATTTTCTGATTTCTCCAGAACAAAGAAAGGTATTGTTCGTGAGGGAGATGTTGGATGAGCTTAGGTCAGTCTTTCATTCGACAACTTCAGCGAACATGTTGAACCATCATGCCGATCACTATTAAATTTTAATTAGCATTAATATAGTGTGTCTGGGAAGGCATGCATGAGTTTCTTGTTTTTGAAATTATACATGAAATGTGTTGAATATAATTGTACCAATGATGAAAAAACTACTCATTAATTACAGTCTATAAATTTCCAGTAATGACAGTCTGTAAATTACCTTCATTTCTCTATTATTTGTTATTTCCAGTAAATCTTTTCCAATGTGTTATTCTTCATGCTCGGATGAAAGTAATATTAAATCAGAATTCATATGTTTATGCTTCGGTTTACCGCATCTAAGTATTCACCAATTTTCTGCTAAAATTGATATTGGATTCATTTATGACCAGTGCTTAATAGTAATCGACTGACTGTAAGAATATAACTAGACAGAATTGAAGGAAATAAATTCTGGAAATCTAAAGAAGACAGACAAGGGTGGAAGGGTGGTGCCAAGGCAGGTTGCAGCCTGCTAATGGTGTTGGTGCATCTAGTCAGTTGTAGCTGACAAAACAGGGTGTTGGTGCATTCTTCAGTTTTAATTATGATAAAATTTAAGAATAGTGAAAATACTGATTCACCCCCCCTCTTAGTATTGCTTGATATTCCAATAGAATGATGGAACAACCCGATGCAAATCTTACATGTTTAAGGAATAATGTCTAAAATATTCAGTCATTGTTAGAATAACAAGTTAATCGGTTAAGTTATAGCATAAAACAATTGTTTGTCCCGATTTCCGTTTTCCGACATGAAGGATCAGCCACCCCTTCTTTTCGTAGTTAATTGTGAAAACATTTATCCATCAATTTAGCTGTATCAGTAATGGTGAACACAAGAAGGATCGACTGACCCTTCGTGCAGTCTTAAACTATTACAAAAATAATATTGGGAATAAGAAGGGTTGGTCGTCCCTTCAATTTTGAGGGAATTATAAAATTAGAACACCTTGGAAGTTATAACATATAAAAATAGTTTGTCCCAACTTCCATTTTTCAATAAGAAAGATCGGCTGCCCATACTTTTCATAGTTAACTGTGAAAACCTTTATCCAACAATTCAGCTATATCCATAATGGAGAACACAAGAAGGATCAACTGACCCTTCTTGCAATGTCAAAATATTATGAAAAGAATATTGGTAATAAGAAGGGTCGACCAACCCTTCTTGGAGTGTCGAACTATTATAAAAATAATATGGGGAATAAGAAGGGTCGGCCAACCCTTCAATTACAAGGGAATTGTAAAAATGGGGTTCTCTATCACCCAATTCATCCATTAAAAAGTTTATTGTAGATCAGAGAACCTACCTGGTTGGTTGAAGGTTGGCTTGGGCCCCTGGTTGACCTGTCTGTTTCTACACGGCTTGCTCCTGTCGCTTTCCGATGCAAAATAGGACAGATGGAATCCATCTCTCTGTGAAGGTGAGTTTTTTATATTATTTATCCTTTGCTATCACCCCTGCATCTCTTGCGGCGTGGAAGCTTCCCTGGCCATCTATTTTCCTGATCCATTTTAGGCTGTGGATCGCTATTGCTTTCTAACTCTATGATCCTTGGTGGTATCAAATCCCGCCACATGTCACCTTTTCTGTTAGTTAAAACCATGGGAATTCGCCCACCATTGATATCGATCTTGCATGAATCCTGGCCGTCAAACGGTGCGAATTTTACCAACTTCGTAGATTTGTCTTGTATTGATGTTTCATGCAATTTAGATCCGCAAACAAAACCTAAGCCATAGTTCTCGGCCTCGTCAGATCTAAGCCATCCAAACCCGCGAAACTCTACCAAAAGTTTGCATATCCAAAAATTTGTTTGCTCCATGCATGTCGTATCGGAGAAGTAATTCCCGACCATCGATATCCTCCATCGGTCATTGATCTGCTCCTTAAGATGCTTTTGGGATAAACCTCCCGCTTCTATCTAAAACAGCTCACCCTTTTTTCATGAAGCATGCTCATTTGTATATCTTCACCACCGCCGATCTAGACCATTTATTTGCGCAGATATGTAACTGGAGGCAGACCTCTACAATGTAATTCTCCTTGCAAATTTTCTGGCTTGGGATTGGATCATTGCACCATTAAGGCTATGAATACCTACCTAGATGATTCTATTTTGCTTATACCACTGAGGCTTTCTCCATTCTTTTTAGAAATTGAACCTCCCGCTATCATCCAGGACAAAGCTAGTGCTAACACTGACAGGCTAAACGGGAAAGCTAAACTTCATTTAAATCAGCCAGTATAATCTTATCCACAGGATCAAGACAAATCGACGGTTAACACGTAAACATGCGAGAAGGATAAGAAGGGTTGTAGGGTTGGTCTTATGCATCCACAACCCGCAATTGTGGATTGCGGGTTGTGGATGCAGAAAACCACAATTATTGAAGAACATTTCTACATCCGCAATTCGCATTGCGGATTACAGGTTGCAGAAAGAAAATGTTTCAAAACTGAAAACCAAGATTCCACAATCCGCATTGCGGATTGCAGATTGCGGGTTGCAAAAAGAACCTGACTTTTGGAAAAACTCAGTGGTTTCCTCAACTCACAAAAACAATAAAAAATGCAAGAAAATTTCAAACGTAAGTGTCAACATCTACCTGACTTTGAAAGTGTCAATATCAACCTTTCTAATGTGCAAAATCAAGTTCTGAAAGTGGCAATATTGGCTTTTAAAAGTGTGTTTTTCTATTTGAATAGTGTGTTTATTGACTACTTATGAACCTTAAAAGGATGAATTTCAAATCAAAAAATATAAATTTTGATTTGAAAAGTGTGAATTTCAAATCAAGAAATGCAATTTTTTATTTGAAAAGTACAATTTTCATTTTTAAAGTGAAAAGTCCAATGTCTAAAATATTCATGCATTTGCGAATAGCCAGTCAATCGGCTAAGTTATAACATATCAAAATCATTTGTTCGGATTTTTGTTTTCGACAAGAATGATCGACCGCTCCTCCTTTTCGTAGTTAATTGTGAAAACATTTATCCAGCAATTCATCTATATCAATAATGGAGAACACAAGAAGGAACGACCGACCCTTCTTGCAATGTCGTACTATTATGAACATAATATTTTGAATAAGAAGGGTCGACTGACCCTTCTTGCAGTGTCGAACTATTATGAAAATAATATTGGTAATACGAAGGGTCGGACGACCTTTCAATTTTGAGGCAATTTTAAAAATAGAACACCTTGGAAGTTTTAACATATAAAAATAGTTTCTTCCAACTTTTGTTTTGCGACAAGAAGGATTAGCCGCCCCTTCTTTTCGTAGTTAATTATGAAAACCCTTATCCAATAATTCCGCTATATCCATAATAGAGAACACAAGAAGGATCAACTGACCCTTCCTACACTATGAAACCATTTTGAAAAGAATATTGGGAGTAAGAAGGGTCAGACGACCTTCATTTACGAGGGAATTGTAATAATAGAACACCTTTGGGAAAGAACGGTCATTGTTTCTCTGAGAATATTTCCACTTTCCAGCAAAACGTATGTAAATTTGGTTGTTTAAATGTTTATATCTCATATGCCAGGGTGACACGTGGAACAATCATATTGTGACACGTGGTATATTTGATTTGGCACATTGACTATTAGAAATATATTTTAATTATAATATTTTCTTGTATAAAATATTTTCTCATATGAGCACTGCTGAATTTGGCACTTTGAGTATAATTACTCTGAGGATAATTGCTTGATCATATTTTAGTATTTAGGTAGTTACTGTGAGGATAATTAGTTGATTTTAAATGCAGCAGAGAAAGCACTACTAGTAATTAAGGTGTTAATAACAACACTTAACGACAGTCAGTGTGCAAATGACGACAGTGATCACAAATCCAATTTTTTAATAGATAACCATCCATTATCAATCCCAATGGCCTTTTATTTTATAAAATTTTATTGAAAATGAAAAAATACAACTTTTTGTTGACCAAGTGGAAATTTAGAAACACAACAATTTTGTTGCCTAAAACTGCCACGTAGAGAAATTTAGAAACCAATTTTGTCTACTATTTAGAAACCATATTTTCTCGTTGTGCCCTGAATGCTGCAAGGCCCTTCTCATTTATGGTAATTTTTTCTCCTGCACATCCTTGCCTTGGTGACCATGCCCATATGATGCTATTTACATCGATCATCATATTTTCTTCTGCATTAACAATCTATTGTTGCTTTCTACCTAAGCATTTTTTGTACAAGACCTTCAGATCCTTCAATGCTCCTGTTGGATTCCACCATTGCACCTCTACTTTGTAAGACCCAAAAGTACTAGCACCTGACTCTTGATAAGTATCACCAATCGACTTACCCAACTAGATTGCACAATCTGGCTCTGGTGATTGCACAATGACCATTTGGCCCTTTACAACATCCACTCTTGGAATGAATTCATCTCTAGCATTGTTGCACAGTGGTCCAACATAGAAATCCTGCAAAGTAGGAACATTTTCCTTCAAATAGGCATCCATAATTTCATGTTCAGATCTTGTAGGTTCACTACTGTGAATATCATGGCTTTTCGATGACCAAAATTTAGTTGATGACTAATCAACACTCTCAAAGGGACTGTCCAAAGCTTTAAGCACATCCTCCCAATAATTTAACTTGGAACGCCAAGATTGTTCACCTCCCTTCTCAATCCCTTGATTCCATAATGAAATATATGTTTCTATTCCTTTTTTTATTTTGTCAATGTCCGAAGGACTTTTTGATTGCATATTTAATAACCTGGGTTGTCCCACCGGCAAGTCTGTGCTACCATCTGGAAATGACCGCCAGAGATGAATAGGAGATGATAAAGCTTCATACGGAAGTGATGCCTTCCATTGCATGATTGGAATGTCATCTATGAGCTGAAATTTAAAAAACTGGCATTTTCTTATACTGATGATTTTGGCATTTCCATCCAAAAGGTGGGGTTTCACAAAACTCTTGAAATCGTAAAGTTCATCAATTAGATAAGGAACAAAGGAATTTCGATTTTCACATGTCCTATACATTTCCAAAATTTCCGAGAGTGAAAATATATCCTTGCATATTAGCTTTGTTGATAACCTTCCATAAGTTCAATCTATGTCTTCATGGGTGTGTCTGACCAGGAGGAATCCAACTTCAATTGTCTCGAACACTCTCCTTGTTGTTAAAAGAGATAAAAATTCAAATACAAAGAGGTTTTTGCTATCTCCTGAACAATTATCCATTTGCAACAACAATATGGGTGGTAGTTTTCCATTTGGAATGCATTGATTAGTACCATCAACACACATTACATCATCTTGCATTACATCTTGTCTGTATATCAAACACTTTTCATATGAGTCTGATTGCAATAGAGCATCATCCAATTGGTGCTTAGATGTTCCTTCTTTGTAGAGAAAATCACCATATTTACCACCCACTGGATCTTCAAGACACTTCAAGCATTTAGCCAGGGATGTCAGAGTGAAATTCGATCCCATCTCTAAAAATGAGAGGTTGAAATGACCAAAACCCCCAGCCTTGTGCCCATGAGTCAACATTCTAATCAATGCTATGGGAAGATTCATAACATTACTAAAATCTTTTTCCTTCCTACCCATCCTTGGAATGGAAGTCTTTGACTTATCCATTTTGTCATGAACAATATTGAGATAAGTCTTCGAATTGTTTTGTGAAGCTGGCCTGTGTGAATAATAGAGCTGGCAACAACTTCTGATGTATTTATTATGAGCTGCTTGGTTTGCTCGCAACTTTTCCACCTCAGCTGGATCAATGGTCCCCTTAAGTCTATCCTGTATTGTAATGCACTCATTGCACCTTGCAAAGGAGTTTGATTTAGAAATTTTAACATCTGGAAAATCTTCTCTCATCACCTTGCTAACGGAGGATTATGATACTGGAGGCAAACCGATTCTTTCGATTTCAACACTAGCCATTTGTCGTAGCAAACCATGGGACATATTAGCGGGCAATAATTTCAAGGTTGTCCTTGTTCCAGCTCCACTGATTAATCGTGTAAGATGTGGATATTTTTCTGAATTCTCTACTACAATTTTATTAATAGTAGTTTCCAGTGCAGTAGTGTTCGCCCTAGATTTTTTTAAGCCACTATTACCCTGCACAGCTCTGACATCACCATTCAAGAACATTCTTTTATAATTGAAGAAAGTGATCTTTTTTATCCCCTGGCATTTATACCATGCATTTTGACAGACGTCTCTTGTGTCTAATCTCATTGTAAACAAGCTTATTTTTCTCTCATCTCCTTCTTTGACCACAGGAACATTTGATCCCATAGAATTTATAACATACTATCTTTTTGAATTTCCATTCATACTATCAAATTTCTTCCAACATTCAACTATCGATTGAAGTGGAATTTTTTATATACAAAATTTGAGCAACAATGTTCAGTGCCAATTTTTGAAAGGAATGCACCCTCATTTATTGCAGGCCTGTAAGTTACCTGTTGCTTGGGTTTTCACCCAAGTATGTGCTGATGAGCGCCTACTAACTTGTAGTAGCAGTTTAGATTAAACTATGAAAGTAAATAGATGTAAAAACCAAATCTTGATCTAACATATGAAAATAAATAATTATAAATTAAAAACAGTAAACAAAATTGATTCATGAGAGAAATAAATAAAAACTTGAATATTTTCTATTAACTCAAGGGGTGAGGATGGTTGAGCTTGAGAAGCTACAATGGTGAGGTGCTCCAAAGCTCCAATGATCTCTTCTTCTCCAAGATGCTAATGGGGATCTTCAAACTCAAAAGGGAGGCAAGGGCTCTCAAGAAAGAATTTAGCAGCATAAGGATAGGATGAATGTGGATCAATAGCGAGAAAACCTTATCACCTTTTTATAGTTTTTTGGTGATGGAGAATACCATTGTGGTTTAAGGAAACCAATGGTATTGATAAAAATGGTTTAGGTTTTTTATTCCTCTTTTTCCTTTTTTGAATATATTTTATATTTTTATTCCCTTTTAATTGATTTTTGGGAATTTTGGACTCTTTTTGAGGTTTTTTGTATTTTTTGAGGAAAATTATATATTTTGACGGGAAAAAGATGGATTTTGGTCTTTTTTGTGACATTTTGAAGGTTTTAGGGGCTCAAATAATGGAAAAAATGAAAAAATGGGTCATGGAAATAGGGAAATGAGCTAGTGAGCACTTTTTGGGTGTTAACAAATTGCCTCCTGATCTGTGAGGGTAGGAGCTCATCGTATGGTTGATAGACATCATATTTCTTTTGCCTTTTTCTTGGGGTTTGGAGGAGAGAAGAGGTCAATTGGAGGCTGGAACCGGTCCCATGCAAACTGCACAAACTAAAAATACATGTCCTCAACATGAATGAGGAGTAATCTCTGATAATGGATGAGGCGGGCATACCCATGCTCGTATCAAGACATATAAATAACAATGAGGCCCAGAAAAGGGGGACCTGAACAATACATATAAATCTGTTGTGTACATCACAATGGTCCAGAGGGGACACAATGCTGGGATATACTCATGGTCATACCATGACTGATCTGAAGGACTGATACACTAGAAAAGAGCAACACTTGTTCTGAATAAGGTGTCAGAAGGGTTGATGAACTGCTGAATCATAAGGTATCCAACAGCTGTAGCGACTCAATAATTGTGAGTCAACTTTTGAAGAATATATGGAACTGCATACTCGAGGGAGTGTAAAACTAAGGTACTTCTGAATACTGTCGCCAAGCACAACCCGGATATCCATAGGAACATGTAAATGGTTGTTTCCTCAAATAGACTCACACTTGTGCTAGAGTCAGGTGACATCCTCGGTCTTTAACTAATAACTGAAACAACTGATACCATGTGCGAATCTCAATGATGCGATCAAGGTGTTGACGTCGAGCTTGTGAGAAACAATCATTTGGAGAGGCACTAAGGAGTCCTTTCAAAATGATCCGTAGGAACTCACCGCTGGTGGTGATGAGTCCAAGGCACAGGGACCTTAAGGTCTATCCTCTGGAATAGATTGGTTGGCATTGACAAAGGGAGACCTTGAAACTACCAAGGCAATGATGTTTCCTTTATAGGAGTGTGAGGTGTACAACCGAGAGGGGATAATACTGATAGTGGGACTGACATACTGTGGGGATGGGGAATAACTGGGGTCATAGAGTGGGGGGGGGGAGTTCTAGTTTGACAATTGGGATGTTTGTGTCATCATCCAACATTTGCATGTGTTCTTTAAGTGCTGGTAATTGTGGACATTTATGGGTAGCATGGCCTATCTCGTCGCACAAAGAGCACTTGGGGGGAATATGGATTGTTGGGGGATTCTTCGCCAACTTGGGAGTTGGTGGTGCGGTGCGGGTTGTGGGTCCGATGGTGTAGGTTTGTGGACCTTTGCCCCCATTATAGCAAAGTTGAGGAGGAGCATTGCTAGATGTTGATGTCATGGCCCCTATTGGGGGTGGTCGGTTTTGGATGTTTGCTACACCAAGGAGTGGACGGTTAGAAGTACTGATGGGTTGCACCAGTTGTAAAACAACATTTGGTGTTGGGGGAGGGGTTGGGGAAGGTAGGTGCCACACAGGTAGTCCTAACGTTAACCCTGAAACATTGAGCATAGAAATTATTGGTGTGCTGATAACTCCTGAAGGAGGAAATAAGAATGGGATAATGTGAATTGGTGTTGCTCTGATATTACTAAGCACTGTGGATGGTTGTGGCAACAATGGTGGTTGTGTGTTGTAAGAAAGGGTGCACAAATCAGATATTTCAGTTATCCGCAAAGGGGGTGGGATAGATTGGAACGTGGAGGTCATGTGGGTATCTGAATATATCCCGGGTCTGACTGAGGAGACGAATGATGTGGGAGCACTCTGAATGGGTTGTTCAATCATAGGTAGAACATTTTAGGTGCAGCTGGGGCATTATGATCGTAGTATGTTATCTGATTGATTTTTACTACACATCCTTCATGGGGAAAGATCATGAGGCAGAAGACGAAAGAAGTGACAACCTTCATTTTATACATGTAAATTCATCCTAATAGGATGTTGTAATCAAGCTGGGCATTGATGACCTATATGTCTATGAGAACCATTTTGCCCCCCAACTGCATGGGTACATTAACTAACAGGCCCTGTGGTTGAGCTAAACGACCATCGTAAGCTCGTAATGCGGTAGCGGATGGCTGCAATGTGGGGGATCCGAGTTTCTGCCAGACAAGAGCTGACATTACACAGGTGGAGGCACCTTCATCGATGATGCATCGATGAACGACAAGGTTTCGAATGGATACAGAAACCTAAAAATCTAGTGACGAAGGAAAACGTGGTTCAGCTTGGTCTAAGTCGAATGCCATCATATGTGAGTTGTTAGGTTCTATGGCACCAATGGCAGATAACAATAATTTCCTTTGTGCATGATAGTTTCTTAGGACTTCTAGAGCGGACATAGCAGCGGGGGACTCGGATAAGTCTTCTACAATATTATAATTTGAGGTTGCACGAGCGTTGGGATTATTGTTGATCCATCTTAGGGGGAAGCGAGGGGCTTTAGGACCCCCGTCCATGGGCATATTAGGTATGTGTAATGGTTGATCATTTGGAAGGGTGCTTGTGGATGGATCAGTAGGCGTGGTTTTAGGGGCTAAGCCGTATTGGTTTCGGTGAGTTTGGAGGCTGATATCATTTGATGACATCATTAGTAGATGGTGAGTGCCTGAATCCGTATGCTGGTAAACAGTTGCAACATAGGTGATTTGTTGTTGTGGTGCAGTGGATCCTTGTGGGGGATCCATTGTACGGGTGTTTACTACTGCTTGGTTGGGTAAAAGATTCTGCAATATCATGGGTTGTGGTTGTGGAGGTGGCGCTAGCTATGCAGCATGCCCTTGGCTTTGGGCATAATCGGTCCAAAGTTGACGTGCTTTCTCCAAATGGAGGCAATTATGTGTGTAGTGGCTATATACCGAACAAAAGGAACATGGATGGTTTGTTCTTAAGTAAGTATTTTTTCCCTATTTCGATGGACGATCAAGGTTTTGGTTGGTGGGAGTAGCATTATTATTATTCAAAGGATTAGGTGGTTAGCCGCCTTGGTTTTGAGGTTGATTAATTCCATGGTTGCATCCTCTTCCGTGGTTCTGCTAACCTCCTTGATTACGCTAGGTGTTCTGGTTTTGGGGTTGGTTTTGTTGTGCATATACTTGCCCTTGGGCAGTAGTGGGGTTTTGAGGTCATGCAGGTATTGGAGCAGGCTGCGGTGGATACTAAGCAGGAGAGTTCGGAGGTGGACCTGGTGCTTGTTGTGGTTGTTGGTAACCTTGAGGTGTTTCCTGTTGTGAGTAATAAGCTGAATGGGCTTGTGGGTGAACCGGGGTATGATTGGCCTACTAGTTATAGTAAGTAGGTGGTGCATAAGTTGAGGGTGCGTGCCCATAACACTTTGGTGGATATGAGGGTACATGAGTGTGGTGGGTGTGCGTTGTTGGAGCATACGAAGTTGTAGCTTCAGAATGAGATGTAGCCCTAGAAAGGTCTGGGGCATTGTTGGTACTCATCATGGTGAAGGGTTTGTTTTGTGACATAACCTAGCCAATGATGTCGTCGGTGGCATGGGATGCCCCAGCGCATCGTTTTGGGATGGATCATTGCGCGGAGCATCAAGTAATATGGTGTATATACAGCCAGACTGGGCGTAGATTAAGTCAAATTGTTGGGCTTTTAAAATGGCTTCTTCTTCCAACCAGCGTCGTTCAGAAGCTACATCCTTGGTTATGAGTGGAAGGAGAGATTTCAGGAACCGATCCAGGAAAATACGGTTGTCAAGCTTGATCTTGCATAGACTACGGCGCTGACGCCACTCATGGATGTCATCTGTGATATTGGTAGTCATGTTCTGTCTACAAGACAGTAGGATTTCCACTCCTGCATCATACCAGACAGGCAGTTGAAAGAACTGTAGGAAATTTGAGGCGAGGGATGTAAACGTAGGGTGTGTCCCATGGGGCTGCTCAATATACCACTGGGCTGTCGAGCTAGTGAAAGTTCTTTGTAACAGTTGGAGGTGAATAGAATCATTAACTATGGAGTTAGAGGAACACCATAGATCAAAGGACATAATATGGTTTTGTGGGTCTTCACCAGCCTTCCCCTCAAACTTAGGGATGTCGAATGGGAGTTTAGTGGGCATGGGAGGCCACGTAGGATAATGTCTAATAGGGTCATTTGTTAATATTTCCAGGTCTGGTAAGTTAAGACTAGCCATAAATGGAAAACTGGCAGAGGGGTGTGACATGGTTAGTGGGGCATAAGTGCTAGTGGTATCGTTATTGATCGGGCCACTGCCCCTAAAGGGAATATTAGCTGTAAAAGGGATGTGCCCTCCAACCGAAGGTGTGTGAGAGGGGCCTGCGCCCCCAAGTGTAACATGAGTTGAAGATGATTATGGATTGGGTCCAGTAGCTATTGAGATCTGAGTAGTGCTGGGGATGGTAGGTGTAGGTCCCATTGTGGGCATTCCTAAGGTAGGTGTGGGTCCCATATTGGGCATGTATTGGGCATAACTAATGGAGTTGTTGTAGTTGTGGCTACCATGGTGGCCATTGTGGTAGTGGGGGTGGTTGATGTTCCACCAATAGCTCCTGTGAAAAGAGGGTCAAAAGTTGTACCAGCCATGGGTCTAATGGGTGCGGTGTATGTGGGATTTTTGGATTCTGCCCCATAGTCAGATGTGAAATAAGGTGCGTCAGAATCAGATGATGGGGCTATGTGCTAATGGCTTGCGGAGTTAAGTGACAATGCTCTTCGTCTATGACAAGTGGTGTCAAGTGAACCGTATTGCGTGGGTTCACCCTGAAAATGTTGAGAACGTCTCGGGGACTTGTTAAATTTTCAGAATTTACTTCAATCTGATCTAGGATCTTAACTGAGAGAACAACATGTACAGCAAATCTACAGTATATCAATCATGGACACAATAATGCAAGCACACAAGAGACACATAGTTTACTTGGGGAAAACCATGAAGGTGAAAAACCTTAATAACTTCCTCAGAGATAGATAGAGCAATGATACAACGAGAACACAAGAGATAGTCTTCTCCTAGTAGCAGAGCCTCCTCCTCCACAATTGCGCCACTCTCCCAAGTGTGAGTGAGAGAATAGAATGTGTAAAATGAGAGAGACATACTCTCTATTTATACACTAACTTGACTTGACCTTTACTCAACTAGGTCGGCCTCAACTTAACCACTTAACATAACGCTGACTGGGCTGACCCCCACTAGTGTGGTCTAATTACCCTTTGACCCACATGGCCGACCCCCAATAGGGCGGTCTAATAACCCTTTGACGCACATGACTTATACAGGGTTGACCCCAGCAAGGTGTTCTAATAACCCATCAAGTATAAGTTACGACACTTACAATATAAATGACAACACTTCCATATAGAGGAATAATAACATCTCTATAGGAATACAAACACTTCCGTATAGAGGAATACTAACATCTCTATAGGAATACAAACACTTCTGTATAGACGAATACTAACATCTCTATAGGAATACAATATACATATATGTGAAATACATTCCAAAGTTACATATACATCAACTCTCCCTCTTAACTAGGAAGGTATTTCTCAACACAGGCCTTCTAGCACAAGTCATCTTCTCTGGATCATCATCATTGCTGCTGCTATCTCAATAAATATCTGAATATACTCATCATAGGAAGTTCTACAGAGCTAGTCCTTTTTCATACTGGATGTAGGCCCACCACCTGCAGGTCTTCATCATCATTGGCCATACTATGGAAATCTCAAGACTTATTACATGCGTCACAAAACCTTAAAAGAGTCTCTTGACTAGCAAGGACCCTAAAGAGCATCTGAGGCCTTTTTCATTCTGTCCAGATCTCCAGGAATTATTACATGTGACCCCACCACAAAACCTCGAAAGAGAATCCTAGGACTGATTACGAGCATAAGGCTCAACCTATCGGATCTCCCAGGGCACAAATTACATGTGGTCACCACAAAACCTCAAAAGAGCATCCCAGGACTGATTACGAGCACAAGGCTCAACCTATCGGATCTTCCAGGGCACAAATTACGTGTGGTCATGGAAAAACCTCGAAAGAGAATCCCAGGACTGATTACGAGCACACGGCTCAACCTATCGGATCTCCCAGGGCACAAATTACATGCCATAGGACAAAACCTTGAAAGAGAATCTGCCAGATATCCCAGGGCACAAATTACATGCCATTGGAAAAACCTCGAAAGACCATCTGTTGATCTCCCAGGGAACAAATTATATGTCCTCCCAAAAAAAACATTGAAAGAACATTTGCCAGATATCCCAGGGTACAAATTACATGCCATAGGCAAAACCTCGAAAGACTATCAGCAAATCTCCCAGGGCACAAATTACATGCTTATCTGCACAACCTGTTCCAAAGCCACAACATATCAACCTGATACTCACCATACATCATCCTGATGTACATATGATCGTCCCGATCATCATCACTGTAACATCCTGTTGCATGTCATCTGGAGAAAAATCCTGAAGCTCGTCATCCATGATCATCCTGATCATATAATGCATATACCTGATGCATACCAAGTATCTACTTGATACATATCATCATAAATGATCCACCTGATCATACAATGTATCCACCTGATACAAATACAAAAACATGATCCACCTGATCATACCTGATACATATCAACATACATGATCTACCTGATCATACACATTATCCACCTGATACATATACCGATACATGGTCCAAGCATCCAACATGATGCATATACAAAACATATACAAATGATCCTACTGATCATATCTAGCATCCAACATGATGTGTACATACATGTACATATAAATGATCCAACTGATCATATCCAGCATCATCCTGATGCATATACAGAGCAGTAACTGGAGCATCGTCCTGATGCTAATCATCTAGCGCTTACATCCACAGCCATGTGAAGGATCATCCTTCCAACATGCTTGGAATGGCCTCTGCAAATGTGTCCATCACTTCTTCCTCAAAGTGTCATCAATCTGAAGAACACCAAGCCTCTCTCTGAAATACTCGAACTTCACTCTGGCTAGTGGTTTCATCAGCACATCTGCAATCTACTCATCCGTCGCAATGTACAGGAGCTTCATAACTCCTCTCTGCACCATATCCTTGATATAGTGATATTTGATCTCTATGTGTTTTGACCTGTAATGAAACACTGGGTTCTCGGACTTCACACAACTCTGGTTATCACAAAAGATACCAGTAGCATCCAATGGGAGATCAAATAACTCAAACAGTAGCTTCTGTAGCCATACTACCTCACAACTAGTTGAACAGGATGCAACATACTCTGCCTCAGCTGTACTTAGTGCTACGCAGGACTGCTTCCTACTGAACCAAGAGATCACACCTAATCCCATACTAAAGCAGCACCCAGATGTGCTCTTCCTATCTGCAGCACTGCCAACCCAATCTGAATCAACATAACCCTACAGGTTAAACTTTTGATTCGCTTCATACTTGAGCCCCCATAATCCACTGTACCCTTCAGGTACCTCAGAACATGCTTTACAGCAACTAGGTGAACACTCCTCAGATCCGTCAGGAACTGGCTCAATGTCTTCACTGCAAAGCAAATATCTGGTCTCGTGTTTGTCAGGTACATCAAGGACCCAATCATCTGACGATACATAGATACATCAACCGGCTCAGATGAAGCATCACAAAGAAGCTTCAGATTTGATGCCATAGGTGTGGCCATGGCCTTGCAATCCATCATCCCGAACCTCTTCAGGATCTCTACTGCATACTTCCCTTGTCCAAGGAAGATTCAATCTGCACACATATATGACTACACCATTCAAGAAGGCTGTCTTGAAATCCATCTGGGGTATCTTCTATTTCATCCCTTTTATATTTCTCTATGCTGCCATCTGTAGCATGCTTGATCTGATAGTTCCATTTGGAAGTCACAACAAACTTCCCTTCAGCTCTTGGGACCACATCCTAAACATCATTCTTCATGATCGAGGAATCAAGGCATTCTTCCCATATCCTGGGAACTTCAATATCTTCAATAGATAATTTTGTTGCTTGAACAAATGTTGCAGTCCTTCTTTTGTAGGTGAAGGTATACGGTCTTTCCTACAAAACAAGTTAAATTACATGATTAGAAACATCTCATAATTTTCAGACAAATTCTTACACATAAAGAAATATGTCATACAATCATGCAATTATCTTAGCCAATGCATCAATACAACATTTATCCATGTTCCATAATTTTCTAGATGCCTTCCAGTCTCTACCAGAACATTGTTAAGAGTGTGCACAACTCCCAACATGTCAGCAAAGAGGTTTCATTCTAGATAAGTAGCAATGGAATGTTGTACAGTGCCATAGGCCACTTACCCATCATATGCATATTAGTAGTATCTTGTTCATTAATGCAAATATGCAAAATACATATTCTAAGTCTAGGAACATAAGCATATGTATCATTGAACAATTTTATTTAAACAAACCAATATGTAGGATGTGGTAATTAAAATACTTATCTTTGTTTGTTTGTTGGGTGGACTCCCTCTGAGTCTTTGCTTTCTTGCAGGAGCTGCTGAAGTAGCTTCTTCTACACCTTTCTGTTGTGGAATGAAGAAAGATGGTCAACTCCCTCTGAATATCTGCATTCCTTGTAGGAGCTGCTGGAGTGTGCTCCTGCTTGATCTTTGCTTCCTGGATTACCTGTTCTTGAACTTATATTCATCCTTGGTCCCTATGCATGCTTATTAGTATCATCATTGTGTTATCCTTGAGGTCTCATACATAATCACACATTTATTAGTATAATCTTAATACTATCAAAACACAATAATCTTAAACATGTATAGTCATGATCATTCATATATAATAAACATTAGTATTCAAGGTTTCAGGGAAGTCTTCTTTTACTTATGCATATTCTTATTTGATCATAGGAATTTTCTGATTAGTTAAATCATCAATGCATAAACCCGTGATTACTCAAACCTATAACTTCATGATTCTTCTCGTTAGTCATATCATAAATTATGGTAAGAAACATAATATGCATAGAGCCATGACTATTCAAGCCTATGACTTCATGAATAATCATTATCAACAACGCAACAGTATAAGATCCTAACACAAGGTAGGATTGTAGCTTGATATAGGAAAAACATACCTGGATTAGCATGCTAGCTAGTTATGTATAACATACCCGCATAATGTCTTTTGGTTCTCTTCAGTGACTTGTGCTAGTAACCTGTATGTCTCATAGGTTAACCATTGTAGGACCAAGTTATACATACCTCGAAAGTAGATCTTCTATGTGATCCATGACAATGGATGAATCTTTGTCTTCATGTCACCATGATCATATGTTCTTGAAGTAGAACATGATTTGTCTTTCTTCGTGTAGCTTTTATGTTAGCGAACAACATAAACCTCATACAACATCACAATGCATTAGTACATTCATAAGTGTCAAAACCTTAATCAATGAATATCTTCTATTAAGGTGATACGACAAGTCTAGTAATTAATCAAGATTGTACTGTAATGATATGAAGAAAAACATATGATAAAATTAACCATGAAACATACCTATAAGCCATACCTATCAAGATTGCTTGTAATCTTCTTATGGAAGGCCTTAGCCTCATCTCCCTCTGTGATAGGAACTTCTTCACTTATGCAGGTGACCAATCCATCCTCTTCTAGGATTAACCCAATCCACTTGATTTGCAGGAACTGGATCTGGAGTTGTAATAGGGTTTGTCAAAGAAACCCCAAAAATTCAAACTTTGAATTTCAAACTTTCGAAAGGATATAAATATGCTCCTTGATGAGCTGATCAAGCTGGTATATTCAGAATTTGAAAACTGCAAAGTTTCACCCCTCGAAATTACATTTTAGATTTCTGGATTCACTAGGGAGGACCCTGAATTAGGGTTTGAGTTTCCCGGAGCTTCACCCAACCAAAAGATTTGATTCAAATCTCTAAGATTCTATTTTTATGAGGAGCTTTCAGCCGTGGTCACATATTTCAAAAATTCCCATTTTTGCAAAAGCCCTAATTTTCCACTTTTCTGATCAAAGTCCCGGACTAGGGTCTGATCAAGCCTGAACTGATTGTTTCTCGTGTAACTCCAAAATTTTCGATCCACAGGGTCTAAAAAAATTTCTTGAGACATCCCGACCTGTTATCTTTCCATCCCGATAGGTATGACCTCAATTGGATTCTCTGAGAGAGAGATTTATGCCAAGTGTTGCAACGTGACCTATTTATGGAATAATACAGGAGAGCGAACTTGTACGGCATGGCACATGTCACTGGTTCAACTTCGGCCTCTGAAAAATTGTTCTACAATAGCCCACCCTGTCATCTTTCCATCCCGACAGGTCTGACCTCAATTGGATTCTCTGAGAGAGAGTTATGCCCAGTGTTGCAATGTGACCTGTTTATGGGATAATACAACAGAGCAAACTTGTACGGCGTGCCACGTGTCACTGTTTCAACTTCGGCCTCTAAACAATTTTCTTGAGATAGTACATTCTATGTATTACCTATCACGTTTTACAAAATTTCATTTGGAGCTTCCTAGCCCAAGTTATGACCTTTTTCCCAAGGTCACCTGATTTTGACTCAGATCTGGAAGAGGCAGAAACCCTATATTGTACAGATCATAAATCACAAATTACAACGAATTAGAGGTTTTTCTTTGGACACAAGGTACATGGGGATCTGATCTTCGATCTGTAAAAATTTTCGATCCTAAAAATTCACCAAAACGGATTTATAGCGAAAGTGCTACGATGACTGGTTTTTGCTATATCAAGCCCTAGCATCGTAAGTGCAACAAGTGTCATACATGCCATATCATGCCTTCTTTCAGGATAGCTCTGATACCATGTTAAATTTTCAGAATTTACTTCAATCTGATCTAGGATCTTAACTAAGAGAACAACATGTACAGCAAATCTACAGCATATCAATCATGGACACAATAATGCAACCACACAAGAGACATAGAGTTTACTTGGGGAAAACCATAAAGGTGAAAAACCCCAATAACTTCCTCAGAGATAGATAGAGCAATGATACAACCAGAATACAAGAGATAGTCTTCTCCTAGCAGCAGAGCCTCCTCCTCCACAAGTGCAACACTCTCCCAAGTGTGAGTGAGAGAATAGAATGTGTAAAATGAGAGAGACACACTCTCTATTTATACACTAACTTGACTTGACCTTTACTCAACTAGGTCGGCCTCAACTTAACCACTTAAAATAATGCTGACTGGGCTGACCCCCACTAGGGTGGTCTAATAACCCTTTGACCCACATGGCCGACCCCCAATAGGGCAGTCTAATAACCCTTTGACCCACATGACTTATACAGGGCCGACCCCAACAAGGTGGTCTAATAACCCATCAAGTATAAGTTACGACACTTACAATATAAATGACAACACTTCCATATAGAGGAATAATAACATCTCTATAGGAATACAAACACTTCCGTATAGAGGAATACTAACATCTCTATAGGAATACAATATACATATATGTGAAATACATTCCAAAGTTACATATACATCAATAGGATTTAATGGTGACAGTCATCTAGTAAAACTAATGGGTGGTGGTGAGTGGAAAGCTCAAAAACCCTAGTGCAATTGTGTGTGCAGGAGGGGAGCGTAAAAATCAATGGCACTTAGGCCAACAACGAACCTCAAAACACTTACTATAACAACTATGCTATAGCAAGTGGAGTAATAAAAAAATTTGGTCAAAATACCAACATGCAAACGGCTCTTAAAAATAAAAAATGGTGTACTCACTAACCAAGGGGAGGTAATAGAGCATGCAACCACCTAACTAAAAAAGTATTATGATTCAACAAATTGTATCCTCTGCAAGGTGATGAAATCCAAGTTAGATAATATGAATTGTAGAACCAAAGGCTAGATATCCCCCTACCAGGAGGGACACTGGGTAGACAATCCTAGAAGATAGGCCACTAAGATACCCCGTTCATGACATGTCTAGAAAGGTGAATCTGCAGCTCTTGTTATATCGTCATTGTACTGCCATACGGGTGGTACACCAAGAACAACGAGTAGGTATCCTTCGGTGACTAAATGGATTGCGGTATTCCACTCAGGCCTCCAGAACCAATCTTGCTACTTCGACCCTCCTAAGGGAGAGGCCTTTCCGACAAGTTGGTGCATAACCATGCCAATAAGTACTAGGGGATTTTGGTACCCTAAATGTCAACCACTATGTCTCAAAATGAAAGAGAGTGAGGGGTGTTATTTGGATACCTATCCCCTCAGTCTTACCTAGCTACAATATTCTTTGGTGTTCCCCAAGTGGGGTTAGAATGTTGGTTGAGCTAAATAGATTTTAAGGCTCACTTTGATTTATTGGTGACAGATTATGTGCATGTGTGGTTATGTACCAGAAAATGAAAAGCCTCGCTTGGGAGAAATATCAAGCAAACTAAAATTCTGATTTCAATTTGCAAAATATGAAATTTTTAACTGAAAAATTATTTAAATTTTTTTTTCAATAAGAATACTATAAAAAGCTGTAAATGGTACAGTAAAGCAAATAGCAAAAAATTGCAGCTAGCAAAATGGGTGCAAGTAAATAAGCCTACTAAAAATTTTATGAAAGAGATAGCAATGCATGTAGATAGGAGTCTATCAAGTGCTACAACAAGCCAAAAGTAAGCAAAATTGCTATGAGCATAAAATAGAGTATGAGAGGGCCAACTACAATGGGTACAGGATGTACTGAAATGATAAATAACACTAAAATAAAAAATTAGAGAAACTTCTATGAAAAATTTATTAAATCTAATAGGATATTTGGATTCCTTATTCAAAAACATCCAATTTCAAAAAACAAATCGTCTCAAACAGAGTTCAGGACAGGGAGATATGGGCATTTGAAAGTTGAGTTGTGCTGTCAGGAGATTAGATCATGGGTGTATGTGGCAAAACTCGTGATCTGGATAGCGACTGTCTGTGGAAAAACCCACGATATGGAATCATGTCTTTCGGCTAAAAAGCCGCGATATGGATCGCAGATGTGGGTCAAAATCGGGTGATGTGGATCGCAGCTGACAGGAAAAAACTGGTGATATCGAGGGAAAAAACAGAATTTTTAAATCGCAGCTTTCGGCAGAAAACTCACGATGTGGATCACAGCTGCGGGTATAAAAACGTGTGATTTTCAAGACGAAAAAAGTCACCGAAAACGAAAGTCGAAAGTCAAATTTTTGGACTGTGTGGGATACAGAAAGGGCCAATGGATAGGGAGGTAAGCTATGGGCTTAGTAGAAAGCCATATCTACAATATTAAAGTGAAATAACAACAAAAACAATAAGAAATCTAGATCTAAAGCAAGATTCAAAGATTCGAAATCCAGCGGAGTCACGAAAGACTGTTGCTTGGGTTTTCACCCAAGCATGTGCTGATGAGCACCTACTAACTTGTAGCAGCAGTTTAGATTAAACTATGAAAGTAAATAGATGTAAAAAACAAATCTTGATCTAACATATGCAAATAAATAATTCTAAATTAAAAATAGTAAACAAAATTGATTGATGAGATAAATAAATAAAAACTTGAATATTTTCTATTACCTCAAAGGGTGAGGATGGTTGAGCTTGAGCAGCTACAATGGTGAGGTGCTCCAAAGCTCCAATGATCTCTTTTTCTCCAAGATGCTAATGGGGATATTCAAACTCAAAAGGGAGGCAAGGGCTCTCAAGAAAGAATTTGGCAGCATAAGGATAGGATGAATGTGGATCAATAGTGAGGAGCCCCTATCACCTTTTTATAGTTTTTTGGTGATGGAGAATACCATTGCGGTTTAAGGAAACCAATGGTATTGAAAAAAATGGTTTAGGTTTCTTTTTCCTCTTTTTCACTCTTTTTCCCTTTTTGAATATATTTTATATTTTCATTCCCTTTTAATTGATTTTTGGGAATTTTGGACCCTTTTTTAGGGTTTTTTGTATTTTTTGTTGAAAATTACATATTTTGAGGGGGAAAAGATGGATTTTGGTTTTTTTGGTGACCTTTTGAAGGTTTTAGGGGCTCAAATGGTGGAAAACGTGGACAAATGGGTCATGGAAATAGGGAAATGAGCTAATGAGCACTTTTTGGGTGTTAACAGTACCGATCTTGAATTTTGGTCAAAAATTTTAGTTCCAACTTGTCGCTTTACGGAATTGTATGGCCTTGTTCCATTACCTTTAACATATGTATATTCACATTAGGGATTACTTAGAAGAACCATCTATAAAGGACATTCTTCAAACACATTCCAAAATTTTACCATAACTTTGTCTGCTTTCTTTTTTAGTATAACATCCAAAGGAATATCATGGAGGTTAAGCAAAAGGTTTGTAGGCCATCTTATAAGGGAGCCTTCAAATACAACGCAATCATCGCAATTGCAAAATACTTTATGAACTAAAATACCAAACTCGCTAGCATCTAGTGCTTTGAATTGTACAATGTCTCCCTCAAAAATAGTTGACACTATTCCTCAAGCAACATATTGTGGCTGTAAAGAACATTGATGTATCAAATTAACTTTCTGTCCCAGAAACCTGACATTGTGATTTTCTCTTAATACTTTCAAAGTAGATTCAGATTGATTATTGTTGAAATTGCATGCAACAAAAAGCAATATTTTTGTATTAAAATCGATGATTCTTTTAATCGACCATACAACAAAACTTCCACTGCTCAACCCTAGAAAACATTCCATACATGAAAACACCACTTCATTCACCAGAACACCAAAGGAGAAGTCACCCAAAAATGTTCCCCAAACAAAATCAGTCCCACTCACATTTGTTACCAAACCTATGGAAATGCAATCCTTGCTTTTGAACACTTATGTAACAACTTAACTTTTCTCATAATAAAAGAAGATATGTTCTCATTTGTTATGATATGTGCTACACTCGTCAAAGTAGAAGCTGGTATATCATTCACCTCATTCTCAGTTGTTATGATATGTGCTACACTCGTCGAAGTAGAAGTTGGTATATCATTCACCTCATTCTCGTGAAGAGCGGACCCAATCTGGTTAACGATCTCAAATACAGGCCATTGAATATAACCACCAACAGCCTCTAACAATGCATCTACACCTTCCAATGGATAGGGCAATGGAAGACTTGCATTTAAAGTCTTGGCAACATTTACAATGATACATCTGGCATTAATGCTGATATTATGCAAAAAATTTCTTTCCAGAAAAGAGACTCCCTCATCAACTTTCAATCCATTCAAAAGTAGGTCCAGACATTGTTGAGTACCAAAATCCATTTCGTAAACGATATCTAAAATATAAAATAATAGGACACATTATTCAGAACAAAAATCTAGTTCAGAAGCGTTTTATGAAATATAAAATAACAGGAGTACATTAAAAAGCATATTTATTTTAAACAAAGATATAACATAAGTTATAATATATAAAAATATGTCTGTCTCGACTTCCAATTTTCCGAATGGAAGGATCGGCCGCCCCTTCTTGAAGAAGAAGAGAACACAAGAAGGATCGAACGACCCTTCTTGCAGTCTATAAAGATTACCAAAAGAATACGGGGTAGAAGAAGCGTCTCCCGCCCTTTCATTTATGGCAGAATATTAAAAATGTTCAACCTACGAATGTTAGGCCATCAATACATGTATTTCCAAAATTTTGAACAAGGGAAGAATACTGAGCACAACAAGGGTTAGCCGACCCTTCAGTTATGATATAAATTTAAATATATTTAATCTATGAAGGCTATGTCGACAATTCTCGACATATAAAAATGTTTGTCCTGACTTCCATTTTCCTAAGAGAAGGATCGGTCACCCCTTCGTTTAAAAGATAATTGTGAACAATGGTATCTAGCAATTCACCTATATCCAGAATGGAGAAAGAAAGTACTACCGACCTTTCTTGCATTCTAGAACTATTATGAATACAATACTGGGCAAAAGAAGAGTCCACCGCCCCTTCATTTATAATAGAATTGTAAAATTATTCAACCTATGAAGGCTAGTATGTCAATTCATCTATATATAAAATGGTGAACATCGGAAGAAGGGTCAGTCACCCCTTCGTTTAGTAGATAATTGTGAAAACCTTTATCTAGAAATTGAACGATATCCAGAATGGTGAAGACAAAGAAGGATTGACCGACCCTTCTTGCAGTCTAGAGCTATAACGAAAAGAATATTGGGAAGACGAAGGATCATCCACACCTTCTTATACGAGGGAATTGTAAAAATATAACTTGGAGAAAGAGCAACCGATCTTTCTCTGTGCATATTTCCAATTTCTAGCAAAATGTGCAAAGCAATGTTCGTATGAAATATGTGTTTAAAGTGCCGATATCTACTTTATCCACTCCATAAAAATCATCCCTGGGGGGATAAGCGGACGCTCTTTCTCCTCAGCATCTACTTCCAACACCCCAAAATGGAACAACCTGACGAAAAAACGACCTCGCTTTTTCTGACAAAATTTCAACTTGACAGCAAACTCTTTGTAGCAAAACGTTTGTAAATTTTGGTTCAAATATCCAAATATAGTCTCCAGGGTGACACATGGAATGATCAGATTGTACCACGTGGCTTTGATTATGCCATAACTGATCTGTGCTACACTCGGTGAAGTAGAAGCTGCTATATCATTCACGTCATTCTTAGGAAGAGCAGACCCAAAAGTATATTGTTTCTATTTTTTTTTTTTAAGAAAAAAAGAAAGAACGTTTCTTTCTGGTTAATCGCAGTCAGAATCATTCCAACTAATGGCATCACTATTTGCATTGTCATCACTGTTAAATTCCTTTTCCAACACTGTATCCTGCTTAAATTTTAATTAGCATTATGGTGTGCCTGGGAAGGCATGCATGTGTTGCTTGGAATGTGTTGAATATAATTGTACCATTGATGACAAAACTATTCATTAATGACAATTTGTAAATTTACTTCCTTTCTCTGTTAATTGTTATTTCCAGTAATGACACTCTGTAAATTTCCTTCCTTTCTCTGTTAATTATTATTTCGAGTAAATATTTTCTATTGTGTTATTCTTCATGCTTGGAAGAAAGTAATATTAAATTAGAATTCAAATGTTTATGTTGTGGTTTACCGCATCTAAGTATTCACTAATTTTCTGCTAAAATTGATATTGGATTCATTTATGACCAATGCCCAATATTAATGGACTATTTTCTTTTCTTCATTATCAACGTGCAAATTTTTACCAATTTTCTGCTAAAATTCACTTAATTTTAAGAACATTTTTATTAGTTTTATCTCTTCAACTAAGAGCCTTGGTATCGTATGGAAGACTCACATGTGTTCTCATTGCATCCAACAATTTGAGTCATACACCACGTCCAAATACCCAATACATGGGACTTTTCTAGTCAAGATAGTGTATTGGCAAACAATTATACGTTAAAAAATTTGTTTAAAGCTATTTGATTGCTTAATTTTATTCAATTAAATTAAAGACTTAAATTATATATATATATATAAAAGAAATGTAATCAATATTATATAAATTAAGACATAAATTATCAATTTCAAATATTTCAAATAAAGTATAACGTTTACATAGATGAGTATACTATAGTGAATATTAAATGCAAAATGATATTAAAAACAAAAAACATGTTTCAATTTTCCAAGTTCATTTGTCGTTATCTTTTTCCAACAAACCTAGCCAAATGCTAGAGGATTTGCAGAAAAAAATATGGAATATATGAAAATAATATGCTACATCACCAGACAAAAAACGTATGCAAACTGGTGGCAATCGACATTAAATCTGTTAATTCCGTTAATGTAGCCCAGTAATGAGTAACGCGCGATTTTGCAAATATAATGATGTGAATTCATATTAATGGACTGTAAGGAGAAAACTACCCATAATTGAAGGAAATAAATTCTGGAAATCTGAAGAAGACAAACAAGGGTGGAAGGAAATCGGAAGAATCTAAAACGTTCAGCGACTTTAAATTACTGTGAACTTGAAACTGTCATTGCATTGATTTTTGACAACCATGGAAGATATGGTTTTTAGCTCAGAGGTTGAATAAGCATGCTCTATTACAGATTTATATTTATGGTTTGAATAATATAAATGCCCGCCAATTGAAAAACTAGCAGTAGATTCTTCAAACCAATCTTACAGCTCTACCTACCCAACAGTCTTCTCAGTTCCACCTCAGCAAAAGCAAACCTCGATCCTGAGAGAAAACAGAGCTCCAAACTGGAAAACAGAGAAAGTTTGAACTTTAAGTTTCAATGTAGGCAGTGGGTGGCTACAGCAGTGTGGTGGGATATCATCACAGTATCAATTCAGAAAAGATGGTGACATTAATTATCATAGTGTGGTGGGATATCATCTATAGGTCGTGACACATAAACACAATCCATCATAAACATGACATTAATTATCACAGTGTGGCGTGATATCATCTGTACGTCATGACACATAAAACACAATCCATCATAAACGTGATGAGATTATTCACACAAGTGATACAATCCTCGAGATCACCTCCATGTCAACGTACAAACCATTTTAAATGGTGGAAAAGATCAATTGGGCAGGGAAAGATCAAAGGTCCTATGTCTATTCTGCATCCCCAACATGCGTGCTAGGATGGAGGGATGGGTGGTTGCGGAATCTGAAACTGCTCTCCACATGGAAACACCACAATATTTTGCAAGTTGGAAGAGTGGTAAGGAAAAACGCCTTCCTCCATTTGCGAAACCACCTTCGCCCATCGTTCACGGTCGCTAGCACGTGTGGATATGATGTGGCCGGTAAGCATCACACCTTCTACCCACATAGCTCCTCCATGTCAAGGATACTACCCATGTTTCTCCTCCGCGCTAGACTTCCTTCCCACATGGCTTCTCCATGTCAACCTGTACGTGCACAGTGGAAAATGCCTTTCAATTACACAATCACAAGATAATTACCTAATACATAATAACATCCAAACAGTGAGTTATGAAAAATCTGAACCAACAAATCAGATGGATTCATAAATTGCAAATATCAAAGCAATTGAAAGACAAATAAAAAAAAAACAGAAAACGGATCGCAGTAGATAAAAAAAATAGAACACGGATTGCAGTAGATCTACAGGGAAAAAGTTAAGCACTAAGCTGCAAAGCATTAAATGTGGAAGCTCAGTGCTTAGGGTCCATTGGATCTGAAAAATATATAGATTCAACGGACCCTAACCACTAGGCTGCCACATTTAATGCTCTGTAGCTCAATGCTAAGCTGCCGCATTTAAGGCTCTAGTTAGCTCAATGGTTAGATCTTGGAATTAAAGATCAAAGCAATTGAAAGACTGAACCAATGGTTAGCTCTCGGAATTAAAGATCAAAGCAATTGAAAGACTGTTATAGCATGTTATAGGACAGTAAGGGTTAAAGACGTTACCCTTTCATTTAACTGATGGGACATATTGATGGCAAGGGTTCATAATTAGTAATTCCTTACTAATTAAAACAAGATTGAAAGACTATGAAGATCAATGATGAATCGATGCATGATCTAATATTTTTTTTGTGAAGAGGCATGATTTTCCTTAATAAAGTTCTCAAATAATAAAGTTCTTTGAAAATATATATAACCATACAAGTCAAATGTATGAAGAGGACCATAGGTGTCTATGAAGTTTTGGTAATTGCATATCAGAAGCAAGATCTGAAAAACCAAAGCAAGATCATAAACTAGAGGTTTTTTGGGTGCTTCTTGGGGCAGGTTCAGGCTGTTTAAGGGAATTGTTGCCTCCTTCCAGTTGTGGGTAGAGATTTAGGGTGTTGGGGCATCATTTTCTGTTTAGCAGGTAGAAAACTAGGGGTGTAGGAGCATCCTTTATGTAGCAGCAGAAGAATTCATGGGATTAAGTTCTCCATCAAGTTGGTGCTTGTAGAACAATTTTGTATTGGTGTGTTAAAATTTTTAATTGTCCTATTCACATTGGGAATGATTATTTAACTTATGCTTAATACTAATTTTATATAAAAGGGTTGAAAAAGGAAATATTGATCCCCCCCCGACCTCTTAGTATTGTTGGATGAACCAACACCTGCCGCATAACGCCCTCATCGTCGCCTAACATGTTGCCTAGTTGATGCTCTAGCACCTCTACTTAATATTTTAAGCACTTGGGCCTAATAATTGGCATAAGTTTGTAGGCCCCCTAAGGTAAGCTTACTTCCCTTATACTTTTTAATCCTTCTTTGGACTCCAAAGCTCATGAACTATTTACCAAATATTTTTAAGCCTTATTTGGACTCCAAAGCTCATGAACACCTTCCAAATTTATCTTTCACATGATCATGTATTCCATGCAACAAGATATCCATTTCCATTGCATTATTATTTGTTAGATCATTCATGGATGCAATTTTTTGTAGTATTTTTAGAGCGATGTAAGAATTTAGAACATATTTCCAGATATCAAAACCTTGTGCATTTAAATGGAGTCTCATTCTTATAATCCAATCATATCAGAATTTGATCCATAGAATAGTCGAACCCCATCTGCGGAGTAGAGACTTTCATGTTTGTCCATGTGCTCTAGAAATCTTCGGTCCAGCTATCAGACTCTCTCGAAGGAATTGACTCCATTATTTAACTGCACCAACTGGAAGGAGGCTTGAAACCTAAGGAAGTTCCAAATCCTCGGTTTACTAGATCCATCTAGAACGAGGCTACAACCCCTTGGTTTTCATAATTTCCAACCTATAGATAAGACTCCAGACCTCAATAAATTCCAACTCAATAGATTTACTAGCACCAACTGGATGGAATCCCCAACTCCCTGATATCACGAGCACCAACCCAAAGGAGACTTCAATCTCCTATCCTTGCTCGATCTTGCCACCCTAATATGAATAAGAAGAACAATATGCCTCCAAAGAGTGTAATCAAAACCAAGAAATAATCACCAATAGACTTCATCTATTTTCACCTTGAAACCATTACATCATAGACCTCATAGTACATTCCAAAACCTTAGAGGGATCTCATTCCAATATCATTACCATGGAATATTCCAACACAATCACCAATAATATCTGATCCATTGGAGAGTGGTTTTTTATCATTTCTCATTTTGCATATTGGAGAGCATAACTTGTCCATGCTTATGGAGTGTTTACTCTACTTTCCTTAGTACCAATTTTGAGGGCGAAAGATTACCATCCTAACTGGGAATTGGAGAGGCCATTGTGCATTGGAGAATGAGGACACATGATAAGAGGTTGTGGGACCCATTTGCGGCAAGATTCCCCACTACACTTGGCATGATTCTCTCACCAATTCGAGTTCAAAATGAAGGGTAACATACTTGGGGTATTTTAAGAGGTATTATTGATGGAATGAGTCATGTAAGGTCGAATTGGAGTGGAAGAATAAGTCCCATGGAAGAGGAAGAGGCATCTTAGAAGAATTGTGACACTTGGCCTAGATTCCCTAGCCTCTGGTATGACAACAATGATGAAGATGCTATGACACCTATGACACAAATCAGACCTCAATGCCGACATCTGAAATATATGACATGCTAGGGATAAAAATAGCCTCCAAGAAGGTGCACAAGGGAGTTAGGGCAGCCAAAGAGACACCCATTCAAAATGAGGGAATAAGGAGAGTCACTAGGAATTGTTGGACAAGTGGCACACATTGGAATCTCTTCCCAAATTGAGTTGGAAGGAATTCATTGGAAGGAATTTGACCCATGGAAGACTTGAGAAATTTATAAAACTCACAAGAACAAAGAAGGAGAGTAACTTTTGATCATTTTTATTTGCATCTTTGCAATTTGGAGAGCTTGTACCTTGTCCATGCTAGTGGAGTGTTTAATCTCCTTTCCTTAGGACCAATTTGTGGAGTTTTCAAAATCTAAGCACACCAGCTTGCTCACCTCAGTCAATTGCATCTCCATGTCTAGTCAGAAGTTTGAAATTTCAAGTTTGGATTTTTATGGTTTCTCTGTCAAACCCTAGCCATCTCCAAAACTAGTGGTAAGATCTAAATCTTTTATTTCCATTTGAGTTTCTCATTAAGATGTCTCACCACACCAAGCCTGAGGATAAGCTTGAAGGGGATGATAAATTCCAAACATGGAAGTATAGGATTTGGTTAATCCTAGAAGAGATTGAATTGGATACCTACATGCGTCAAGAGGTTCCAGTCCGAGAGGGAGATGAGGCTAAGGCATTACATAAGAAGAACTTGGTCAAGGACGCAAGGACCATTGCAGATTCTATCAAGGACCATCTCATACCACATGTGTCATCCCTAAATACACCCAAAGAGATGTTTGACTCCTTGACCAAGCTGTTTGAAGGAAAGAACATAAATCGGAAGATGACTTTGAGGAAAAAGAATGTCAAGATACAAAATGCAGAGACGATGCAGTCACACTTTACAAGGGTCTCTCAGATAAAAGAACAACTTGAAGCCATTTAAGAATATATAGAGAATGGAGAAATAGTGATGACCACCTCGAATGGTCCTCCTAGGTCGTGGGATTCCTTCATCCAAGCAATTTGTGCTAGGAAGAAGCTCATCACATTCAGTAGGCTATGGGAGGAATGCTCACAGGAAGAAGCTGGAATTGTAGCTCGAAAAGAAAACATGGGTAGTGAAGACCAAGCTCTCACAGCACACACCAAGATAGATTACAACTAGAGGGAGAATCCTCATCACAAGAAGGAGATTGTCCCAGGAACAAAAGCAACTCCCACAAGACGAATAACACTTTGTTAGAGACTCCAGTAGTTCCTGCAAGGAAGCAAAGATTGAGAGGGAGTCCACCCAACAACCACACAAAGATAACTATTTGAATTATTACTTCTTGTATAATATATGATTACTTAAATAATGTTGAGTGATACTTATGTTCCTAGATTTAAGATGTATATTATACATGATAGAGAAAAATTGCATTAAATTATGAACAAGATACTATTTATATGCAAGTAATGGGTACTAAGTTGTCTATGGTATTGTACAACATTCCATTGCTACTTATCTAGAATGAGACCTCTTTGCTGACATGTTGGAGTAGTGCACACTCTTAACAATGTTCTGGTAGAGATGGAAGGCATCTAGAAAGTTACGGGATATGTGGACAACATTCTTGAATTATGGTGTACTGGAAGAGGGAGTGTATGTGGAGCAATCGCTTGGGTTTGAGACACATGACAGGGAGACTAATGTGTGTAAACTGAAGAAAGACTTGTACGATTAAAAACATGCACCCAGGACATAGTATGATAGAATTGACAGTTTCCTGACTAGTTTGGGATTTACCAAGAGTAAATCGGATTCCAGTGATTCCTGAATAAAGTTTTTTACGATTCACTAGAAGGTTGAGGAAGGCAATCCAGTGATACTCCTACTATATGTGGATGGCTTGGTTGTGACAGTTGAGGATGGGTTGATTGCTAACACGAACAGGAAGTTTGCTACTGAGTTCGAGATAAGGGACTTCGGTACGATGCACTAATTAATTTTCTAGGCATGGAGGTGTGGCAAAGTGCGGATAGAATCATTCTTGGACAAAGAAGTATGCAGTAGGGATCCTGAAGCCATTTAGGATGATGGATTGCAATACCATGGACACAGCTATGGAATCGAACCTGAAGCTATTGAGTGATGCTTCATCATATTTGGTTGATGCCATGACAGGTTTTTCAGAGACAATGTAATCAGTCTTGAGATGTACCCATGGAGGACTTGAGAAGTTTATAAAAGTCGCAAGAACAAAGAAGGAGAGTAGCTTTTGTGATGGTCCAATAATATCCATTTATTTTTAATCTGATAGATATACTATGTATTTAATGCTCGAAAGAATCTTAGGTCGAAATACCATGTGAAACTTTGTAAAAATACCAAACAATGTATAAATGTTGCCATTTTCCCTATATCTTGTTGCCAGAGCTTGAAGAGACATTAATTCGAATTGTATAAGTCAATATTTGTGATTTTGTTGATGTATGGAGTGTCATTAATGTTATGAAGAATGTTCATTAACATTGCACAAGTCCTTGGAACCTAAATCTCGAATTTCATAACCAGGGGTGAATTTTACTAGCATTTCCCCCTAGTATGTGAAGACATGTATACAAACATCTGATTTATGGCAGTTGACGAAACATATAGAAAGTAATTGATGATGCATTAGGGAGATCATTGAAGTACTTTATCAGTACCATGTATCTATTGTGAAATTTGGGAAGGTATTACAACATTTGGGAAGCCATCTTTGTCCCCTACCCTTGGGGGTTTTGAACCTCGATTTGACTAGTACAATTCCGCAACTTCTCCTGATGTTTGTTGGGTATGTTATATCTCTTCACATGGTCGCTGCGTGTACAACACGATCCCTACGGCACTAGTGATTCGCCTGCGCCGGGCGCGTCCGGAGGGGGGGGGTTTAGAGGGGGGGGTAGCCCGACAGGGCCCACCCCCTTCGTTTCGGACCGTTAGGTTCCGAAACGACACGGAGGGGGCCGTTAGGCCCCCGGAGTCCGCGCGGAGCGCAAAATTTTTTTGGGTTGCTTTTTGCTTTTTCGCGATTTTCGACCCATTGTACTCTAATCTAATTCCGGTAAAAGGAATTAGGGTTGTAACCTAATTCGGGTAAACGAATTAGGGTTTTAGATGCTGCAGAATACCATTTATTGTATTGTACATGTAAAATAAACATATAATGAAAAAGGAGCTATGCGGCTCTAAGTTTTGCTGGTTTTTTTCCCGGTTAAGGGTTTCCAGGTGAAAATCTCTGTGTAATGTGTGTGCCATTGTGTGTTTTTCTGTTAATGCTTAAGAATAATATAAGTTTGTACTTCACTGTTAAGGTTTAAAACTTACAATGTTAAATGGATGTTGCATAAATATTCTGATATTAGTCTACAATCATCGATGAGGTTCCTTTTTATGTCTTAATACCCTTCATATACCTCCAGACCCAATTCGAAATCCTTTAAAAGAGTCTTTTGGAGCCATCTACCCTTGGGGGCTTCAACATAGATTTTCCTAGTAATTCTGCCTTTCATTCTCTAATTGTAAATGCAAGTGGCTAAAGTCTTTTGGAAGTTTCCAAGCCTATAATAGCTGCATAAATGTGTCATATTACACCTCAATGGTTATGAATATTTTTCAAATTGTTAGGTATTTTTTATGTTTCTGCAATTTCCTCTATATGGGTTCTTGGTTTATCTCGGTTAGACATTGCTTATTAAAAGCTGTAGAGAGGAACGATGCAAATTTTGTCACTTTTATGTCTGAATACCTTTCAAACACGTTCAGACCCAAATCAAAAGCATTTGGATCCATTTGGAAGCATTCGAGTCATTAATAGTCCAAGGGTCGAATTGGCCAAAAATTGCAGTTTTCCAATTTTAACAAATTTATTAAAAAGGGACACTACATGAACAATAGAATTATGCAACTAATATGAAATGGGTTGTGTAAAAAAACAACACCAAACTTAGATGTTATTGCTATGACATGTGATCTCTCCTTCTTTTCCTAATTTAATGTTTCATCTCAATGCCATCTTGGAATATTGATCTTCTTGTTTAGACTTTTCTTATCTCTTATGGTCATCTCTCCCTCTTCTTCATCGACTTCTTCCCATGTTAGACTAGATCTTCTACAGACCCATCTACAAACAATGTCTAGAATTGGTAAAATTGATCAAAGAAGTGATTTCTTCATACTGTTAGCATTTTTGTCTTTATGTTTTTTAAATTTATTCTATATGGATTGTTGGGTTATTCAACATTAATATAACATTGCTTATTAATGTTTATAGAGAGGAACAATAGAAATATTGTCACTACTAAGGTATCTACATAAGGTCTCTCACTCCAAGGGCGGAGGTGGAAAAAGTGTTAAAAAATTGGATGACTCACACCAAAAGTTGCAAACATGTAGCAACATGGCGGAATAATGATGCAGAAACATCTAAGGTTCCCACCCAGAAGCAAATCGACGGTGGAAATGGGTTCCCGCACTAGAAAGTACATGGTGGTTAAACTTGGAGAAGGTGGAGCGGAAATAAAACCGCTTACCATGTGGCAAGCATTGGTGGAGTCCATTATGAAATGCGGTTAAATTTAAACCGCTCATTGCAAGTTCCGAAACCACCTAAGCATATGTTGTATAAAAGGTTTGTTCAAAATTTTAAAAATTGTTTTTGTCGCTTATTGCCTAGAGGGGAAACACGTCATTGTCTTCGTTAACCAGAAAAGCATGCAAGAAGCTCACTTCATAGGTAGCTCGAAACCGTCAGTGTTTAGATTTTGTGTCCAAAATAGAGAAAACCCAAGACCTTCTTCCCATCAATGAAATTTCAGATGAAAACGAGAAGCTTGTATTTGACAGGGCAAGGGATATTTTTGACCCTGTTTTGTCAATGTGTAGTATTTCGCAGTTTAAGTCATAGGGAAATGATGTATTTAATTTTTTTGTCTCTTTTCTGTACTATTTTTGTGTCGAACAAACCCTACACTTCCGTAAATTTGTTTGTTGGTGTGCGACAAATTATTCGCAGGGAGAAAGGGTAATCATTAATGTAAAAACAACCAAAATTCTATGCCGAGTAAATGCGCAGACTGTCTATGAGGTTATACGTTTACCTGAAACATTTCCCAAAATCCTTGAGTTGTTTAATGAAGAAAATTTGGCAAAGTTTTATAAAAACTACAGTCCTGCAGAAAAAGACAAGTTTTTATTACAAGTCTTGAAAGATGGTCAGTCACATGAAAACCTATCGTTCCCTTTGAGTATTGATGTCTTTCAGCGATATACTTAGTTAGTTATGTCCTTGTTGAGTCAAATTTTAGGTCTAGATAGTGATAAGTCAATCACGGAAGTTATGTTAGGTTTCATTCTCCAAGTAATTTCACGAGAGTCACAATCGAGTCTGGTTTGTTGTTTTAATTTTGATGAATTCCTAGCTAAAGCGATTCATGTCTAGTTGGTGAAATTCAACCAGTTGAAGCATTTCAGATATCAATCATATCTCCTGAAATTGTTTGTGTGTTCAAACATTTTGGAATTCAAGTTTCTTGGTACCATATTTTCTCATGACCTTCCTAAACATGTCAATATGTTTGAGTTCACCCATAAAATTATGGAAAAAGTTTACGAAATTATTTTTAATGTTGAAATGCCCCAAGTGTTAGAAGAAATGAAAGAAACTTTGCAACCTACACCATAAGGCCAAACAGGTGATTGGTTATTGTATAGAGAACATACTATAATTAGGGTGTATGGTTTTACTGGAGCACCATATCTGTTTCCAGCCTTTTTAACAACGAGGGTTTTTGCCTTAGAATTTATTAGACAAAGGTTGCATTCTGAATAAGCACATTTCTGTGCTTTCAAGAAAGCATCGGATGTGAAATTCCCTCTTAAAGTTGGTCCTTTCATCATTAAGAATAAGGAAACCCTCTTTGTAGTATAAAAATTACTGAAGATTATGGATTTCCAAGAGGATGAAAGGATAAATTATGATCCTATTTCATGGTCAAAGGATTAACCGGAAAGACAATAATTGATAAATTGACCGATGATTTTGAAATACTTGAACAATTTGTAATGATTAAGAAGGGTCCACCAGATGTATGTTACACACAATGCATAGAACTGGAGGTGATGGTAAAAGAATGTAATACCCCAATTTTGACCCTTATGAAATATTGGCTTTTAATGTAAATATTGTATACATGCGATGTATGTTCCCCTAGCGTGGAGCTCAAGGCCAAGGCCTCGCTAGTGTATGTTCGTATTTTATTTAAAATGGACAAAGATTTTATATTTTGTTACCCATGTGATATTAAGCCATGGAATATTATAAATTGATGTAAATATTTAATATTGCAATAAAATACCAAAACGGGCTATGGGAGCAACGAGTGAGAAGGGGCCATGTGTATCCACTAGGGAGTGGTGAGGGGGCTGTGGGGATGAACCATATGCTGCCAAATGTCATTGTGGGAACCCATTTGACTTTACTTGATAACATTTATTTATGTTGTAAGGAAGTTGTTGAAGAGTTTAGTCCGTGGCTTCAATGGAGCATGGGCAGTCCAGAAATTCGTATGGCAGAGTATGGGCTCTGTTTTCTTGTACCACAAGTCACTATACCTCATGGTGGTTGCTTCATTCTCATTATCATTGCAGTGTGGAAGAACCCAGCATCATTTTTTCATCCAAAAACGAATTGCCAACAGTGAGCAAAACCAGAAATCGCAACTTTGCAAGAACCCACGTTTTGAAGAGCCATAGATGCGCATATTTGGTATTGGACAGTGAAATTGAATGGGGGATCCATAGATATGAAACTTGGGGTGAATTTGAGAGTATTAGATGCCCCGAAATCCATGGGAAAACCCAGTTTTTACAGCTCATAAATCAAGTCATGGGATTGAGTTATTGGATGACAGAATTGTGAGAAATACAAGTGGGGATGACTAAGCAGAGGTTGGGTTTGCTTGATAAACCTAGTGAAGGCTAGAATCTCAAGGAATTAGTAGATGGACCTTTCTATGCCGATCCTGAATAGCACTGGAGGGAAGGGACGCCCGAGGGATTGTGCAGTAGAGAAGGGGACCTTCCTTATGTTGGATGGGCAGGTAATGTGGATGCCTTGACTGTTGAAGTAACTTGAGATGCCTGTAGCTCTGTCAATGAGCTCACTGGCTTAGCATCTTCTTCATTTGTCATTTGTATGCTTGATAAACCCAACTATGTGTTGGCTTAGCATAGTTGTTGAGTGAAACCATGGCTGTGAGTGAGCCCAATTAGTTCCTCCTTAGTGGATACACAACCTAGCTTAGGGATGATCTCTCAACTGAAAGAATATAGGCTGGACAGAGATCTATGGTTGGGTGGAATGTTCCTCTCACATAGCCAGTTGTTTGGACAGCTTCAGCTCAAAGATAAGTGTTCTCCGTGTTTAAAATTATATGCATTATGTGTTTTACAATGTATTAATTTTGAATGATAATTATTCATGTTAATTGAATTGATATGAAGCCTATGCATAGCATGAGAATGGAATGGATTCTCTGCCTGTTGATTCATCAATTGCTTGAGATAAATATGATGATACATTTCAGTTTGTGTGTGTTAATACCAGTTTTAATTCCGATGTGCTTATTTGAAGTATGAGCCTGCACACACAAGTTTTATTTATTATGAATTTCTTAGTAATGTATGGGGTTGAGTTTACCAATTAAGCCTGGTATGTCAGTCATGTTCCCTCTATGGTTTATAAACGATGCAACGGGACATGACAGAGTGGTATCAGATCCCATGTTGCAGCACTGGGGATGCTTGGGCCAAACTGTGAGTTATAGGCATATAAAAGAAGGTTTTAACATAGTGTTGATGAAGTTTGGACATAAATTTTAATTGGAAAAATGTCATGATCATATTTACCAGGTGAGGAAGAGGATCACACAGGTGCATAGAGATATGCAATAGCTTTCCAACGGTACCATACTCATCCCATTTGTCTAAGGGATGAAGGAGAAATGGGCCCCGAAAGTTGGAGGGCCGGAGGCGTTCCAGGGTTACACATTTCTAGTTTCGGGAACGCAATTTTCCAAAAATTGCGTATTAGATTCCCGGAATCCCGCACCTGCAATTTTAGGTTGCAGGTTGTGGGTTGCAGGATGGTTACATCCCCATGACCACGGCTTGGATTTCCGCACCCGCAATTTCGGGTTGCGGGTTGCAGGATAGTTACATCCCCGTGACCGCGGCTTGAATTTCTGCACCCGCAATTTCGGGTTGCGGGGTGCGGGATGCGGGTTGCGGGATGGTTACATTCCTGTGACTGCGGCTTGACTTCCACACCCACATATTAGGTTTCAGGTTACGAGTTGCAGGGACGCAACATTTCTGAAAATCGCATTCCGGTTTGCGCAATCCCGACCCCGCATTTCGGGTTTCGGATTACGTGTTTTGGGTTCGAAAAAAAAGAAAAGTATAGAGCCTGAAAATTGATTTTTGGATTACACGAGCATGCAAGGTCGGAATTTGACAAGTTCAGTGGCATTCTGAGGCCATTGACGGAGGCCATGAATGAACCAATGAAGATCGCAAGCCCATTATGCTCCAATTTGGCATAAAATTGGAATTAATAGCTTTTACAAATCGGTTTCCTGACGCTTGACAAAAGGTCGGATTGAGGCGAAACTGATATGGAGTAGTCTAGGAGCAGGTATAGTGTTAATTTTGGATTTTTGGAGACAAAATCGAAAGGATGTGGAGTCGGGGTGTGCAAGAAGGCCAAAAAACACTATTCTGGGCCACGTTTTGGGGATTTTGAAAAGCTTGCAGTTGTTGAAAGTGACCCTGTAATTCAGAATAACGAAATTTACTGAACTCGCATATTCTCATTAAACCATACATATTCCATTAGACAAATATTTCCCAGAAATGCACCATTTGAGAAATAGCCATTTTTGGCTCAAAATTTGGAATTTTGGAAAAATGTGAAAAGTGGAAAGTAGTCAAACCCAGAATTTTATAGAAGATGAATGGAGCATCGGAATAGAGATCCACAAGTTGTTGAGTGTTCCTAGCTATATGGAATAACTTCTCCTGGTAGAAAAGTTTTTCTGAATCTTTATGGGATCGCTTCCACAGATGGCTAAAGTTGGCAGTTCATGATATTTTACAACTGTGTAAAAATTTGCAGAATTGTGGTGAAAGTAGTCATTTTTGAAGTAGTGTAGTTTCCACACCCGAAGTCGGAATGGAGAACGAGGATAGGAATTAGAAAGCTTGTCGAGCAGGGAATAAATTTGTATGATCAGAATTTGAATGAGGTTATCATACACCATAGATATTTAGAGCCGAAAAGTGTCAGTGACTGTTTTGTCAAATTGTTGACAAAATGGGCAATTTCTAGAATTGCATAAATGGGCAAAAGAAATTAATGCATAATAGCTATGGGAATTATTCCATGAGTTTATTATGTTAACTATTGATTGTTCTATATTTCTATATGCATACTTATGATTTCTAACAAATATTTTCGTAATGCACAGTGCCTGCAGCTCATAAAATTAATAATTGCAGCAAAGGTAGCATACAGGAAAAATGGTGACCATAAACGATGCTCAGGATCCTTATGAGCATGAAGAAGATGTTCTAGGAGAGAATTTGCATGAAGAGAATTCTGAAACTGAATCTAATGGGAGAAGGGAGCAGATAACTCCTCAAAATTTGGTTGAAACCATGGTGAGCTTCAATGAGAGATTGATGAAGGCTCAGGAAAAACAAAACCAACTCAATGCTGCTATTTTGCAAAGCCTCACTGATATGCAGTAGAAGATAAACCTTGGTTCCAACCTAATTCATGTAGGTGAAGAAGGAAGAGATGCAAAGAGTCGTTCTAGAGGTTGTTCAAAGAAGAGGACTCCAATCCCAAGGAAGAGTTCAGTGAACAAGAAGCATAGAACACCTTCCTATAGATCTTCTTCCAGGAGGTCATGTGAATCCAGAGGTTCTCAAAGAAGTCCAAGGCATATGCCCAGGAGAATTGATGCAAGTAAGAATTTTAAAGTCATCCCACAGGGAGAATTTAGGAAGGAAAGACCTCCCAGATTTGATGGGGAAGGTAAGACTACCCAAGAGGCAGAGGCATGGCTTCTTGGAATGAAGAAATATTTCAGAATTCTAGACTACTCAGGAAATGAGAAAGCCATAATTTTCATTTACAATCTAGCAATTGAAAGGGATCAGTGAAAGGACGGTCAGTTGGGAAAGATTTAAGAGGCACTTCAAGGAAAAATACCTTTCTACTAGGTATTATGACAGTAAGAGAAAAAATTTCAATGAACTCAGATTGGGACAAAATTCTATGGAAGAACTTGTCCATAAAGTTTTGGAATTGTTGAGGTATGTTGACTATATCAAAGATGAGAGGATAAAAATCCAATGCTTTCTTGGAAGTCTATCTCAAAGTTTCAGAGATAGGATTGAGTTTGTTAATCCACCAAGTCTCGATGAATCCATTAGAATGGCAAGGCATTGCTGTGAGCAAAGTAAAGGAAAATAATAGGTAAACCCAACATGGAAAGGAAAGCCAAGAGAGAGATTTGATCAAAAGAAGAGTGGCTTCAAGCCACCATTCAAAAGTCGACCTAAAACCTTTCCACAAGGGCAGTAAGCAAGGAGTGGATTCAAGCCAGCAGTAGTAGCAGAAAAAACATCTAAAGGACCACTTCAGTGTTGGGTATGTGGAGAAAACCACATGCTAAAGGATTTTCCACATTGGAAAGGACATACCTGAAGCTTGCACAACTTAAAGGGAGCAGCTACAGTGGAGGACATGGCAAGGGAAACACCTCGGATCTATGCAGCGTTGCATAATCATCAGGCAGATCTTAAATAATCAGTGGTAGAAGTTGAAGGTAAGATTGCTAAGCAATCTATTTTTGTTTTGATTGATCCAGGATCTACTCATAGTTATGTTTCTCCAAAAGTGGTTGAAGGTTGTTCTTTTAAAAAAGTGAAGCACAATAAGTCTTGGTTAGTTCAATTAGCCACAGGGACCAAGAGAAAAGTTAGTGAAGTGGTCGTGGAGTTCCCCATAGAATTTAATGGACTCCACACACATGCAGATTTGAATGTACTACCATTAGGATCATATGATGCCTTAATTGGCATGGACTGGTTGGAAAATAATAGAGCCAAGTTGGACTATTATGAGAAAGCACTTGAATGTATTGATGAAGAGGGAAGACCAAGATTGGTAAGAGGAATTCCCAAGCAAGTTTCACTAAGACAAATTTCAGTATTAGAGTTGAAAAGGTTTTATAAAAAAGGTTTCCAATTATATGCACTCCATATATCAGATTCGACAGAGGACAAAGGACCAAGGATAGAAGACTTCTCGTTGTTGCAAGAGTTCCAAGATGTATTTCCAGATGAAGTGTCGGGACTACCCCCAAAGAGAGATATTGATTTTACCATCAACCTTGTTCCAGGGGCAATGCCAAATTCCAAAGCTCGTTATAGAATGAGTACACCGGAATCGGTAGAGCTGAACATGCAGGTAAAAGAATTAATGGACAAGAGGTATATCAGGCCTAGTGTGTCTCCTTGGGGAGCACCGGTGTTATTTGTTAAGAAGAAAGATGGGACTCTGAGGTTGTGTATTGATTACAGACAGCTCAATGAAGTGATAATCAATAATAAGTATCCATTGCCAAGGATTGATGACTTGTTTGATCAAATGAAGGAAGCTAAATTGTTTTCCAATATTGACTTGAGGTCTGGGTACCATCAAGTGAGGATTAAGGAAGAATACATTCACAAGACAACTTTCAGAACTAGATATGGTCATTATGAGTTCACTATGGTGCCATTTTGTCTTACCAATGCACCTGCTACATTCATGTGTCTTCAACAAATATTTGGATAAGTTTGTGATTGTATTCTTGGATCACATTCTTGTCTATTCAAGGAATGAAGAAGAACATGAGGAACATCTAAGAATGGTGTTGCAAGTTCTTAGAGAACACCAGTTGTATGTGAAGTTAAGCAAGTGTGAGTTTTACCAAAAGAGGATTCAATATTTGGGTCATGTCATTTCTGAAGAAGGAATTGCAATGGATCCAGAAAAGATTAATGCCATCATGGATTGGTCTACTCCAAAGAATATTTCAGATGTTAGATCTTTTATGGGTCTTGCTGGTTACTATAGAAGGTTCATTGAAGGATTCTCCAAGATAGCTCACCCAATCACTTCATTGCAGAATAAGAATACCAAGTTTATATGGTCTGAAAAGTGTGAGAAAAGCTTTCAGCAGTTAAAGGAGTTACTTACTAGTGCTCTTGTTTTGAAGATAGAATATCCAAAGAAAGATTTTGTGGTGTGCACAGATGCTTGCATTGAAGGGCTAGGTGGAGTTCTCATGCAAGAAAGATTTGTGATTTGTTATGCGTCCAGGAAATTAAAAGAACATGAAAAGAATTATGCCACACATGATTTAAAATTAGCATCCATAGTACATGCTCTTAAAATGTGAAGACATAATTTGATGGGAAGAAGATTCGAGCTTAGAACAAACCACATGAGCTCAAAGTATTTGTTTGAGTAGCCAAACTTGAATGCTAGGCAAGCTAGGTGGATGGAATTTCTTTGTGAATTTGATTTTGAAATTAAGCATGTAAAGGGGAAAGAGAATAAGGTTGCAAATGCTCTTAGTAGAAAATTTCATGCTCCAACATTAAGTATGTGCAAATTAAATTTGAAGAAAAGAGTTCTTGAAGCCCAAAGCAGTGATGAAACTTGCCTTCAAATTAAAGAAAAATTGTAGCAGGGTAATGTGGATGAAAAGTGTGTGGGATATCAGCTTGGTGAAGAGAATATCCTCATCTACAAGGATAGATTGTACATTCCAAATAGTGCAGATTTGAAGAAGCTTGTGATGGATGAAATACATCAAATGCCATACTCTGGACACCCAGGATATCAAAAAACTATAACAGCAGCAAGAAAGCATTTCTTTTGGCATGGTATGAAGAAGGACATAGCTGAGTACATTTCTATGTGTCAGAAGTGCCAACGGGTCAAGGTAGAGCACCAACATCCAGTAGGATTGGTGCAGCCCTTACCCATTCCAGAATGGAAGTGGGAAGTGATCTCTATGGATTTTATAACAGGTCTGCTCATTTTATTCTAGTCAAGTCCACTCATAAGGCTAATGACATTGCAAATATCTTCATGAGAGAGATATTCAAGTTGCATGGATTGCCTAAGGCAATAATTTCTGATCGTGATACAAAGTTCACTTCCAATTTTTGGAAGGGATTGTTTCAGGAATTGGGAACTTGATTGAATTTCAGTACAGCATATCATCCTCAAATAGATGGCCAAACTAAAAGGGTGAATCAGGTTCTTGAAGACATGCTGAGAATGTATGTGATGGATAAACCATCCAAGTGGGAGGATTACCTACACTTGGTAGAATTTGCATACAATAATGGACATCATGCATCATTGGGGATGAGTCCATTTGAAGCATTATATGGAAAGGGATGTCGGACTCTAGTGAATTTGGACAGCCTGGTGAATAGGGTAGTACTTGGACCAGAGATGATCAAGGAAATGGAACAGGAAGTTGTTAAGACCAGGAAGAATTTAAAGGTAGCTTAGGACAGGAAAAAGAGTTATGCATATTTGAAAAGAGTGCATAAGGAATTTCATATTGGGGATAATGTTTATTTGAGAGTGAAACCAAAAAAAAGTTCTTTCAAGTTGGGGAGTTGTGCCAAGTTGTCACCAAGATATTGTGGGCCATTTGAAGTCCGAGATAGGATAGGGACAGTTGCATATAGAATTGCATTGTCTGCTAACATAAAAGCTCATAATGTTTTTCATGTATCTTTGCTTAAGAAGTATGTACATGATCCTAATCATATGATTGATTGGAATGTGATACAAGTGGAACCCGAGGGAGAGTTCCAAGTAGAGCCTATGGGCATCCTTGACAAGAAGGTCACTTTGCTCCGGAACAGAGCCATCGGGAAGGTGAAGGTCCAATGGGAGCACCTTAGTCCCGATGAGGCTACATGGGAGCTGGAGGATGCCATGAGAGAGGCATCCCCATTTTTGTTCAGTTTTGAGAACACCGAGGATGGTGTTGTTCTAAGGGGGAGGCGAATGTAATACACTAATTTTGACCCTTATGAAATATTGGCTTTTAATGTAAATATTGTATACATGCAATGTATGTTTCCCCTAACGTGTAGCTCAAGGCCAAGGCCCCACTAGTGTATGTTCGGATTTTATTTAAAATGGACAAACATTTGATATTTTGTTACCCATGTGCTATTAAGCCATGAAATTTTGTAAATTGATGTAAATATTTAATATTGCAATAAAATACCAAAACTGGCTATGGAATCAACGAATGAGAAGGAGCCATGTGTATCCACTAGGGAGTGGTGAGGGGGTTGCGCGGATGAACCATATGCTGCCAAATGTCATTGTGGGAACCCATTTGACTTCCTTGATGACATGTATTTCTGTTGTAAGGAAGTTGTTAAACAGTTTAGTCAATGTCTTCAATGGAGCATGGGCAGCCTAGAAATTCGTATGGCAGAGTATGGGCTTTGTTTTCTTGTACCACAAGTCACTCTACCTCATGGTGGTTGTTTCTTTCTCATCCCATTGTAGTGTAGAAGAACCCAGCATCATTTTTTCATCCAAAAACGAATTGCCAGTAGTGAACAAAACCAGAAATTGCAACTTTGCAAGAACCCACGTTTTGAAGAGCCATAGACGCCCATATTTGGTATTGGACAATGAAATCCAATGGGGGATCCATAGATATGAACCTTGGGGCGAATTTGAGAGTATTAGATGCCCCGCAATCCATGGGAAAACACATTTTTTAAAACCCAGAAATCAAGTGACGGGATTGAGTTATTGGATGACAGAATTGTGAGAAATCCAAGTGTGAATGACTGAGCAGAGGTTGGGTTTGCTTGATAAACCTAGTGAAGGCTAGAATCTCAAGGAATTAGAAGCTGGACCTTTCTATGCCAATCCTGAAGAGCACTGGAGGGAAGGGATTCCTGAGGGACTGTGTAGTAGAGAAGGGGACCTTCCTTGTGTTGGATGGGTAGGTAATGTGGGTGCCTTGACTGTTGAATTAACTTGAGATGCATGTAGCTCTATGGATGAGCTCATTGGCTTAGCATCCTCCTCATTTGTAATTTGTATGCTTGATAAATCCAACTATGTGTTGGCTTAGCATAGTTGTTGAGTGAAACCATGGCTGTAAGTGAGCCCAATTAGTTCCTCCTTAGTGGATACGCAACCCAGCTCGGGGGTGATCTCTCAGCTGAAATAATACAGGCTGGATGGAGAGCTATGGTTGGATGGAACATTGCTCTCACATAGCCAGTTGTTTGGATAGATTAAGCTCAAAGGTAAGTGTTCTCCGTGTTTAAAATTATATGCATTATGTGTTTTGCAATGTATTAATTATGAATGATAATTATTCATGTTAATTGAATTGATATGAAGCCTGTGTATAGCATGAGAATGGGATGGATTCTCTACCTGTTGATTCATCAATTGCTTGAGATAAATATGATGATGAATTTCAGTTTGTGTGTGTTAATATGAGTTTTAATTCCGCTGTGTTTATTTGAAGTATGAGCCTGCACACATAAGTTTTATTTATTATGACTTTCTTAGTAATGTATGGGGATGAGTTTACCAATTAAGCTCGATATGTCAGCAATGTTCCCTCTATGGTTTATAAACAATGCAAGGACACATGACAAAGAAATGATGGATTATGAAATCCCAACTCAAGAGGAATGGAAAATTGTTGAAAGATTTGGGAAACCAAAACACAGGTTATGTCAGGAATAAATATTTGAGAATAGATTTGGATGTCCCATTGGTAGATTTCTTTGAAATTTCTTTTTTAGCGAATAATTCAAAGAACGTTTTGTATAATTTTGATTTTACAAAGTAATAGGGGTTGGATCCGAGAGAAAAAAGTACAGTGACGTAACATTTTTGAAGACTTAAATGAATAACAGAAGTACAAGTATATCTGAAACATAGATTCATATGTTGTTACTTTCTTCGGACTTTTAATTTCGCTTTTGTGAATGTATTTAATGTTACACCATATTATCGCTTTGACTCATAGTTGACTGTAATATCTGAGTTAGAATTCATTTGATATGCTCTGATCCACACATTTAAATATTGTCAATGTTCTGTCTTCCCCGCTTCTGACATTCGACAAGAAGGATCAGTCGCCCCTTTGTTTATTATAAAATTGTCAACAACTATACACAACCATTCACTTATATCCAAAATGGTGAATAGAAGAAGGATCAAACGACCCTCATAGCAGTCTAGAACTATTTTGTACAGAATACTGGGCATAAGAAAGGTTGGCCGACTCTTCATTTACGAGTGAATTGGAAAAATATTCAACCCGCTTAGGCTGGGACAACAATTCCAGACTTTCGACTTCAGCAATTAATAGTTGGGATTGGTGTATTGGCTAAGTTATAACATATCAACAATATTTATCCTGACTTGCGACAAGAAGAATTGGCCGCCCCTTCATTTAGTAGATAACTGTAGACACATATATGTTACAATTCACTTGTATCCAGAATGGTGAATACAAGAAGGATCGATCGAACCTTCTTGCACCGTAGAACTACTTTGAACATAATACTCAAAACAAGAAAGATCGGACGACCCTTCTTTCACCTCATATGAGGATTTCATCACCTTTTCTGAAGACTCAAATATATTGCGGATTGTGGATACCTAGATTTCTTAAAACGTTCCATCAATTCCGCTATCCCGCAACCCGCAATGCAGATTGCGGGATGGGATAGCAATTCTCAACTCCTGACTTCTGCATTAAATAGTGAGGAACGAAGATTGGCTAAGTTATAACATATAAACAATATTTATACCGACTTCTGACCTCCAACTAGAAGGATCGGTTGCCCCTTTGTTTAGTATAAAATTGTGAACACCTATATCCAAGAGTTCACCTATATCCAGGATGTTGAACACAAGAAGGACTAGCCGACCCTTCTTGCAGTCTAGAACTATTATTAAAAGAATACTTGCAGGTAGAAGAAGGGTCGGCCGCCCCTTCATTGCATGGAAATTTTTAACAAAACCAACGTAGCCATTTAGTTACAGTCAAAATGCTTTAGTCTGGTGGAAAAGAAGAGATAAAAAAAAATCCAATCAATACTCTTTAATAAGTTTTTTTTTTTTTTTATCTCTGTATGATTTCTAGAGCTTGTCGTCCAGTAATTGTCCAAGCTTAATTAAGGTTTCCATCTATTCAATTTATGTAAATTCCATTTTTAATACCAGAAATCTTTTCAAATTATTGGGTGTCCTGCATATACTTTTGTCCAAATATTCAACCTCCGAAGGCAAGCGTGTCAATTTATGTATATGAAGAATGGTGAACACTAAAAGAATACTAAGGACAATAAGGGTTGGTCGATGCTTTATTCACGAGATAAATGTATACACAACAAAACCCCTTGCACTGGCCCCTTCGGCATCACCTTGTAAACAAGTTGAAGTCTAACCCGAAGCGAATACGGGGGTTGCATAATCAAGATTCTCTTAACCATGGCAATGCAGAGATGTCGTTACGATCTTCACATAACGTTCTATTTAACATCAACTAACTAATGGGATAGAATACTAGATGTCTTCTTACTTTGCAGCTATCCACTACAACAAAATGGCCCTTTAGGGGCAGTTTTGTCTTGCGGGGGTCTTGGTAAACCCCCCCCTAAAAAAAATTTTAGACATTTGGGGGCGGTCTTCTAAAACCGCCCCTAAAAGTCACGAAAATTGGATTTTTGGGGGTGGTTTTTTTAAAATCGCCCCCAAAAGTCCTGAAATTTGACTTTTGGGGGCATCTTTGGGAAAACCCCCCCTAAAAGCCCAATTTTCATAACTTTTGGGAGCAGTTTGTCAAAACCCTCCCTAAAAGTCCTGAGAATTGAACTTTTGGAGGCAGTTTTTTTGGAACCCCCCTTAAAAGTCCTAAAATTTGAATTTTTGGGGGCAATTTTGGGAAAACCCCCTCTAAAAGCCCAATTCTCATAACTTTTGGGGGTGGTTTGTCAAAACCCCCCCTAAAAATCACGAGAATTGAACTTTTGGAGGCGGTTCTTTTGTAACCCCCCTTAAAAGTCATGAGAATTGAACTTTTGGAGGCGGTTGTTTGAAAACCCCCCCTAAAAGCCCAATTCTCATAACTTTTGGAGGCGGTTGTTTGAAAAACCCCCCTAAAAGCCCTATTCTCATAACTTTTGGAGGCGGTTTGTCAAAACCCCCCCTAAAAGTCATGAGAATTGAACTTTGGGAGGTAGTTTTTTTGGAACCCCCCTTAAAAATCATGATTGAATTGAACTCTTGAGTGATGATTAAGGCCTTGCGACATCACATAACCTCTAAATAGTGAATCTATTTTTAACTACAAGTAGGATATGTTGGTAATTTTTAGATCTGTAACACCAAAATTGAAAATTTTCTTGCCAATTTCAACATGCTGGTAATTTTCATTTTGCTATTACCCTTTCTTCTCATTGTTTTTCCCTTTTTGTGAAGGGTGACTCAAGTGGATTCCAATGGAAAACAATGGCAACAAGAGAGCATAACATAACACACACATGCCCATATCCAAGGCCTAGAATATATTTTCAACTAATGAGTTGAGTGAATTCAAGATGCAATTACAATAATTATTAGACAAAGCATTCATATGACCAAGTGCATCACCTTGGATAGAACACATGTAGGTAGTCAATAACAACGATGGAACCTTTTGGATGTGCATTGGTTATTCAATGTTAAATAAGGTGACAATTAATTAAGAAAAAGTACCTCCTACCCAAATTGATGATCCTCTTTATTAACTTGGATGGGAAAAGGTTTTTTCAAAGTTGGACTCAAGTTTTGGGTATCATCATATGAGAGCAAAGACTCGCGGTTTGAATTATTTAAGATGTGCCACCACCTGTCACCTTGCTATAGACACATGTCGCCTTGCTGTAGACTGCACATGTTAGTGCATACCAGTACCGACTCAATTAGCTGCGTGAAGAATGAGCTCTCCACCATCGTCATCGGTGCCTATGATCGGTGACGGTCAAGGAAGAATTTAGGTTAAACATGCTCGATAATGGCATGGTTCTGAACTTTACATGTATTGTTCTCGAGGAGTTGTTGTTAACACGAAGCTTTGGACCCAGTCTAATAAAATACGAGGAGACATAATTTTAAGGTTAACCAAAATTTAAATACATTGGTTAGGATCGATGCTATATTCAACTTCATCATTTTCGTTTCATCAGTTTCCATGTGTGCCTTAAAACAGTGAGTGGAGGTGTCTTTTACCAAATTCCCGATTCCACTTTGATCCTTATTTGTTTCACCATCGAAGAATCCCATGGGTGAATTACCAAATAAAATTGGTCGATTTATCAAAAATTTTACTTTGTTCGCACCTAGATTTATGACAAATTATGTTGATGCTTTAATAATCCTTCTCCCAACCTCCTCTAGGTTTTGTCTCTAGCCTTAAAAAAGAATGGCATTCATTAAAATCGATAAGCCCCATGTGACAATAAAGGGAATTTATTTTACCTTGGGATTTGATAAAAACCAAAGCTTTAAATTTTCTTAAAGGGGCTGCGGATGCTAATTATTTTTGACTTGAAGAATGTTACAAATCAAAGTCCAAAGCTCCTGAGTAATGCTGCATCTATTGTAAGATGTTGTATGGTCTCCTCACTGCTCAAACATAATGGATAGGATAAAGGTCCAATTCCACCCCTTTCTCTGTAAATCTCCCCTGTTAAGACTTTATTTCGTAAGCATACCCACATAAATAGAATTGATTTTGGAGGAGCTTTGATTTTCCATATCACTGTATACCACCACTCCAAATCATCATTCTCATAAAGATATATAAATGCATTATAGGCCTCTTTTACTGTTTGCACAATCCCTTATATTTTGTTCCAAGTCCAAGGCAACCTATCTGGTTCTGTAGACAGAGTGATCCCATTTTGGTAAATTCCTTGTATGTATGTGTTCCATTCACTGGCTAGAGTTCTTGTGAGTCCGAGATATTATGCAAAGAGCCAAATACTAGAACATGTCAAGTTGGAGATATTTGTCTTATGTATATATGTAAGATAATAAAGGCTCTGATTGTGTAGGTGTGGTAGCAGTTCTTCTGATAGTATAAAGCCAAATCCTCCACCCAGAAAAAGAATCCAATTAGCTTAAAAGAACTCTCGTACCTGTACCAACCTTCCAAGCAATCCACCGCTTTACCACAAGTAGTATAGTCAATATATTTTTCCAGATAATGGAGGCTATTGGGAAGCAAAGTGTTTCTTCCTCAGCCATGATACAACATCAACTCCTTTCAAATATTTCCTTCTCATAGTGAGACTCCAAATAGGATCATGAAAAAGTGCCCTCCATAGTGATTTGGTAGTTAGGGCCTTGTTAAAGAGATTGAGATCTCTTATTCCCCAAACTCCCTTATTTTTGGCTTTGCTATCAGGCTCCATCTTTCCAAATTGTAACCCCTCTGAAAGTCCAACTAGTTGTCGCAACACAGTTCTATGCATGTCGGACAAAATTTTAGCAAAAAATCTTTAGCTCTAACATGATCCAGCATAGTCTCTTGAAGAAACACAACATCAGGTTTAACTGTAGACAAAATGTCCTTGAGGGCTAGCATCTTGGACTAGGCACCCACAATCCCCCTAATGTTAAGAGAGATTAATACTAGCATTAAGGAACCCTCATATCAGGGTTCAATGCTCTAAGTTCCCAGAACGAGAAGGAACAGAAACAAGGTAATTTGAAGAAACCATTATGGGGTATGTTGCCAACCCTCCCTCAACAACTCCCATGTTGTTTTCCATGTTAATGGATTTTTTTTTAGGCTTCTTCCTGAAGGTGACATTTGCAATATCCACAAGGCCATCTCCGTCTACAAAGGATTTATAGGTCTGAAGAGGCGCTTTATTAATAAGAACTTCTTTGTATGAGGGTTCTGGGGTTTGGTAAAAAAATTTGTATCCAATGGAGGGGGAGAATCCAAGGTGCATTCACTGTGTAAATGAGGGGTAGTGTGAGGTCGCTGAGGAGAGGTCTCAGTCAAAATAGGGCCTTTGGGATTTGTAACAACCAACAGTTTTGTCGATGAGGGGGAAATCAAAAGGAGGGTTTTATGAGATGAAAGGGTTCAAATGAGAAGTAAAGGGATGGGAATTGTTAAATTTTTCTAAGAAAAGTTCCCAGAAACCCTCAAAAAGATCGACCAGCCACTCCTCATTACTACTTTGCAAAAGAATGTCTTATTCAGTTAAAGAAGTACTAAAGAAATTTGGAAAGAAAATCTTTAACTTACCAATGAAAGATTCAGCAGAGGGGAATTGACTGGGAACCTCCATCTGAGCATTCTGAGTCCTCCCATTTAAGTCTTATTCTCCCGCTTCTGAAACGAGCTCCAACGACTGAGCCTCTCCGACCACTGAAGGACAATTTGTTTTTATATGGCCAATGGATCTTCATACATGACACCGAAATGGTTCTCTCCAATACTCTAGGGTTTGAATGAAGGACCCCTTTTTAGTGACAATCTCAACTTCTTCTAGTAGTCCTAGGTCCACGTCGAACTCCACTAAAAGCTAGACCATGCCTTTTTTATTCCACCCTAGGTCCCTTTCATCAAAGAAAACAAATCTTCCAACAACACCTCCTATCCCTCTCAAAACCACCAAATCCCAGTATTCAATGGGGAGGTCGGGCATTAGTATCCATAAGCATCTCCTTTGGAAGAATAGTTTAAAAGGGTTGAAATTACCCAGAGACCAACGCTTAACCATAAGCACCCCTCTGTCTATAATCCATGTTTTTCTTGCAACTTTTTCCAAATCCTCCACTGACAAGAAGTGGAAATTAATCCAATAGTTGGACAGTAATTTGAACCGTGGCCAATAGCCCAAAACTTGTTTCCATTTAGCGGAAATCTAGTTTTTTAGTCATAGCCTTTGTCACCCGGAGGTAAACAAATTTACCCACCAACGCTCGTAGCAATGATCATCATTCTATCCATCATAACGTCTTTGCCGAGGACAAAAGAGGGTCGAGTTTGTCTTACCTTCATAAACTTATTCTTCCTCTTCTCCTGAGAAGCCGAGCCAATATGGTTCCCTGCAGAGAATGCTTTCTAATCTCTCTTAGCATCTGAAAAACTAGGATGAGGCTCCACTAGAGGCAAGTTTTTCAGAGCGATCCCTCTAGTTTCTGAAACCTTCTCTACTGCCTTCACGCTTAAACCCGTGGCTTCTGAAGGGATACTAGGGTTTTTGCTTATCTTTCAGACAACTAACCCCTTGCCACTTGTACTGCCATCTAAAATCTACGCTAACAGGTCATTTGGATGATGTGGTGGTCCTACTTCAACAAATCTGTCCAAATATGAAAGGATTGAGGGCCCACATGTTTGGAGTATTCTCTTCTTGTACTCCTCATCCGAAATGAAGATCCCTTCCTCTAACCAAAGGGCGTCCTCCACCTTCCATTCCACTTCTAACAAATACTCCATTCTTCCACATATACACAGCTAAAAGTCTTCATGCACTTCTAAAACACCAGAAAATGCCATAAAAACCCTGAAGAGACTCAAAAAGCTTCTATACTAGACACATCTTCCATCGCTACACTCAGTTCTAAAGTGGAATCATAATTATTTTCTTAAACAATGTATTTAATAATTTATTGAATTTAGTAGCTTTTTTGCCAATTTATATAAATGTATTTTAATATGTGATGTGCCTAGCCTTGTCCTAAATGTCTAATTAACTTTTTCACCATGGGAATGAAATCAAAATCAAAATGATGTGCCTAGCCTTGTCCTAAATGTCTAATTAATTACTTTTTCATCATGGGAATGAAATCAAAATCAAAATCATGTTTAGGAATCCCGTGCCATTTGGAATAGTGGTTCCCGCCACTCCATTTTGTGATATTTTTTTAAGAAATTGGTTCAATCCCGCGCGATTTGGACAGACTAGTTCTATGAGCACTTGGTCAGCGCGATTTGGACAGACTAGTTCTTTGAGCACTTGTTCTATGAGCGATTTGGACAGACTAGTTCATGATTTGGACAGACTGGGCAAACTGGACAGACGAACACTGGGTCAGACTGGTTTTATTACGAGGCATTTCAATATAGAGAGGTAGTGAAAATAGATCCCGATTTCTTCTTCTTTTGTTCTCGTTAGACCGCCTCACCTCCAATACGTGAGAGCTAGTGCATCTTCTCCAGCTCTTAGAAAAAGAGTTTTATCTCTATTTATTTCTTTTTTCAGTGAATGCAGTAATAGCTCTAGGAATTATCCTATTTATTTCTTAGAAAAGAGTTTTATATCTATTTATTTCTTTTTGTTGTATCATTCATCCATCACACTCTATGTATGAGCACTTGGTATCTTTCATCCATCGCACTAGACACAACAAAATGCATCGTTCAGATCTGGGACTGGCATTACCATAGATGCTAGCACTGGGGCCAAATATCAAGGAAGGGGATCCATTCAATTGGCGTGGTAATTGAAGAACCTTGAAAGCGCAAGGTACGTCCTCATATTTTTGTGCAGTCTTGTTTATTCTAATATGGTTTTAATGATAAATGCCTTGTTGATATTTTCCTGTGGTGTTGTTTTAATGATATTTGCCTTGTCAATCTAGTTTTCTTGCTGAAGATGATACCTGAATGTTTAGTTGTTTTCCCTGTGTGCAATCTCCTCCAATATGTTCTAGGAAAAACCAACAAACTATCTTAAAAATCAAGCCAAGGTTGTGATGCAATTTCTTGGTGAAATGGGGTTCTATCAATCTTGTATGCTTAAGGGAACATGGCCGCTTCTTCCACAAAGGATATATCATTTTCCACTAGTAATGACAGGGATATGTAGCTAAGAATAGTAACCCATAAACTGCCTTAAGCCAATCAACTTTAATATCTAGATTAGAGACCCACAACTATCCTCTATACTCAGTCAAATAATGTAATATAGATCTGAAGAGTACTTTGTTGTCTAAATGTTGTACTTGTAGGTATGATTTTCATATTATAATCTCATGGTGAAATAGTAGTTTCTAATGTGATTTATTATGTAGATTTACATGAATAGCTAGCAGAGTTTGTTGAGTGATTTGACAAAAATATAGAATCTATGTTGATAGATTTATGACTGTAATAAATCTGTTGTAATTAAGTAATTTTTAGATCGGTTATATGTTGGGATTGTTGAATTTTTAGTATTAAATCACAATACTATAGGATCTTTGCTGAGAGAATAGCATCTACAGTATATCAATGCATGACAATCATAATATGACAAGCATCACAAGCATCACAAGAATCAAAAGCATAGAGACAAGAGACACAGAGTTTCCATGGGGAAAACCCTAAGGTGAAAAACCGCACAACTTCCTCAGAGATAGAGAGAGCAATGGCTCAACCAAAATACAACCAAATAACACTGAGATAGTCTCCTAGCAGATGATCCTCCTCCTCCTCACTAGTGCGCCACTTTTTAGAGAGAGAGATAGTTACTTTTCCGAGTGAGTAAAATAGAGATCTCCTATCTCTATTTATACTCACCTTTTTGCCCAGTGACCTACTGGGGCCGACTTGTCTACTTAGATACACCCACATTATATTATATATTAATTAGGGCCGACCCCATAAGGTGGTCTAATAACCCATCGGCATGTACACACACTTGCGACACTTGTCAATCCACATGACGACACTTCCTTATAGAGGAATAACACATCTCTTATAAGGGTACAATAAATATATATATAATATACAGATGAAATACATTCCGAAGTTACATATACATCAACACTCCCTCTTAACTAGGAAGGTATTTCTCGACACAGATCTGCTAGACAAGTCTTCTTCTCTGGATCATCGTCATCGATGCATCGTCACTGCTGCCACTATCTCAACCAATCTCTGTCTCTACTCGTCATAGGAAGTTCTACAGAGCCAGTCCTTTTTCATACTGGATGTAGGCCCACCACCTGCAGGTCTTCGTCATCACTGGCCATACTGTGGAATCCTCAGGACTTATTACGTGCGTCACAAAACCTCGAAAGAGCATCCGAGGATGTTACGGGTACACAACTCTGACCTATAGGATCTCCCAGGGCGCTATTACATGTGACCCCACCACAAAACCTCGAAAGAGCATCTCAGGATGTTACGGGTACACAACTCCGACCTGAAATCTCCCAGGGCACAGATTACATGTGGTCCACCACAAAACCTCACCAGAGCATCTCAGGATGTTACGGGTACACAACTCCGACCTGAAATATCCCAGGGTGCTATTACATGTGGTCATGGAAAAACCTCGAAAGAGCATCTCAGGATGTTACGGGTACACAACTCCGACCTGAAATCTCCTAGGGCCCAAATTACATGCCATAGGACAAAACCTCGCAAGAGCATCTCAGGATGTTACGGGTACACAACTCCGACCTGAAATCTCCCAGGGCACAAATTACATGTCCTCCCAGAGCAATGTCTCGAAAGAGCATCCCAGGATGTTACGGGTACACAACTCCGACCTATAGGATCTCCCAGACATGCTCATCTGCACAACCTGATCCACGGCCACAGAGTATCAACCTGATACTCAACATACATCATCCTGATGTACTCATGATCGTCCTGATCATCATCACTGCAACGTTCTGCTGCATGTCATCTGGAGCAACATCCTGAAGCTCATCATCCATGATCATCCTGATCATCACTGCAACATCCTGCTGCATGTCATCTGGAGCAACATCCTGAAGCTCATCATCCATGATCATCCTGATCATCACTGCAACATCCTGCTGCATGATCCACCTGATACATATACAGATACATGGTCCAAGCATCCAACATGATGCATATACAAAATACATACACATGATCCAACTGATCATATCCAGCATCCAGCATGATGCATACATACATAAATGATCCAACTGATCATATCCAGCATCCAACATGATGCATACATACATAAATGATCCAGCATCCAACATGATGCATACATACACAAATGATCCAATTGATCATATCCAGCATCCAACATGATGCGTACATACATAAATGATCCAACTGATCATATCCAGCATCCAACATGATGCGTACATACATACATAAAAATGATCCAACTGATCATATCCAAGCAGAAACCAGAACATCATCCTGATGCCCATTATCCAGCGCTTACATCCACAGCCATGTGAAGGATCCTCCTTCCAACATGCTTGGAATGGCTTCAGCAAATGTGTCCATCACTTCTTCCTCGAAGTGTCCTCGATCTGAAGAACGCCAAGCCTCTCTCTGAAGTACTCAAACTTCACTCTGGCTAGTGGCTTCATCAGCACATCTGCAATCTGCTCATCCGTCGCAACATATAGAAGCTTCACAGCTCCTCTCTGCACCATATCCCTGATATAGTGATATTTGATCTCTATGTGTTTCGACCTGTCATGAAACACTGGGTTCTCGGACAGCTTCACAAAACTCTGGTTATCACAGAAGATACCAGTAGCCTCCAACGAGAGATCAAATAACTCAGACAGTAGCTTCCGTATCCATACTGCCTCACAACTAGCTGAACAGGCTGCAACATACTCTGCCTCAGATGTACTCAGTGCTACACAGGACTGCTTCCTGCTAAACCAAGAGATCACACCTGATCCCATATTGAAACAGCACCCAGATGTGCTCTTCCTATCTGCAGCACTTCCAGCCCAATCTGAATCAACATAACCCTGTAGGTTAAACTTTTGATTCGCTTCATACTTGAGCCCATAATCCACTGTACCCTTCAGGTACCTCAGAACATGCTTTACAGCAACCAGGTGAACACTCCTCGGATCCATCAGGTACTGGCTCAATGTGTTCACAGCAAAGCAAATGTCTGGTCTCGTGTTCGTCAAGTACATCAAGGATCCAATCATCTGACGATACATAGAGACATCAACTGGCTCAGATGAAGCATCACATAGAAGCTTCAGATTCGATGCCATAGGTGTGGCCATGGCCTTGCAATCCATCATCCTGAATCTCTTCAGGATATCTACCGTGTACTTCCTTTGACCAAGGAAGATCCCACCTGCACTCTGCCACACCTCCATACCTAGGAAATAGTGCATCATTCCCAAATATTTCATATCGAATTCAGCTGCAAGCTTCCTCTTAGCATCTGCAATCAGTCTGTCATCTCCTGTCACAAATAGGTCATCCACATACAGGAGTAGAATCACTGGATTCCCTTCCTCAACCTTGTAGTAAAGGTTGGAATCTGCTTTACTCTTGGTAAAGCCCAAACTAGATAGGAAACTGTCCATCCTACCATACCAGGTTCTGGGAGCTTGCTTCAAGCCATACAAGGCTTTCTTCAATCTGCATACATATGATTCCTTGTCATGTATTTCAAAACCGAGTGGCTGTTCCACATATACTTCCTCTTCTACTACACCATTCAGGAAAGCAGTCTTGACATCCATCTGATGTATTTTCCATTTCATTGCTGCAGCCAGGGAAAGTACTGTTCTGATGGAAGTATACCTGGCTACAGGTGCAAAGGTTTCTTCATAATCTATTCCTTCTTTTTGAGAGAAACCACGAGCTACGAATCTTGCTTTGTATTTTTCCACACTGCCATCTGCAACATGCTTGATTTTGTAGATCCACTTGGAAGTCACAACCGACTTCTCTTTAGGTCTTGGGACAACATCCCAAACATCATTCTTCATTATTGATTGGTATTCCTCAACCATAGCATCCTTCCATTCTTTCTTTTCTGCTGCCTCTTCATAACTGGAAGGCTCTTTGTTCATAATGTCACAGAGTAAAGCAACATAACTGGTGTGTGATCTGGTTCTCTTCTTTGCTCTGTGTTCTTCTTCTGGAATGCCAAATCTTTCTGCATCATGAATGAGCTCTCTAGCCCATACAGGTTTCCTCTTGTGAGAGTTATCCTCACGGGGTGGATCTATAGGTTATTGTGGATATTCAAACTCACGAACAGTTTCTGGAACTGCTTCAATCGTGATAGTGTCCTGAAATCTTGTTTCCTTAGGTTCTTCATAAACTTCGGTAGGTGCCTTTCTTGATTTGATGAATGCTGAGTTTTCATCAAATGTTACATCCCTGCTAACATCAATCTTCTTGAACCCTGGAAAGTATATTCTGTAAGCCTTCGAGCTTTCACTGTAACCCACAAAGATGCCCTTCTTTCCTGAAGGATCTAGTTTAGTCCTCTTCTCTTTTGGGACATGAGTATATACTGGACAACCAAATATTCTGAGATGGCTGACTTCAGGTAAAAGACCTCTTCTGGTGTCTTGTTGTCCAATATCTTGTGGGGTGTTCTGTTCTGCACATATACAGCTATTCTAGCTGCTTCTGCCCATAGATGCATAGGAAGATCCTGGTCATGCAACATTGCCCTTGCTGCTTCCATGATAGTTCTGTTCTTCCTTTCTGCAACTCCATTCTGTTGAGGATTATAAGGAGAAGTCAACTCCCTCTTAATCCCTGAATCACTGCAAAGCTTCTTGAAGTCATTTGAGGTGAATTCTCCACCATTGTCGGATCTGAATGTTTTGATCTTCTTGTCAGTTTGATTTTCCATCAAGGTTTTGAATTCCTTGAATTTATCAAGCACCTCATCTTTGCCCTTCAAGAAGTATACCCAAGTCTTCCTGGAGAAGTCATCAATAAATGATACATAGTAAACATACCCACTCAGGGAACTGGATGACATAGGGCCACATACATCTGAGTGGATGATTTCCAGGATGTCTTTTGCTTTGCTTTCACTGCTTGGGAAAGCCTTCTTAGTGTTCTTACCTTTTGCACATCCTTTGCAAACACCTTCATGTTTGGTCTTGATTTCAGGAAGACCCTCTACTGCCTTGCTTGCAATTGGAAGTGCTCTATAGTGCATGTGAGCAAGTCTTCTATGCCAAATTTCACTTGGCTCCATGGATTCATGCACTATGGCATGTTTAGGTTGTCCCTTCAATTTATACAAGCCTCCCTCTTGCTCTCCAATTACTAATGCATCATCTATGGTCTTTCCCTTTGGCCACATTAGGACTTGGCCATCCACAAATGCAACCCTCATACCTTTTGCATCCAATGCAGAGATGGAGAGTAAGTTCTTCTTGAGCCTAGGTACATAAAGTACTTCTTTCATCTTCAATTATTTTCCAGAATCTAGGTTGTAGGAGGCTTCACCACTTCCTTTGATTGGGTATTGATAATCATCCCCAAGTTTCACCTTATGGGGTGATTCATGTTCAGATAGGTTCACAAAGGATTCTTTAAACCCAGTCATGTGTTTGGAAGCCCCACTATCAATCAACCAATCAGTACATCCATGGGAGATGGTACCTGTAAGAGCATAAATTAGAACATATTCTTCTTCACTTGATGAGTCATCATCACTACTACTTTCTGCCCTAGCCTTCTTCTTTGGAGGTTCATCATCTTCGGCAGCATGAGCATGAAACCTTCTTTTGCTTCCCTTCTTCTTTTTACTAGAGTTGTTGTTATTATCCCTTTTGTTCTTGGGACAATCTGAAGCAAAGTGACCCTTCTCATTGCATGTGAACCATCTTAGGTCCTTCTTACCCTTTTGATGGAATCTTTTGTGGTGAGAGTGATCCTTCTTGGTTTTGCTTCTTTTGGTGTGAGCTGCAAGAGCTTGATCTTCTCCTCCCATCTTTTCCTCACGAGCTATAAGTCTAGCTTCTTCTTGAGAGCATTCTTCCCTCAATCTGTTGAAGGAGATCAATTTCTTCCTTGCACAAATTCCTTGAATAATGGAATCCCATGACCTGGGTAGGCCATTTAGAGTGGTCATCACCACTTCACCATTCTCCACCATTTCATCTATTGCTTCTAATTGTTCCTTGATCTGGGAGACCCTTGAAAAGTAAGATTGAATGGTTTCTCCATTCTGAAACTTCACTGCTTTCAATTGGTTCCACAGGGTCATCTTCCGATTTATGTTCTTTCCTTCAAATAGCTTGGTCAAAGATTCAAACATCTCTTTGGGTGTCTTAAGAGAAGACACATGAGGTATGAGATGGTCTTTGATAGAATCAACAATGATTCTCTTTTCCTTGACCAAGTTCTTCTTGTGCAATGCCTTGGCTTCTTCATCCTCTGGGATAGGGATGTCTTCTTTCACATATGAGTCCAACTCATTCTCTTCCAGAATTAATCCAATCCTATACTTCCAGGCTCGGAAGTTATCAACCCCTTCAAGCTTATCCTCAAGCTTGGTGTGGAGAGACATCTTTTAAGAGTACTTCAAATGGAAATAGAAAGGATTTAGGACTTACCACTTGAAGTGCTGAAAACTGGATCTGGTCCCGGATTAGGGTTTGTCAGAGAAACCCTAAAAATTCAAAATGTGAATTTCAAAATTCCAAAAGGATAGAAAGATGCGCCTTGGAGAGCTGGTCAGCCTAGTACATTCAGAAATTGAGATCAGCAAAGTGTTGTCCTTCAAAATTGCCTTTTTTTCCTCCCGGGTTCACTCGGAAGAGCCCTGAATTAGGGTTTGAGTTTCCCGGAGATCTACCCAGCCAAAAATCTCGATCCAAAGCTCAAACCTTCGATTTTTGCAAGGAGCTTCCAGCTGTGCCTTCAGTTTCTAGAAATTCCTATTTTTGTGGAAACCCTAATTTTTAGGGACAAATCTGAAAATGCTTGGAACTGAATTCTGATTGGACAGATAGATGCGCCTTGATGAGTAGATCCAATCTAATATACTGAATTACAAAAATCTATGGAGAGAAACCCAATAAACAAGGAATACAAGCTTCCATCACTACAAAATGTCTTCTTCTCAGTTAAGCTCTGATACCATGTTGAATTTTTAGTATTAAATCACAATACTATAGGATCTTTGCTGAGAGAATAACATCTATAGTATATCAATGCATGACAATCATAATATGACAAGCATCACAAGCATCACAAGAATCAAAAGCATAGAGACAAGAGACACAGAGTTTCCGTGGGGAAAACCCTAAGGTGAAAAACCCCACAACTTCCTCAGAGATAGAGAGAGCAATGGCTCAACCAAAATACAACCAAATAACACTGAGATAGTCTCCTAGCAGATAATCCTCCTCCTCACTAGTGCGCCAATTTTCAAAGAGAGAGATAGTTACTTTTCCGAGTGAGTAAAATAGAGATCTCCTATCTCTATTTATACTCACCTTTTTTCCCAGTGACCTACTGGGGCCGACTTGTCTACTTAGATACACCCACATTATATTATATATTAATTAGGGCCGACCCCATAAGGTGGTCTAATAACCCATCGGCAAGTACACACACTTGCGACACTTGTCAATCCACATGACGACACTTCCTTATAGAGGAATAACACATCTCTTATAAGGGTACAATAAATATATATATAATATACAGATGAAATACATTCCGAAGTTACATATACATCAACAGGGATTTGTTCCCTAAGGGATGACAGCATATTTACCTTTAAGTACATTTTTTTAATGTTGATTTTCTTGGGCTAACTTGTGTATGTGGTTGGACATAAGTGAATAATTTAATACTATAATTTAGATTTTAGATTCATCGCTAAGGCTAAAATTTCAAAGGAAGTATATTTAGGGATCCTCAAGTTGTGGTGAAACTTTTGAATTTGCATTAAGCAGTGATCTGTTAAATTTTCCACACCCCATCCATTATTAATATCACCAATTTCCCTATGAAATCCACCACCTAGGCTTGGGAATCAAATTTCCCAAGCCACCACTTGTACAAAGGTCAAATTGGGCTCTCTCCATGGTATGCCAGTAAAGATTGCCTCGAAAGGGAGTACCAAGGAAATGCAATTTGCTTTGATTTTGATCTTTGGAGGGATGGTAAGAAAATCTTCTTCATTTTTTTCTTTGAAGGGCGAGTTGAATATACGCGTTTCAAGTTAAAATTAAGATGAGCCCTTTAAATTTGATCTATGTTTCTAGGCATAGATACAAAATGGTATCCTTAAATTCAGTCGAGACAGAGAGGTATGGGGAATCCTTCTTAGCCTTCTGTTTTCTGGTTGCAGTTGGTTGAGCATATATCGTCGACTGGTTAACGTATCATCTCTGAATACTTGCTTCCGATACTATGAATGATGGAAGGAGAATCAATAGGGTTTCTACAGATCCATCTAGACAGATCCACGGTTATGTCATTCCAGGGCATAAAACCCAACTCAATCACCCTATTTACTGTTTGTCCTATGTTCGCCTAAGAATTAGTCTCTTTTGCCCTGCCCGAGCTGAAAAGGAAAAAAATCCCCAGCAGACGCAGAGCAACTGGAGCAGAGGATCCAAGAGCTTCGTAGGGAAATGGAAGAGTTAAAAGGCATTTCCAGGCCAAGAAGCAGAAACGAAAACCCATGAATGCTAGAACCTGCGGGGGCTAAATGTTAGGCTTGGAGGTAATCCTGGAACTTCTTCTGGAAACACATATACATATTATTGGAACAATTTATAAACTGATGTAGGGATAACCTCCTTAGGCCTACTCTTGAGGATATTCAGCAGTATATTAAGTAAATACATTCAAATTACAAACGAAACCCATAAAATATGCGTTTTCAGAACAGTTATGTAGTGCTACAACCTTCGAATGAGAGGCTCGGACCTCCCTTTCAAACACGGCCTCTAACAGTCATGTTTTTTTTCTTTTTGTTCCCACTAACTTCCATTCGATTCAACTCCTGTAGCCTTCCTTCATGTGGGTTCGCACACGTTCCCAACTCTCAAGCAGATATACGACCTCCTCTTTTCTGTATATAAAAATCTACTAATCTTTATTCCTAAAACTATATTCAGATCTTTGTCATAGAATCTGAATCATCATTACAGGAACTCAATATATGTAATAGGAATCAGAGAATAGACACATGGAACCCATTTCCAACGCATTCACAGATTGGTGTATAGAACCAAATTTTGCTTGGATTTTAACTCCAAAGATTTCGACCACTCTGTTCGTGGCTTGCTTTCTAAACGTAAATTTCCCGAAATTTTCCTGCGAATTTCCGCAAAATAAGACAATAAGCATACAATTGTTGCGATAAGTGCTAAATCCTTCAAAATATAACAAGAGAACCAGACATAATTCTACCCTAGAACACTTCACCTAAAGCTTCCAAACATAAACAAGCTCAAACTCAATTCATAGCATAAATTTTAGTGAAAATATCAGACATAAACCATCATCATAATTCAATTCCTTGTAAGAGTGTAGAAAGAAAATACATCAACATAATAGAGATATCTATTGCATAAAGACACTATTTGCCAAATAAATGAGTTCAATCTTCCATTGGCATATATTGTTGTGATGAGTCATGACTATTACCATAAACCTTCTCCTTTCCAGTTGTAAAGAGTAGATCCACATCATTAGCTGGACCAAAGCTCTTTATCAGTGATCACTTATGATTAAGCAAGCAATCTAAGAGATCAGACCTACACTTAATAAAATTCCCAAAGAAATTCTAATTAATGCAATCTAAAGGGAAAAAATGACTATGCAGAATGAAAATCTAATTCAAATAACTCCAACCTGTAGAGTTTAACTTGTGGCATGAACATTGGAAAATTAATTTATGACCAAGAATTTGATCCAGAAAGAGGAGAAATAAGTGAGAAAAATTTAGTTAACAGATTGTTAGCTTTCTTGATGAGAAATGCAATCCAATTTGAAGTCATTTTGTTTCTCATGAGATGAAGCATTTGAAGCTTGAAGCTAGGATTCTTTGAGAAGGCCTTGATCCTGAAGGTACTTCAGAGCCATAGTACATGTGACGACTGAAGGCAGCATCATGTAGCCCCCGTACATAATCTCTTTCAAGGCTGGTATATCCACTGTCAATATTTCAATGACCTCTTATGGATCCATTGGGTGAGGCTCAGCATCACTCTGTAATATGGATTGAGCAATTTAAATTAGCTCACAATAACATTGGCACGTAAGTCAAGGTCAAAAGCAACAATCAGAAACGAGAATTGAAACTGAAAGGCGGCTTCAATGAGTTGATCTACAACTGAACAATAATAGAGTAATGCAATAAATCAAAAGTTAATTGAGATAAGTCTCAACCTTAGGATCTAACACAAGAAAAGGAGTGAATCGATTACAAGACCATTTTACCTATAATAAAATAAAAGCACAAACATTTAACAGTCCATAATGATTGCAGAACAAACATTTTACCCTACCAGATCATGGTTTATATAAACATTACCTCTAAAAGTCCAGGATGGCCATCGGGTATAAGCTTCACTAAATTTCCTCCTTCCAGTTGTTCCTGCATATAGCATGTGCATTTCCTTGATGTTTCTGCTATGGATTCCAACCAATCCCAACAAAAATTGAATTACTACTTCAATCAGAAGAAAAAGCACCATGATGTAGGTTGTAGCTACCTAAACCTACGATGACTGAAAGGTGAAATATAACACATTAACCTTCTTTGCACAGCCCTTCTTGACCTAAAGGATGTATTTCTTTTGTTAAAATAAAGTTTAGAGATAGTGAGAACTGACTCATTGGACATTAAGTTATTAAAATTGAGTTTAGCACACCCTGCCATGCAGCCAAGGTGTGGTCCAAATTGCAAACACAATAAATTTTCACCACCTAATTGAGAATTCTGATGAAAAAGGAATTGAAACTATGGTTTACTCTGTCGTGACGGTAGGAAGGGAGATATAAACTTCAAAGGCCCTTAGTCACCATAGAAGAAATGAATAGCTGGATGGATGAATCCACCCTATCCAGTGAATTCTACTTATGAATAAAAATTGATTTACATACATAATACACAGTAGCATGTAGAGCTTGGTCGTGGCACTTGTTACCCTAAGCCTTGTAAGGGTAGCTAGAGAAATGTTACATCTTGTGGAAGTCATCAAATTGTGAAACATAGATGGGATTTGATAGGAATACAGATGGTCCTTGCCTTTGATTTTCTTGTTGCTTCATTTTTGTTGTTAATGTGTTAATGGTTTTTATGAACTATGGGCTTAAGGATGAAGGCACTTTTTCATTTCAGACCATCATTGTAGTTGGCAGTCCAATAATAAACCACAATGAATTCTTGATTCATGTTATTGTCACCAAATTATTAGAAGGGCTAACTTGAGAAAGCATTGGAACAATGAGTATTCATCAAGAAAAAGGCCTCCATTACATATATCACATAATTTTGCCCTAGGGTTGGAGCTGATAAATGGAGAGATCTTCATATATGCTGAAGCAACTTGATATATTTTTCACATCCATACAAAGTATGAGGAAACATTCTTTTCAAATCTGGGTGACCTGTGCATAGTTTGAGATTGTCCTAACTTCCAATCAGCAGTAAAACCCAAATTCTTAGAAGTCCTGTGGACAAGAAGAACATCAATGAGCAGCCTAATTGGTGTGAGAAGCAAATCTAGGCTATTTCCGAGCACATTTGGGCATGGTTAAAGATTGTTATGTGCAATTAAGCCAATTCGTAGCCCTATTTGACCTTCATAGAGAAGCGATAAATCATTCTAAGGAAACCTTAACCATAAATTAACGATAAGTATCCCTAAATCCTCGATTTTGGGCAATCCTAGGTTAATTTTAGACCTAAAGGCACATTCTGGGAATCTCGTGGGGAACTAAATAGTATTTTTCTAGTGCTGGGGGTATTCATAGTAGCTGGCAGCATAGTGTGGGAGAATTTGTGTATTCTGGACAGTAGTAGAACTCTCATTCTTTCAACTTGTTAATTTTTAAGAATTTACCTCAATCTGATCTAGGATCTTAACTGAGAGAACAACATGTACAACATATCTACAGTGTATCAATCATGGATACAATAATGAAAGCACACAAGAGACACAGATTTTACTTGGGGAAAACCATAAAGGTGAAAAACCCCAATAACTTCCTCAAAAATAGATAGAGCAATGATACAACCCAAGCATAAGAGATAGTCATCTCCTAGTAGTAGCTTCTCCTCCTCCACAAGTGCGCCACTCTCCCAAGAGTGTGAGAGAGAATAGAATGATGAAATAGAGTGCCTCCCGCACTCTATTTATACTTGACTTGACTTGCCTAATAAGCTTTACTAGGTCGGCCTTAACTTAACCACATAACATAATGTTGATTGGGCCAACACCCAATAGGGTGGTCTAATGACCCTTTGACCCACATGGCCGACCCCCAATAGGATGGTCTAATAACCCTTCGACCCACATGAATTATACAGGGCCGACCCCAACAAGGTGGTCTAATAACCCATCAAGTATAAGTTACGACACTTACAATATAAATGACGACACTTATGTATAGAGGAATAATAACATCTCTATAGGAATACAAACACTTCCGTATAGAGGAATAATACCATCTCTATAGGAGTACAATAGACATATATGAAATACATTCCAAAGTTACATATACATCAACACTCCCTCTTAACTATGAAGGTGTTTCTCGACACAGGTCTTCTAGCACAAGTCTTCTTCTCTGGATCATCGTCACAGGATAATCATCATTGAGTCATCGTCATCGTCATTGCTGTTGCTATCTCAATCAATCTCTGAATCTACTCGTCATAGGAATTTCTACAGAGCCAGTCCTTTTTCATACTAGATGTAGGCCCACCACCTGTAGGTCTTCATCATCAGTGGCCATACTGTGGAACCTAGGACTGATTACGTGCATCAACAAAACCTAGCACAGACTATAGGTTCTTTTACATGTTGACCTTCACAAAACCTACTCAGATCATCCCAGGATGTTACAAGCAAACCGCTCTACCTATCTAGATCTCGATAGATCATCCCAGGCTGTTACGAGCACACCACTCTACCTGTCTGGATTTTAAAGGATCTTTTCTATGTGAACTTTTGCAAAACCTACTCAAAGCATCCCAGGATGTTACAAGCACACCGCTCTACCTGTCTGGATCTCAATAGAGCATCCCAGGATGTTACAAGCACACTGCTCTACCTGTCCAGATTTTAAAGGATCTTTTCTATGCGAAACTGTAGCAAAACCTACTTAGAGCATCCCAGGATGTTATGAGCACACCGCTCTACCTGTCTGGATCTCGATAGACCATCCTAGGATGTTACGAGCACACTGCTCTACCTGTCTGTATTTTAAAGGATCTTTTCTATGCTACCTGCACAACCTCTCCACGTCCATAGAGTATCAACATGATACTCACCATACATCATCCTGATGAACATCATCACATGATCAACCTAATCATCATCATAGAATCAACCTGATGCATATCATTTGGAGCAACATCCTAAAGCTCATCATCTGTGATCATCCTGATCATCATCATAGCATCAGCCTGATGCGTATCATCTAGAGCAACATCTTGAAGCTCGTCATCTGTGATCATCCTGATCACCATCTGATCCATACAAAGTATCTACCTGATACATATCATTATACATGATCTACCTGATTAAACAGTGCATCCTCCTGATACATGTTGAGATATTGTAACTTCAAAGAATATTATATTTGTACTTTATTATTCCGGAGATGTTTCATTCCTCCGTGAAGATCTTATTGTATATCCGGAGATGTTTATTCCTCCGTCGGAATGTGGTAACTCGGGTTATTAGACTTCCCTAGTAGGGGTCGGCCCTGTATGTGTTATGTGGGTCAAAGGGTTATTAGACCACCCTAGAGGGGTCGGCCCAGTTAGTTGTAGTGGGGTATTTAACCTATTGGTTAAATACGAGCCTACGTGTACTTGTGTAAAATACATATCAGAGTAGTGTATAAATAGAGGAGGTGTGTTCCTCATTACACACACTCACTCACTTGAGAAAGGCGCATTTGTGGAGGAGAGGTCTGCTATGGAGGAGAAGGAGCTTATGCTCAGGGTTTGCATCTTTGTATATTGCTGGTCATCTATATTTAGGAAGCTTTGCTGGGTTTTCTACCCCATGAGGGTTTCCCAGGATAAATCTCTGTCTCTTGTGTTTATGCTATGCTTGTTGTTTCTTCAGTGATCCTGTATATGCTATTATTGTGAAATGGAATGTAATGCTGCTATTTTCTGTCTTAGCATATTGAATTTTAACATGGTATCAGAGCTAACCTGAAGGAAGACAAGGTATGGCACTAAAGACACTTGCTTTACTTACGACAATTTGAAGGTTAGGGTTTTACATAGCAAAAACCAGTCATCGTAGCCCTTTCGCTATAAATCCATTTTGGCGAATTTTTCGGATCTGAAATTGTTACAGGACGAAGCTAAGATCTCCAGGTACCTTGTGTCCAAAGGACAACCTCTAATTCGTTGTACTTTGTGATTTATGATCTGTACAATATAGGGTTTCTGCCTCTTCCAGATCTGAGTCAAAATCAGGTGACCTTGGGAAAAAGGTCATGACTTGGGCTAGGAAGCTCCAAATGAAATTTCGTGAAAAGTGACAGGTAGTACACAGACTGTACTATCTCAGAAAACTTTTTCAGAGTCCGAAGTTGAACCAGTGACACGTGGCATGCCGTACAAGTTCGCTCTCCTGTATTATCCCATAAACAGGTCACGTTGCGACACTTGGCATAACTCTCTCTCAGAGAATCCAATTGAGGTCAGACCTATCAGGATGGAAATAAAACAGTCCGAGCTATCTCAAAAAACTTTTTCAGAGGCCGAAGGTCAAACAGTGACACGTGGCACGCCGTACAAGTTCGCTCTCCTGTATTTTCCCAAAACAGGTCACGTTGCGACATTTGGCATAAGTCTCTCTCAGAACATCCAATTGAGGTCAGACCTGTCAGGATGGAAAGCTAACAGGTCAGGCTATCTCAGAAAACTTTTTCAGACCCTGTGCATCAAAAATTTCGGAGTTACACCAGAAACAATCAGGTACATATTTCTATCAAAACAGAATTATTTTTTGGTACCTTCATTCATGGCTTCCGAAATTTAGGGCTTTGAAGAAAGTTGGAATTTTTGTAATCGGAGACCACGGCTGGATGCTACTCATCAAAATAGAAATTTGGAGACCAATATCAGAATTTTTGGTTGGGCAGAAGGCCGGGCTTGATTAGACCCTAGTTCGGGACTTTGATCAGAAAAGTGGAAAATTAGGGCTTCTGTAAAAATGGGAATTTTTTAAATCTGTGACCACGGCTGGAAGCTCCTCAGAAAAATAGAAGCTTAGAGCTTTGGATCAAACTTTTTGATGGGGCAAAAGAGTGGGCTTCATCAAATCCCAGTTCAGGGTCACGTCCAGTGAATCCGAAAGTTTCAAAGGCAAAATTGAGGAGTAAAACTTTGCAGTTTTCAAATTCTAAATATATCAGTTTGATCAGCTCATCAAGGCGCATATTTCTATCCTTTCGGAAGTCTGAAATTCAAAGTTTGAATTTTTGGGGTTTCTCTGACAAACCCATATCCAGCTCCAGGTCCAGTTCTTGCAAATCAAGTGGATAGGGTTAATCCTAGAAGAAGATGGATTGGTCACCTACATAAGTGAAGGAGTTCATGTTTCAGAGGGAGATGAGGCTAAGGCTTTACATAAGGAGATTACAAGCGATCTCGATAGGTATGACTCATCGAGGTATGTTTTGAGATTTGTTCATGATTAAGTTTATGGTATGTTTGTCTTCATGTTATTACAGTTAGTACAATCTTGATTTTAGATTTGTTGTATCACCTTAACAAAATTATGAATGCATGATAGAAGATATTCATTGGTTAGGGTGTTGACACTTATGATTGTACTAATGCATTATGGTGTTGTGTGAGGTTGAGGTTGTCTGCTAACAAGATACAGGTACATCACAAAAGACAAATCAGGCTCCATGACCATGAAAACATGAAGACAAAAACTCATCCATAATCTTTGTTCTACTTACGAGGTATGTATGACTTTGTTATATTATGCTTAACCTATGAGACATGCAGGTTCTAGCTCAGGATCTCTAAATCATTGAAGAGGTTGTTTAGGTATGTTGTACATAACCAAGTAGGTATACTAATCCAGGTATGTTTCCCATGAATCTTACCTTGTGTTAGGATCCCTTATATAAGTATACTTGGAATGATTGGTTATGCTTATTCATAAAGTTAGTAATCAAGGGATTATGCATATTATATCTTTTATCAATGATATGCATGAGTAAAAGAAGACTTCCCTGAAATCTTGAATACTAATGTTTATTAACTATAATCATGACTATACGTTTTCAAGATTATTTAGTACTATAATGTTTTGATAGCATTTAGAATATACTAATGAGTGTATGTTTGTGTATGAGATCATGAGGATGACTCTTGAGCATGCACAGTGGTACAGAATGAATAGAAGTTCAAAAGACATACAGAAGATCAAGCGGGAGGCAGCCACACAAACATAAAAGATAAGTATTTGAGTTGCTATTTGAAATAGTAATGATATTGCCTGCATGCATATTTGTATTCCTAGAATATATAATGCTGAGTGTAAACATTCATAGAGCATTGAACAGTATACAACTAATGTGCATATGCTTGGACAAACATTCCATTGTTGCTTGTCTAGAATGAAACCTCTTTGCTGACATGCTGAGAGTTGTGCACACTCTCGATAGTATGTTCTGGTAGAGATGGAAGGCATCTAGATAGCCACTGTATGCATACAGGATATGGGAAAGTGTTGTGCCAAAGTATTGGTCAAAATAGTTGCATCACTATGTAAATGATATCTGTATGCATAATGAGTTATCTTTTGATGATTATGAAGTATTACTAATCATGTACTTAATTTTGATTTGTAGGAAAGGTCATGGACACCGTACAAGTGGTGTATGTTCAAACAAGAACATTTACAAATCAAACAAAATAAAGAAGGCTCATGGCTAGAAGATTCTCTTAGAAAGGGGAAGAGAATCACGACAAGATGTTTGCTCCAAGTATGGTGTAATTAAAGAAGAAGTATGAATCAGGTTCTGTATAGGTACCTAGGATCGATAATAATTTGATAAGCTTAATATGAGTGATGTGGATCTCAACCTTTGATACAAGGTTGAATATGATACACATATGACATGGATGCAAGAAGGAACTCACCACAGAGTTCGAATGATATTGAGGCTCATATCAGTAGACCCATCTAACGAGAGATGGCACAGATAGATATGCAGAAGATCATTCAATACAGAAATGAAAAATGAAAGATCTCAAATTAATGCTTTACTTCCTAGGTCTGGAAGTATGGCAAGGCTCAGAAGGAATATTTCTCAACCAGGGAAAGTATGATGAGAAATATGACTTGAGGTGTTGGAATGGCCACTCTTATGGATTCCAGCTTGAAGCTGTTATGGGATAACTCATCAGAGTTAGTGGATATAACTCTGTACAGTCAAATTATTGGGTCTTTGATATATCTAACATATACTAGGTTAGATATATGCTTTGTTATGATCACCTTGAGTTAGTATCTAGTGGAAACTAGATGTGTTTACCTGATAGTTGCAAAGTATGTGATGAGGCACATAAAGGACACGATAGAATTTGATCTATGCTATCTTGAAGATCATGACTTCAGATGGTTATTCAGATTCTGTTTGGGCAGGAAGTGTATCAGACAAGAAGAACACATCGAGAGGATGTTATTGTCTGGGATTAGCCATGATCTCGTGGTTTAGCTGGAAGCAGTCTAGTGTGACTCTCAACACAAGCGGAATATATGGCTGCTTTCTCTGCTAGTTGTGAATAAGTTTGGCTTTAGGATTGTTTGACTTAGAGATAGAACCAACTGAGATCCTATGTGATAATTAGAGTTGTATCAAGATGACATAGAATCTAGTGTTCCATGATAAATCAAAGAACATAGGGAACTAACAAGATATGACATAGAAAGGAACTCTAAAAGTTTGAATTTGTAACAGGTTACCGTTGTACTAACCAAGCCTCTACGTCAAGTGAAGAAGTTACCAACCAAACCTCTGTCTCGAGTGAAGTTTGAATACTTCCGAGACAAGCTTGGTGTAGTTCAAAAGGACCCTCCTCGAAAGGGGGAGTAGTATAGTCACTACTGATGAGATTGTCTCAAAAAACAACAAGGTCGTTGATGAGGTAACCTGTTCCCTACACCCAGTTACTTAGAAATTTTTAGATTTAGGACTCTTATACTTAGAATACTTAGATTTACTTATACATGCTAGTTGTGATGTATACATGTTTTGATGTTAGATATATTAGTAAGAATACATGCTAGATGTGATGTATACATGTTTTGATGTATTAGTAAGAATACATGCTAGTTGTGATGTATACATGTTTTGATGTTAGATGTATTAGTAAGAATACATGCTAGATGTGATGTATACATGTTTTGATGTATTAGTAAGAATACATGCGAGTTGTGATGTATACATGTTTTGGTGTGATGTATACATGTTTTGATGTATTGGTGAGAATACATGCTAATGTGATAACTGCTCTTGTATAGATGAGAATACAGAAAGGGATTGGATCATCCCTGGACTTTCAGTCCTAAAGAGAGCCGTAGACGTGAGGTCTCCGAGAATGAAGTCCTTAGTGGACAGTTGAGGGGATTGGATCATCCCTGGACTTTCAGTCCTAAAGAGAGCCGTAGACGTGAGGTCTCCGAGAATGAAGTCCTTAGTGGACAGTTGAGGGGATTGGATCATCCCTGGACTTTCAGTCCTAAAGAGAGCCGTAGACGTGAGGTCTCCGAGAATGAAGTCCTTAGTGGACAGTTGAGGGGATTGGATCATCCCTGGACTTTCAGTCCTAAAGAGAGTCGTAGATGTGAGGTCTCCGAGAATGAAGTCCTTAGTGGACAGTTGAGGGGATTGGATCATCCCTGGACTTTCAGTCCTAAAGAGAGCCGTAGACGTGAGGTCTCTGAGAATGAAGTCCTTAGTGGACAGTTGAGGGGATTGGGATCATCCTTGGACTTTCAGTCCTAAAGAGAGTCGTAGACGTGAGGTCTCCGAGAATGAAGTCCTTAGTGGACAGTTGAGGGGATTGGATCATCCCTGGACTTTCAGTCCTAAAGAGAGCCATAGACGTGAGGTCTCCGAGAATGAAGTCCTTAGTGGACAGTTGAGGGGATTGGATCATCCCTGGACTTTCAGTCCTAAAGAGAGCCGTAGACGTGAGGTCTCCGAGAATGAAGTCCTTAGTGGACAGTTGAGGGGATTGGGATCATCCCTGGAATTTCAGTCCTAAAGAGAGCCGTAGACGTGAGGTCTCCGAGAATGAAGTCCTTAGTGGACAGTTGAGGGGATTGGGATCATCCCTGGACTTTCAGTCCTAAAGAGAGCCGTAGACGTGAGGTCTTCGATAATAAAGGGATTGGGATCATTCCTGGACTTCAGTCCAAAAGAAGAGCCGTAGACGTATGTCTCCGATAATGAAGGGATTGGGATCATTCCTGGACTTCGGTCCGAAAGAAGAGCCGTAGACGTATGTCTCCGATAATAAAGGGATTGGGATCATTCCTGGACTTCAGTCCGAAAGAAGAGCCGTAGACGTATGTCTCCGATAATGAAGGGATTGGGATCATTCCTGGACTTCGGTCCGAAAGAAGAGCCGTAGACGTATGTCTCCGATAATAAAGGGATTGGGATCATTCCTGGACTTCAGTCCGAAAGAAGAGCCGTAGACGTATGTCTCCGATAATGAAGGGATTGGGATCATTCCCGGACTTCGGTCCGAAAGAAGAGTCGTAGACGTATGTCTCCGATAATGAAGGGATTGGGATCATTCCTGGACTTCGGTCCGAAAGAAGAGCCGTAGACGTATGTCTCCGATAATGAAGGGATTGGGATCATTCCTGGACTTCGGTCCGAAAGAAGAGCCGTAGACGTATGTCTCCGATAATGAAGGGATTGGGATCATTCCTGGACTTCGGTCCGAAAGAAGAGCCGTAGACGTATGTCTCCGATAATGAAGGGATTGGATCATTCCTGGACTTAAGTCCGAAAGAAGAGCCGTAGACGTATGTCTTCGATAATGATAGGACTGGATCGTCCCTGGACTTCGGTTCAAAAGGTACATGACTGGTTTACATCATTCCTTGACGATGCTGATGATCGTATGATGACGATGCTGATGATCGTGCGGTGATGATGCTGATGATCGTATGATGACGATGCTGATGACGATGCTGATGATCGTATGATGACGATGCTGATGATCGTATGATGATGATGCTGATGATCGTGCGGTGATGATGCTGATGATCGTATGATGACGATGCTGATGACGATGCTGATGATCGTGTGATGACGATGTTGATGACGATACTGATGATCGTATGATGACGATGCTGATGATCGTGTGATGACGATGCTGAAGATCGTGTGATGACGATGCTGATGATCGTGTGATGACGATGCTGATGATCGTATGATGACGATGCTGATCGTGCTGCTGTTGATAGTGTGATGATGATGCTGCTGATCGTGTGATTACGATGCTGATGATCGTAATGTTGATATTGATGTTGACATTGATGTACCAGTAACTGTTTGAGTTACTGATGAAGACAAATTGAAGAAAGCTTCCAATGATTTATAGATGTATCATATATGATGTTGATGACTCCTTGCTCGTGCAGATGTTGTTATAATATCCTTCTCATTAAGGGGGAGTGTTGAGATATTGTAACTTCAAAGAATATTATATTTGTACTTTATTATTCCAGAGATGTTTCATTCCTCCGTGAAGATCTTATTGTATATCCGGAGATGTTTATTCCTCCGTCGGAATGTGGTAACTCGGGTTATTAGACTTCCCTAGTAGGGGTCGGCCCTGTATGTGTTATGTGGGTCAAAGGGTTATTAGACCACCCTAGAGGGGTCGGCCCAGTTAGTTGTAGTGGGGTATTTAACCTATTGGTTAAATACGAGCCTACGTGTACTTATGTAAAATACATATCAGAGTAGTGTATAAATAGAGGAGGTGTGTTCCTCATTACACACACTCACTCACTTGAGAAAGGCGCATTTGTGGAGGAGAGGTCTGCTATGGAGGAGAAGGAGCTTATGCTCAGGGTTTGCATCTTTGTATATTGCTGGTCATCTATATTGAGGAAGCTTTGCTGGGTTTTCTACCCCATGAGGGTTTCCCAGGATAAATCTTTGTCTCTTGTGTTTATGCTATGCTTGTTGTTTCTTCAGTGATCCTGTATATGCTATTATTGTGAAATGGAATGTAATGCTGCTATTTTCTGTCTTAGCATATTGAATTTTAACAATACATACATCAGTGCATGATCTACCTGATCACACATAAGTACACGATCTACTTGATCATACAATGCATCCTCCTGATACATACATCAGTACATGATCTACCTAATCATACATAAGTACATGATCTAACTGATAATACAATGCATCCACCTGGTACATAAATACATGATCAACCTGATCATATCAAGAATCCAACATGATGCATATACAAATACATGATCCAACTGATCATATCAAGCATCTAACATGCTGCATATACAAATACATGATCCAACTGATCATATCAAGCATCCAACATGATGCATATACAAATACATGATCCAACTGATACATATACAGAGCAGTAACTGGAGCATCATTTTGATGCTCATCATCCAGCGCTTACAACCACAGCCATGGGAAGGATCCTCCTCTCACCATGCTTAGAATGGCTCCTGCAAATGTGTCCATCACTTCTTCCTCGAAGTGTCATCAATCTGAAGAACACCAAGCCTCTCTCTGAAGTACTCGAACTTCACTCTGGCTAGTGGCTTTGTCAATACATCTGCAACCTACTCATCCATTGCAACATACTCTACTTCGGCTATACTCAGTGCTACACAAGACTGCTTCTTGCTAAACCAAGAGATCACACATGAGCCCATACTGAAGTAGAACCTAGGAGTGCTCTTCTTATCTACAACACTTCCTGCCCAATCTAAATCAACATAACCCTGCAGGTTAAACTTTTGATTCGCATCATACTTGAGTCCATAATCAACCGTACCCTTCGGGTACCTCAGAATATGCTTTACAACAACCAGGTAAACACTCCTTGGATCCGTTAGGAACTGGGTCAATGTGTTCACCGCAAAGCAAATATCTAGTCTCATGTTCGTCAGGTACATCAAAGACCCAATCATTTGACGATGCATAGTGATATCAACCGGCTCAGATGAAGCATCACACAGAAGCTTTAGGTTGGATGCCATAGGTGTGGCCATGGCCTTGCAGTCCATCATCTCGAATCTTTTCAGGATCTCTACTGCATACTTCCCTTGTCCAAAAAAGATTCCATCTGCACTCTGCCACACCTCCATACCTAGAAAATAGTGCATCATCCACAAGTTCTTCATCTCGAACTCAGCAGCAAGCTTCTGTTGCGTGTCGGCAATCAATCTATCTTCACCTGTAATAAACAGGTCATCCATATACAAAAGTAGTATCACTGGATTGCCTTCCTCAACCTTGTAGTATAGGTTGGAATCCTCTTTACTCTTGGTAAATCCCAAACTGGATAGAAAGCTACCATACCAAGTTATGCACATATATGATTCCCTGTCATGTGTCTCAAAACCAAGTGGCTGCTCCACATACACTTCTTCTTCAACTACACCATTCAAGAAAGCTATCGTGAAATCCATTTGGTGTATCTTCCATTTCATCACTGTAGCCAGAGCCAGTACGGATCTAATGGAATTGTATCTGGCTACAGGAGCAAAAGTCTCTATGCTACCACCTGCAACATGCTTGATCTTGTAGATACTCTTGGAAGTCACTACAGACTCCCCTTCAGGTCTTCGGACTACATCCCAAACATCTTCATGATTGACTGATACTCCTCGATCATGGCATTCTTCCCAGGTCCTGGTAACTTCAATATCTTCAATATTTTCAATAGATAACTTTGTTGCTGAACAAATGTTGTAGTCCTTGTTTTGTAGGTGATGGTATAGAATCTTTCCTACACAACAAGTTAAATTGCATGATTAGAAAACATCTCATAGTTTTCAGAACAAATTCTTACACATAAAAAAAAAATGTCATACAGTCATGCAATTATCTTAGCCAATGCTTCAATACAACATTTATCCATATCTTGTAACTTTCTAGATGCCTTCCAATCTCTACCAGAACATTGTTAAGAGTGTGCACAACTCCCAACATGTCAGCAAAGAGGTTTCATTCTAGATAAGTAGCAATGGAATGTTGTACAATTCCATAGGCCACTTACCCATGTATATTAGTAGTATATTGTTCATCAATGCAACTATTCTAATATGCATAATACACAACCTAATTCTAGGAACATGAGTATATACATTATTGAACAGTATTATTTAAACAATAAAATATGCAAGGAATGATAATTCAAATACTTATCTTTGTTTGTTTGTTGGGTTGACTCCCTCTCAGTCTCTGCTTCTTTTCTGCGACTCCATTTTGATGTGGATTGTGAGAAATGGTCAACTCCCTTTGAATATCTACACCCTTGCAGAAACTACTGAAGTGTGCTCCTTCTTGATCTTTGCTTCCTTGCAGGAACAACTGGAGTGTGCTCCCTCTTGATCTTTGCTTCCTTGCAGGAACAACTGTAGTGTGCTCCCTCTTGATCTTTGCTTTTTGGATTACCTATCCTTGAACTTATATCCATCACTATGCATGCTTATTAGTATCATCATTGTGTTATCCTTGAGGTCTCATACATAATCACACATTCGTTAGTATAATCTTAATACTATCATAACACAATAATCTTAAACATGTATAGTCATGATCATTTCAAACATAGATAATAAACATTAGTATTCAAGGTTTCAGGGAAGTCTTACTTTACTCATGCATATTCTTATTTGATCATAGGACTCTTCTGGTTGGTTAAATCATCAATCAAGATAAGAGACATAAAATGCATAAACCCTTGATTACTTACATTTCTAACTTTATGAATAAACATAACCAATCATACCAAGTATACTTATATAAGGGATCCTAACACAAGGTAGGATTCTAACTTGATATAGGAAAACATACCTGGATTGGTATGTTAGCTAGTTATGTCTAACATATCCACATGATGTCTTCTTGTTCTCTTCAATGACTTGTGATAGTACCCTGCATATCTCATAGGTTAACCATTATAGAACCAAGTTATACATACCTCGCAAATAGATCTTCTAAGTGATTCATGACAATGGATGAATCTTTGTCCTCATGTCATCATGATCATATGTTCTTGAACTAGAACATGATTTGTCTTTCTTGGTGTACCTTTCATGTTAGCGGACAACATAAACCTCATACAACACCATAATGCATTAGTACAATCATAAGTGTCAACACCCTAATCAATGCATATCTTCTATCATGCATTCATAATTTTATTAAGGTGATACGACAAGTCTAAATTTAATCAAGATTGTACTAACCATAATAACATGAAGACAAACATAACATAAACTTAATCATGAACAAATCTCGAAACATACCTAGATGAGTCATACCTGTCAAGATTGCTTGTAATCTTCTTATGTAAGGCCTTAGCCTCATCTCCCTCTGAAACAGGAACTTCTTCACTTATGCAGGTGACCAATCTGTTCTCTTCTAGGATTAACCCAATCCACTTGATTTGCAGGAACTGGAACTGGACCTGGATTAGGGTTTGTTAGAGAAACCCTAAAAATTCAAATTTTGAATTTCAAACTTCTGAAAGGATAGAAATATGCACCTTGATGAGTTGATCATGCTGGTATACTCATAATTTGAAAACTGCAAAGTTTCACCCCTCAAATTTTCCTATGAAACTTTCAGATTCACTAGACATGACCCCGAACTAGGGTTTGATAAAGCCCACCCTTCTGCCCAATCAAAAGGTTTGATCCAAATCTCTAAGCTTCTATTTTTCGAAGGAGCTTCCATCTATGGTCACAGATTTAAAAAATTTCCATTTATGCAGAAGCCCTAATTTTCAACTTTTCCGATCAAAGTCCCGAACTAGGGTCTGATCAAGCCTGGCCTTCTGTCCAACCAAAAATCCTGATCTTGGTCTCTAAATTTCGATTTTGATGAGTAGAATTTAGCCGTAGTCTCCAATTACAAAAATTCTCTGAGAGAGATTTATGCCAAGTGTCTCAACGTGGCCTGTTTATGGGATAATTGCTATCATTATTACATGCGCATGTTCAACCCTGAAATTATCAATGTTGCCAGAGAGCATTTTGATGTTGCTCTGTGGTTTTCCTTGCTCGAAAACATGGAAATTAAAAATTTCCTTGGCGTATTTGATTGTTTGAAAAATGAAGAATTTGTATTTATTTTGGGTTGAGAGCAATGTAAACTTAGTACTATTTATAATCACTCAATGTCTGCATACTATAATGTTGGTGAAGTACAGAACATATACAAAAAGTCATTCAATGATGTACTTATCCAATATGGAGATATAGGTAAACAAACATACATGTTGTTTATAGATGAAGGGCAATATCAATCAGCAGACAATTGCAAGGAAAACTGCTTGAAAATGCCAACTAGTTGGAAATTTGACGGTTCACAAGAGAGAGATATAACTATAAAAGCAATGTTGTGTTCTATGTTGAATTATCTCGGGCCTCGTTAAAAAATGGAGTGTTGGTTAAAAACATTGAATTTGAAATGATCATCATATTATACAAAAAAAAATCATTTAGTGAGTTGTATATTTTTTACAACTCCTGCATTTAACTGATGTAAGTTTTATTGCACAGTTCTCATATTATTTATGGAAATCGTACCATGTATCTGGTAATGTGTTTCAAAAATTGTTGAACATGAAAGCAACATACTTAGAAAGATTGAACCATAAAATTTTATTGACTGGGTTGTGCGTGTGTGTTTTTTGTCTACAAATAGTACTAGAAGATTTGTTTATAGTAAACCATTGATAATTTTTTATTTCAATGGCCTTTTCTTACATGCATTGCATAGAAAACAGAAACCCGGATTGCAACGACCACCGGAGTTCGAAACATCAACAAAGTATTATTTTATACAGCCAGGAGTAAGGGAATTTTTTGAAAAATGCTTTAGTATTTTTGAGGTTGGTGTATGGACATCTGCTCAACAAAGAAACATTGATGAGTTTTTTCCTAGATTATTAGAAAGAATGGGATTGAAAAGGGAACTATTTAGATTAATTTTAACAAACGAATATTGTTCTTCCATAGCCAGAGAGGGTTTTCAGGGTGATTGAAATCCTCATGTATTTTGCAAGCCTTTGAGTGTAGTTTGGGACACTTTGATCCATGGTTGGGATCAGACAAATACTGTGATTGTCGATGACTCCAAAGAAAAAAAGGTTTCTAACGAGGAAGGAAAGTATATTATAACAAAAACTTATACTTATGACAAAGTCAAGGACACATTTTTTTTAGATCGATTATGGCCATGCTTGCTGCAGCTGAATGGCGTGAGCGATGTGAGGCCAATTGTGAATAAATTGAAAATGGAAGTATTTTGTTAAATAATACACTCGGATGCTTGCTTTTACTAGTATGTTCAATTTCACTGTGATTATAATTATTGTAAAGTGTCGAGTTTGGTTTCTGAAAATGCAAAATCAGAGTTTGAAATTGCTAAAATCTGTTTTAAAATTTCAAGATTAAGTATTGGATGTGTAAAAAGTAGCCTTCCAAAATGGAAAGTGGCAATGTGCCCTTGGAAAATCAGATGAATGGGGGAACCATCGAAGGATAGAACTGGAGAAACTTTGTACTTGGATAATTGTAATGTTTTATCATCTTAAAAGAATTTTAGTTAGTTTCTCTTTTCCTTTCTTTTGTTGTGTATAAAGTTTCCTTGATTCATTTTGTTTTTTCATACATACATCTAGTACTTCTATTTAAATTGTATTGTTAAATCATAAAACATATAAATTTGTGTGCTTTATTTATGATTCATATGATTTATATGCAGGTTATGCATCAGTAAATTTCTTTACTTGATTCATATTGTTTCACATTCTGCAATTACATAACAGTCATTATCATCATATTAAGTTAATTTGCTAAGTTAAGTTATTAAGCATATAATTAATAGCTCCTTAACTAGGATTATGCCTATCATTATAAGAACATATAGGAGGCATCCATCCATCAATGAGGTTGTGACATGGTGTTCTTGGTTATCGGTCTATGAAATGGTGTTTTGTTGAATTCCTGCTAGTCCTCTACTATGTAGGTTAATAATTCTTTGTTGTACTCTAGCAACACTATCATTAGAACTTTTCAGTATTTGTTCAAGTGAAAGGGGTCATCTAGTAGGTGATATGATAAGGATATCCCTTCTATTTTCCTGCGTAGGTGCAACTGTACCAGGAATTACAGTCAGTTGTGGGACTATTTGTTGTTCAGAGGTAGATGCATGTGACTAGCTATGAGTGACAACCGATGATGTTCTTGTCGGAGGAGGTTTATGAGTATTATGTTTAGGAATATTTTACATCAGGCCCTCCTTCTAGTGCCATTTGTTGAGGCCTCGAGTGTGTATTTGCTGGAATGGGTTCCAAAGCTCTCCACGGAGGGAGAAAACCCATCTAGAGGCTTCGCATAATCCTACGCAAGTATTACCCTATCCTCGAGTTCTTTGGGTTGGTGATATCCCATGGATACAAAGGCCTCTGCTGGAACTTGTGGTTTTGATACTAAAAGGATCTGTCTTCCAATGAAGGAAAACAAAGTGTGTTCACTCTGAAACAAATCTACCTAGGAAGGAAAATCTAAGCTAAGTTAGACCTACTCTAAAAGGTGTCTTGTTTAAATGCAGATTAACTTGATGTGAAAATAAATAAGTACATTTATCCACTTAACAAAAATGTGAAGAAGATCAATTCCTTATTTGCTTAAGTTACAATCAATCAATTAAAATTAACTAAATGCAATATTAAGTGCTTAATCTCATTCAACATTAACCTGTAACCAATATGTCAATTGAAAAATTCACATAGATTATAATTTACTGTAAATCATTTCCAAAAATTGATAAATATTTTAGTTGAAGAAATTCAATTAAAACATAATACATACACAGATCTAACATAAGGAAAAATCCAGATTAACAATCTCTGCATGAAATAATATTTGCAAAGGATTAAACAGCATAGATAATAACTTGAGTAGAAATCAATATTTACCAAAGAAATTTGATCAGTGAACAAAAGATGATGCAAGAGAATAACTTTACTGTATTAATGAAATTCTATAAGAAATTACAAGCTCAGCATAAAACAGAGCATCTCCAGTCTTCTTTTGTCGATTTCTACCCCAAAAATGATCATCCCTTTCCTAAGAGAGATCTACCCCTAAAATAATAAATTACAAAAATAATACAAAAGATAAATTCCCCTTAAACAGGGATTACAAAATCAGAATATTCTATTTAGTGAGGAAATCTTCCCACTTGTCCCAAGCTTCTATCAATTCATCTATATCTAGATAACGAGGAGATTCGAGCCCTAGCTCGGTATGACACATGAATCTTTCAATCTCATTTTTGGCTATTTTATGCCACGTGTCGATAAACATATAGATCTTGGCCTCCAAGGAAACAGGTTACTTAATCAACCAATCCACGTCTTCAATTTGGATATGTTCAATCTGTAGGATTTTCTCCTTGACTTGATCACAATGGGCTTCGACCTATTCTATCATCAATTTTGGTGGATCTGCCCCCTCAATGAGCCCCATTGCAGGGAATTCCAATATCTCCATGAGATTGTCTAAGGCATACCATCTTCTTCTGCAAAGGGCTTGAGCCTGGTTGATAGTATCCTATACCATGTCAATAACATTTTCCCAAGCTCGCATAGCATTTCGGATCCTTCTGAATTTGAGGCTGTCCAACTCAGGGATATCAGCTGGCTTATATTCAATATACTTTTTCCAAGCCAAGGTAGTAAATAGATTAGCTAGAAGCTGATGATGCTCCAAGTTGACTTGATTGGCTAGGTCCTTGAACTCTTGCTATGAAAACCTAGAAAACACAGAGGAGGTTGCACTTGCAGTTGCATCCTTTAGTTGTTGTTCAATCACAACTATCTTTTCAGCATTGGCAGTGTCCAAAGCTTCAGCATCTTGCAATTGGACTTGAAGAGAAGCATTATGTTTTTGAGATCCTCCTTCCTGACATCAATTTCTTTATTCAGTGTGATTACTGAATCAAAATTGGCACCTGCAAAAGCACCCATGTCAGCAACAGTATCTAGTGCTTCTTATTGTATGTCACCTAATTGCTTGGCACAAATTATTTGACTAGGAAAGGGGCCCTGCAACACATCCTGATCTATGCCTCTTTTGTTACCCTTCTTCACCATTACTTTAGCCTTTTTTCTATAGAAATAATCTCCAAGGGAGGTTACAATATCTTCCTCATAAGTAGCTACCAATTCAGTGGAAGATGTAGCCACATCTCCTATTGCAATTATTCGAGTTGTCTGAGTAATAGTGGTATTAGGTATTGTCATAGTAATCTGAGAGGTGGTTAGTGGAGAAGGGATAAATTCAAGTACTGAGGGTAAAGAGGTTGGAGTAGGGATTGAATTGAAAATTTTAGGAAGTGAAAAAGATGCATCAGAAACTAATGGTGAAGATGGAACAACTGGGATTTGGACATCATTGGCTGGTGGTGATGAAATAGATGATGGTGGTTGCAGAGAGACAGTTGTAGACTGGATGTTTGCAACTATTGATGGTGGAATGGAAAGTGGAACTGATAGGGTTGGAGATGGAACAATAATGGAATTTATTGCATGAAATAACTGGGATATGATGGATGGTGGTGTTACCCCAGAAGATAAAGTGGAAAGATCTTGAATGGATGGAATTAAGAGTGTTGAAGTTGTGGTATCAATAGTAGTAGTGGTTTCAAGAGACTGTTGATATGGGACAAGATCATCCATGACTATGGCATCCAACACATCTGCGATCTTCTGAGAACTTTCAGTTTCTTCCAACACCACAGTCACAAAAGGAAGTGTTTCATCTTCCACATCACTGTCCTCAATAGTAAGAGTAGGAATCTCAGAGGAAAACGTTTGAATTTTCTGTCTTGTAGCTGGTTTACTCAGAACAATCACTTTAACATCAATAATCAAGTTGGCTGTAGCAGCCACTTGAATATCAGTAGTGGGTCTGGGTACTGCAACCACTTGGGTATCTTTCACCGAACTCATCTTTGCTAATTTCTACTTCAATTACTGAGATGTATGCATCCACATCTTTCATTCTGCAACAGTTTTCAACTTCGGAGTATCCTCCATAAGGCCTTTGCTTTTGTCTCCATCCGGGTAGGTCAGCATCAATGGAGCACTGGCTTTGTGAGCTTCCTTTTCTTCCCTATATTTTCTTGTTTGCTTATCAAGCTTGATTTCCATGCTTCTATAGCTCAAAACCTTGGTTTTAAGCTCCTGCTGATACTGAAAGATATGGCTCTATTCTTCTTTGCTTTTTTCCCTCAGCAAGACTTTAGAGAAAATATTAACTCCTTGATAAATATATTCATCAGTGATGTGTTGATGTGTATAAGAAATACTCATATGTGCATGTTTGAAATGAGCCTCCAGAAATCCTTTGGGGTCATGAGTTTTTTTGGGAGCAAATCCCAATTTCAAAGAAACAATCCTTTCTCCCAGTGTTGCAGCCCAAGTTGAAGTTGGGATAAACAAAGGCCCAAGGTTTAAAGGAAACTTAGGTCATCCCTTCCTTTTGGGACCAGTGAGCTTAAGGTAGACACCATCTGTAACAGTCTGATAAGATATATCCTCAAGTAACAGTCTGTCAGGGACAACTCTTGGTAGCAAATGTATAGTACTTCTTCCCCAGACTCTAATGTAAGCAAAGGCTTCTCCCACATACGAGTCACCCAATGTATGGATGAGATTTCTGGCATCAGGAGAAAAGGCAAGGGCATCTTCCCTGAAAATATGCTGGTAAATTGCACCAAATAAATGGTCACAGATGCCATAGAGCAAGGGAACAAAATTGCTTTCCCATAAGGTAGAACAATAAATATGAATAGGGGGTGAGGAGTTATTCCAACTCCACCCCATGGTGGGATACTGAAACTCTATACAGAAAACATCAATTACAAATGCAGAGAAAAAGAAGTATGGCTTCCTTGTAGCTGTTGTTTTTTGATATTTCTCAAGGGTTGTCTTTAACTCTGCTGATAAAATTGAAGCCCAAGGGAATGAGTGCCTCGTTGTCAGGACATGATGAGCGATAGGAGCCCATTCAGCTTTGAATACTGAAAAATTAGGGAGACCATAAAGTCTACAGAGCATGTCTTCCAGACGAGAATAAGGCTATTTGAACTAGGAAATTGGGTATAAATTATCAGCCCTGGGAATGAAATTTTTCGGTCTGTGCATCCAAGACTTCAGCATTTCATTGAAATTGTACTTAGTCTTTGACGACTCAAGGAATGCAACATTGAGGGGTTGAACAGTTGGTTTTAGGGCATAAGCTCTGGTAAAAACCTCAGCGCGAAAAGTAGCCAATTGAGACCCTGTGCTATCATTGAAAGAATGGTCTTTAGGGTTAGCATGGTCTATAATCCACTTAACTACATCAGTGTAGCAAAGGATAACAGGTCTAGCAGCTATAGCATGGAGTTGTGAATCCCTAATATTTTCATAGGCGGAGTAGTCACTATGAATATCAATTAGGTCGTCATTGTCAAAGATGGAGTAAATTTTGGACCAATCGATTTGGTATGTCTCAAAAACATTATCGCTGGTGTCGGCAAGGATGTCGAAGTTTGGATCTTTGTTCAAAAGATCTTTCTGAGGATTTTTTCAGTGAGTGTTGTGAGACATGTTTGAAAAACTGGAGAAATATGATGAATAAATAAACACCAATAAGAAAAAAAAAATCAAAATAGCAAAAAACCTTGAACAATTGAATAAGAAAGTGACACAAAGCCAGCCTGTGCAAACTGGAAAAAATGGCGAAAACGACCCCTGGTAAAAAGTCGTGAAAACAACCCCTGGTAAAAAGTCGCGGAAATGACCCCTAGTAAAAACTCGCGAAAACAAGCCCTGGTAAAAACTCGCAGTAAAATCCGCACAAATGGCGAAAACAACCCCTGGTAAAAACTGGAAGTAAAATCCACACAACAAGCAATTTTCGAAAATGAAAAATGATAAAATAAAACATAAAAAAAATCAACATATTTATTAATTCCATCGGGTTACATATGGGCCGTAAGATTAAGAAAAATCGATGGCTGAGATCTAAACTGGGGAATGCGGAAGACAAGTTGCGGGGGTTTAATTTTTCGGAAATATATACAACGTTCCCGCAATCCGCAATCTGCAATTGCGGGTTTCGAGACCAGATCTCCAAATAAAAACAAAACAAAGTGTCATCACTTCCTATGATGTCAGTTCTCTCTTTGAGGCTCACACGTGTGAGATTTTGTCCTTACAAAATAGAGATCAATTCATGTATAACCAAAATGGTCAAGACCGGAAAAATATAAATAACAAGGAGGGTCGTTCGATCCTTCGTTTAGTAGATAGTTGTGAACAGCAATATCCAGCAATTCACCTGTGTCCAAACTGGTGAACACAAGAAGGATTGGACGACCCTTCTGGCAGTCTAGAACTAGTATAAAAAGAAGAATGGATAGAAGAAGGGTCAGTCGCCCCTTCATTCATGATGGAATTGTGCAAATATTCAACCTACGAAGTATAGGCTATCAATTCATGTATATCCTAAATGGTGAAGACTGCAAAAATACTAATCACAAGAAGGGTCGGCCGACCCTTCATTTAATCTGAAAAAAATGGCAAAAATGACCCCTAGTAAAAAATTGCAGTAAAATCCACACAGCAGGTAAATTAAGGTTGCCATCTATTCAATGCATGTAAATTCTATTTTTAATACCATAAATATTTTCAAATTATTGGGTGGCCTACATATACTTTCGTCCAATTTTAAGTCTTAGGTCATTTGATGTCATGGAGGAAGAATATACCTTTGGAAGTGGGAATTGTTCTTGCATGCATTGGAGCAAGCTTAAACCCCTAGATTTGCATATATATCAAAGATTCAAAATGATTATAACTTTGTTCCATATGTGTCATGTGACTTTGCATTGTAGCTCTCTTACCTGATTCTTTGAACTTTTCTTTGAGCTAGTTGTTAAGTTATTGCATCAGTTTTGTTGGACCTGGTCCCAGATAGAATGTGCAGTCAACAAGGTTCTAGAGTCTATTTGAGTCTATCTAAATTAACCTTCCCCCCTTGATATTGACCAAGGGGGAAAGGAGGAAACCGAATCATACAGTACTCAGATCCCCGTGCATTCCATTTTTTCTATTATCTATCCTTTCCTATCATTCTTGCACCTCTAGCGATAAAGGAATTTCTCTGAGCCATCCATCTTGCATGATCGACCTGGTACCATTGATCTTCTTCCATGCTTCACCCCAAGGCCTTCCACGGTATTCAATCTCTCAAATGTCACCTTCCTCGCACCTTAGATCTATGTAGTTGTTATCAATTGTCGATATGGCCCTTGTCTGCATCCTTACCGTCCAAAGCTACGGCCTTTATCGAGGTTCAGGAATTTGGAACGTGTCGATACTCCTTGCATGTTAGATCTGCGAACTAAACCTCTGTCGCTGATGCCTTTGCCCCCCAGATCTGCACCGTCGAAACATGAAGTCCCTACCAAAAGTTTGCAAATATGAAAAGTCCATTTCCCTGCGCATCTCAAATCACTGAAGTGCCTGTCATCCATACATCTATCCTTTCGCCCGTCAATCAAATTTCTAACTTGCTCGTGGGCTAGCAACACTCCTCCCATGCTTAAACCGTGCTATATTACTTTAGCGAACAACACATATGGTCGTCGATCTCCATCAAGCTTCTGTAACCATCGATCTCTGTCAAGATTCTGGAAGTCGAGTAAAATATGGGCTTTAAGATTAAGACAAATCGACGGCTTAGATCTAATCTACGGAATGCGGAAGACGAGTTGCAGGGGTTTATTTTCTTGGAAATATATACAACGTTCCCGCAATAGGCCATTGCAGGTTGCGGGACTACAGCTCGAAATAAAAACAAACCTAAGTTTCCGCAGTCCGCATTTTGGGTTGCAGGTTGCGGAAACGCATGCCACAAATTCATTATTCAAACAGTTCCCGCATCCACAATCATTTATAACTAGATATCCACTTCAACAATCTACAGCATGATATGATGGGGCGTGCATTTTTCTCAAACCATGAATTATGGCAGGCATTGTCTCAGAGCAGTTTTGACTACTTTTTCCATACTTTATCAATTTCCAAAGTTTCACATAATGATGTCAAATTGCAACACTCACACATTCCATGTCACCACTTCGTATGGTGTCAATTCTTTCTTTGAGGCTCACACGTGTGAGATTTTTTCCTACCAAAATAGAGATCAATTCATGTATAACCAGAATGGTCAAGACTGGAAAAATATAAATCACAAGAAGGGTCAGTCGATCCTTCGTTTAGTAGATAATTGTGAACACCAATACCCAACAATTCACCTATATCCAAACTGGTGAACACAAGAAGGATCGACGACCCTTCTGGCAGCCTATAACAAGTATGAAAATAATATTGGGTAGAAGAAGGGTCGGCCTCCCCTTCATTTATGAGGGAATTGTGCAGATATTCAGGATACAAAGGATAGGATGTCAATTCATATATATCTAGAATGGTGAAGACTGGAAAAAGGGTCGGCCGACCCTTCATTTAAGCTGTAAAAAATGGCAAAAATGACCCCTAGTAAAAACTTGTAGTAAAATCCACATAGCAAGTAATTTTCGAAGATGAAAAATAATAAAAGGAAACAGAAAAATATCAACATATTTACTAATTCCGTCGAGTTATATCTGGGCCGTAAGATTAAGACAAATCGGCGGCTAAGATCTAATATGTGGAATGCGAAAGACGTGTTGTGGGGGTTTATTTTTTGGAAATATATACAACGTTCCCACAATCCGCAATCCGCAACTGCGGGTTGCGGGACTACAACTCAAAATAAAAACAAACCTGAGTTTCCACAATCCGCATTTCGGGTTGTGCATTACAGAAATGCATGTCGCAAATCCATTATTCAAACACTTCCCGCAATCCGCAATCATGTATAAATAGATAGCCACTTCAACCAGCTATAGCATGATATGAAGGTGCGTGCATTTTTCTCAAACCATGAATTATGACGGGCATTCTCTCAGAGCAGTTTTGACTACTTTTTCCACACCTTGTTAATTTCCAAAGTTTCACAAACTTTTCATACGTTTCCAGAATGATGTCAGATAGCACCAGAACACCATCATGTGTCTTTCCGGCTGCATCACACATTCCATGTCATCATACATGCCATGTCATCACTTCCTATCGTGTGAGATGTTGGCCTGCCAAAATAGAGATCAATTCATGTATAACCAAAATGGTCAAGACTGCAAAAATATAAATCACAAGTATAGGCTTTCAATTCATGTATATAATGAATGGTGAATACTGCAAAAATACTAAGCACAAGAAGGGTCGGTCGACCCTTCATTTAAAAGAGAAATGAAATTTTTTTTAACCTACGAAGGTTGGGACAACAATTTCCCACTACCAACTTCCGCAGAATATGGTAGGGATTGGGACATTGCCTATGTTATAACATGTAAACAATATTTATCCATACTTCCGACTGCCGACAAGATGGATCGGACGCCCCTTCTCTTTGTAGATAATTGTGAACACCAATTATTGACAATTCACCTGTATCCACAATGGTGAACACAAGAAGGATCGAACCACCCTTCCTGTAGTCTAGAACTATTCTGAAAATAATATTGGGCAGAATAATGGTTGGCCGCCCCTTCATTCATTTATCTCGAGCCTCATTACAAAATGGGATGTTGGTTAATGACATTCAACTTCAAATGAAAACAAACCAAAGTTTCTGCAATCCGTATTGAGGGTTGCGAAAACGCATGTCACAAATCCATTATTCAAATAGTTCCCCCAATCCGCATTGTGGGTTGCGGAAAGGAACAACGCAAACATTTACAATAATCTTCCCGCAATCCTCAATTGCGGGTTGCGGGTTGTGGGCATCAAATCCGCGATTATTGGAAAACATTTACAACCGAAAACCAAAATGGTCAATCATGGAAAAATACTAAGGCTAGGCTGTCATCTCTTGTATAACTAGAATGGTCAATAATGGAAAAATCCTAAGCACAAGAAGGGTTGATCGACCCTTTGGTTAGTAGATAATTGAGAAAACCGATATCCAGCAATTCACCTGATAGTATCCAGAATGGTGAGCACAAGAAGGATCGGATAACCCTTCCTGCAGTCTAGAACTAGAATGGAAATAATACTGGGAAAATCGCATGAATTGGGGGGACCATCGAAGGAGAGAACTGGAGACACTTTGTACTTGGAGACTTGTAATGTTTTACAATCTTTAAAGAATTTCAGTTAGTTACTACTTTACTTTCTTTTGTTATATGAATCAAATTTCCTTGATTCATTTTGTTTTTTCATACATACATCTACTGACTCTGTTTTGTATTGTTAAATCATAAAAACATATAAATCTATGTGCTTGATTTATCATTCATATGATTTATATGCAGGTTATGCACCAGTCTATTTCTTTCCTTGATTCATATTGTTTCACATTCTGCAATCACAGTGGAGTCATTATTGTCATAATTTAATTTGTTAATTAGCTCATCATTGACAGGACAGTCACATTCTTTTTAATCCTTTGACTAAAATAACACAGGAATCTTTACTCTTGAAAATATGCATCAACTCTATTCGGGAATATTATTTCAGAATTGAAGGGCTCAATACAAAATGAGTATATCTTCACGATTTCCAACCCTTACTACATTTCCAAAGAAAACATCTAATCCTTTGAATAAAATAACACCGAAATCTTTAGTCTTGAAAATATGCATCAACTCTACTCGGCCATCTTTATTCAAAATTGAAGGGCTCAATACAAAACAAATATCTCTTGACGGGTTCCAACACTTACTACATTGCCAAAAATTGTTTTTTATACATTGTAAAAGAAGGCAGTCCCTTTTGTATTACCTTTTCAAATCCCTTTTTGAACGCTTCAACATGTTCCTTCATCTGTTTTGCACTAGCCTGAACATTCTCAATGTGAGAATGTTTACCAAGGACTCTCCTAGCCCAAGTTATGACTATTACCCTGTTTTCGATAGCCATTGCTTCCAGATCACCTTTTGTTAGAGTATTTAAGAAACTTATGGTACCCTAGGTTGTATCTTTTGGTATCTTATCTAAAAATTCTATGATCGCTTTACAGCTTTGTAAGCTATCATTTGCTATGGCTTCGTTTGTCTTCATAAAATCTAAATAAGGCCTCAATTTTGCAACCTCATCGATGATTGAATCCCAAATCAAATGCTTTGCACCTTGCAATGCTAGTTATCCTGTCACTTGGCCTATCATCCTCTGTTTCAAAACACGAGATGGTGGTTTTCCTTACCACTTTCTCTAATTGCATAATGATGTGGAGACGACACGCATACAACGGTATGGTATTTCGCAACTGCTCAGACCTCCATTACGTCGGGCATGTTGGTGGTGTGGAAAGATTATGGACCGTCGATCTAACTACCCGTTATCGAATAGTCATTGATCTAACCTCCCTTTTGTCATTCTCTGATGAGGTATGGCGGGTATATTCCCAAGGCCACCTGAACCAATTTTCCAACACTTGGTCATTTCCAAGATTTTCTCCAAGGTTGATCCTGAAACCCTATTTTGGCAGACTTATAACTTTCTCCTCAGGAATGATTAAGGAAAACTGAGACCATGACTAGATAGCCACTTTAACAAGCTATAGCATGATATGATGGTGTGTGCATTTTTCTCAAACCATGAATTATGGCAGGCATTCTCTCAGAGCAGTTTTTTCTACTTTTTCCATACTTTGTCAATTTCCAAAGTTTCACAAACTTGTCATACTTTTCCAGAATGATGTCAGATTCAGACATTGACTTAATGATAGCACCAGAACACCATCATGTTTCTTTCCAGCCTCATCACACATTCCATGTCATCATACATGCCATGTCATCACTTCCTATGGTGTTAGTTCTCTCTTCGAGGCTCACACGTGTGAGATTTTGTCCTGCCAAAATAGAGATCAATTCATGTATAACCAGAATGGTCAAGACTGGAAAATTACAAATCAAAAGAAGGTTTGACCGACCCTTCGTTTAGTAGATAATTGTGAACACGAATATCCAACGATTCACCTGTATCCAAACTGGTGAACACAAGAAGGATCGGATGACCCTTCTTGTAGTCTAGAACTAGTATGAAAATAATATTGTTCAGAAGAAGGGTCGACCGCCCCTTCATTTATGAGGGAATTGTGAAAATATTAAACCTATGAAGTATAGGCTGTCAATTCATGTATATCCTGAATAGTGAAGACTGCAAAAATACTAACCACAAGAAGGGTCGGTCGACCCTTTATTTAAAAGAGAAATGAAAAATATTTAATCTATGAAGATTGGGATGACAATTCCCCACTACTAACTTCCACAGTATATGGTAGGGATCGGGACATTGCCTAAGCTATAACATCTAAACAATATTTCTCCTGACTTCCAACTACCGATAAGAAGGATTGGCTGCCCCTTCTTTTAGTAGACAATTGAGAGCACAAATATCCAACAATTCACCTGTATCCAGAATGGTGAACACACGAAGGATTGAACCACCCTTCTTGCAATCTAGAACTATTATGAAAATACTAGTGGGTAGAAGAAGGATTGGCCAACCCTTCATTCATTTATCTCAAGCCTCATTCAAAATGGAGTGTTGGTTAATAAAATTCAACTTGAAATGACCATCATATTATACAAACACTGATTCATTTGATAATTGTATATTTTTTAGAACTTCAAATGACCGTCATAATTATCATATTGGAACACACCAAAAACCAATTTCAAAAGTGGAAATATCAAAAGAAAAAGTATGGTTTTGGAACCTAGATTTGGAACTTTTGGAAATGGATTTGTCTCTTTAGGAACCGGTTTTGTCCCTTTTGGAACCTTGATTTGGCACTTTCGAAATTGGTTTTGGCACTTTGGAATCAGTTTTGGCACATTCGGAACCGGTTTTGGCACTTTTTGAACCAGTTTTGGGACTTTTGGAACCTTGATTTGGCACTTTCAAAACCGGTTTTGGCACTTTCAGAACCGGATTTGGCACTTTTGGAACCCGGATTTGGCACTTTTGGAACCGGATTTTGCTTGATTTTGGGGTTTAGAAAGGCTATTTTTGACCCGTATTCAAAGTGACTTGGACTAGAATAAGTCTAAGTTTAATGAAATTGGTGTTGAGTGTTCATTTATTGCTTTCATTGCTCATGAACCATGGACATAGCCCTGCAAGGTTAGTACATAACATTTATTGTTTCTTTCAATATGAATCAAGTTCGAAAATAAACTGATATAAAGGATCCATACATTTGCAAGTCAACCCTCAAGGAAAATATAAGATACACCTTCATAGATCATTGCTCCCATGAGGAAGAACTATACTAGTTTAAGGTTTTCTCAATAGCTTACTAAGCCCCAAAGAAATCTTATTTATATGATGTTCCATACATTTGATATCACTCAATTTTATTTATGACCACACCATGCCATATTAGCTAAAAATATAAATCATGAAATCATCATACATAGGTTGTACATGGTATACCCAACTTCCAATATAGTTTGACTATTTCAAGGTACTATTCTTTTTAATTCACACACAATTCCTTCGCATGAAATACAACATTGGTACAATGCACATACATACTATGATTATGTTTTACTCATCTGAATATAACTATTCATCTTTTTATTAAACTGAATATAACTAATCTTCTTATAGGATCGATCACACACAGTATCATTACACTTTTCCCATGGACTATAGTACTCTATCCCATGATAAGTCTACAATCTTTTGTATAATGTCAATTTGCAATGGCTATTATATTCAACAATTCATGACACCTTATCTTACATTTTCATAACATCATATGATTATGATCCTATTGTCTAGACACCCTTATCTACAATAATTAAAAAACAACATATGTACTTCTTGCGGAATAAACTTTTAATCTGAACTCCAATAGTCAATTTATAAACATAATGCTTCAGAAATAAAACAGAATGAAAGTACTCAGTTGTAAACTCACATACTAGTTTGTCATAGAATTCGATCTCCCTTTCTCATTGGTTTCCTCTTTGATAACTTTGAGGATTATTTACTCTAATTCATTCCTTTGTCCATTCCTCATATGTGCATATAACAAAAATCAAATTTTTAGTTCAACCAACTTCATGATTTCTTACCTCATGTTAAGCCCATATAGGCCCGAGTGCTGTAACTTCAAGTCTAATACCACTTGTAATGTACCCCTGAATTCGACCTTAGGAATATTTGGGAAATGGGGTATAAAATTTTTAATTTTACTGTCATGCAACAGATATGTTAGTATCATAATACAAAACATTATCTTTAACCATACTTGTTAATTGTATATCAACCAATTTAAACTTGCGACTCATCGTTACCCTTAAACCTGCTTTATGTCCTAGACTAAACATGCATCATTATTATTTGACCCACTTAGTATAATAATAAAACATTCTTTACTCAAGGGTCCTTACATTACTACCACTTACCATAAGAGTACGCAGTTCAAGGTACTAATTTACATTCATCTGCATACATCACCTCTATGAGAATCTTCTAAATCGTCACTTTAGCATAACAACTAAACTCATTAACTTAACATACTAATTGAACCCATGTAATTACAAGATTCACAGGAAATATGTCCAATAATGATCTTATTAACAATCTATGATCCTTAAAGTATATATCTTTTCATATCCGGTGGTACTAGCTAAGGAAGACATGACTCTTACACACAAATTCCTTTGGTTTTCTCGTATTATCAACATCTTAGAATATCAACTACCTCTATTATTTAAACACATAATAACAATGGACTATATCATTCACTCATGTTCATATCAATGACATGAATCTATGGATACATACACACCTATTCTTTTAGAAATCAACAACACATCTTATTGGGTAAATATCATAACCATTTAAATACACATGTATTCTTATTAAACACATTATGACAATCAATATAACATTTATACACATAATTGAAAACAATCAATAAGAAAATCCATGATGAACATATATATTCATAAAATTTTACATCCATACAACAAGGAAATTACTTATCTGATCAATTAGAATCAGGTGACTGAAGGTTTGAATGCAACTTTCCTCCCAACGATTGGCTCTATGTACAGTGTATATTTCTACCACCGAGAGGCCACCCTGAGTTGGCAATCAATCCACTAGGGTGGAGTTTCTATTAACTTCTCCATGTAGTTGCTTACTTAAATATGTACATATTTAACTTGACCTACCACAAACATATTGAAATCAAGAACACCCTAATCGACTTCTTAGTATTATTCACATGGATCAAGGGGCTACGCACTATATGTATCATTGGTATTTTAACTCTATTTCCGTTTATGGAAGGGCTAAGCCTTTATTCACTAAATGCGTGTACACCAACCAACAATTATTATGCATTGTATGCAATTTAATCTTGTAGAGATCATGCTTCTTAACCAACAAGATAGTGGTCAAACCAAAATCAATAAGTACTACGTAAATATCAACTAATCTAAAACCATAATAGTTGCAGCTCTTTTCAACTCTTCATGAAATAGTTAAATAAGAGGAGCATATATTATAACTTACACTTTCCAAATAGAGCTAAGGGATACGCCCTTCCCTAGCCTTCACCACCAGTCTTTCATATATATATATATATATATATATATACACGAAATAGTTAAATAAGAGGAGCATATATTATAAATTACATTTTCCAAAAAAGGCTAAGGGCTACGCCCTTCCCTAGCCTTCACCACCAGTCTTGTCATATATATATTGCCACTCTCCAATAGAGTTAAGCGATTGGACTTACCAATAATTAAACCTTCCTATGACTCAAACCAAAGTTAAACATACAATTCAATGGATTAAAAATTACAACCTGGGGCTATGCCATTTGGCTCCATTCTATGGATGGATCAAACATCAAGACACTCATAGGATACACTCATACCTTTGCACCTACGAGGAATAGGATTGCACCCTTAAAAAATATGGAGATTGCACGGGCATGGAATGCCTTTCTCTTTGAGCACAAACAAAAACATATAAAATTTGTAAAGAGAAATCAATGCAAAGATCGCATCCCTCCTCATGCACAAAACTCAACCAAATAATGTAAGAAATAATTTAGTGTAGAGATCGCATCATCCTCTACGGACAAAATGCAATGAAATAATATTGTGAAGAATAAGAACATGCAGATATCTCATACAAAAAAACCAATGCATGCATGTATTTATGTGATGGGCTGATTCATACAATGGATCACCCAACAACAAATGTACAACATCCCCAAAACACAACAACGTACCTCACAATATAGAAATAAAATGCATCAAATAAATATCATAGAGTTTTTGGTTGTTCTTAGAGATGGCAAACCCTCTTTATCATCGCATGCCAAACAACATTCCCCTCTTTGAACACTAGGAATATCACAATATGAGAAAAAACAGAGCATTTTTCCCTTTGCAGCCAAAATAAAAAATCCTGGCTCTCTACCACTAAAGACCATGCCTCTTTCCTCTACATGCAAATCAGAGGAAGAATTAATGAATTATATAAAAACAAAGGATGAGAAAGGATCAGGATCCATAGATTCGTCCTATCCCTCTTCACACAACAATGCCAATGGAACTCGCTTCCCCCCAATCCCCCCTTCAGTAATCCCCGCATCCCATATATATCCCAATCTGATATTAGCTCCCCCTTATAAGGTGCATAAACATAAGTTAAGAGGTCGGGTTGGTCCTCACTCTACGAAACCACTCACCCTTTTTCCCGGGGTAGTCATATCGCAAATAGATTTCCTTTCTTCGTGGCAAGGTGACTATTTATAGTAAATTCTTGTGACCACAAACAAACTCCTTGTTACTTCTCAATCACTCTTCTTTTTACCATGAAGATCAGTAATCATTAAAAGAGATTATATTTTTATACTTGTTGAGCCCTATCCCACGATGGGGAACCAATACCAAGGTAATGAATAGTTTCTCTTATTCATGCCAAATTTAACCACCAGAGGTGGAGTGGCTCCCTTAATTTTTTATAACTAAAAATTACATATATATATATATATATATTAGTATTCCATTATTTAATTATATTTGTGAATATACATTTCATTACATGATAAATTGGTTTTGAGGGAACACTAAAATTTTCTCCTTTCTTTTCTAATATATATATATATATATATATATATATATATATATATATATTGGTGATTTGTATTCTATTAAGATGAGATCATATTTGTATTTACCTTTTTAAGTAATAGATATTCAAGGTTTAGAATGAATTTGTCTACCAATATTTTAAGAAAATACTCTTAGGTAAAAGAAGCCTTATATATATACATATTATCTTCGTTTCTATCAATATATATAATGAATATTTCCAAATTATATAAGGTAGTAATTAACTTAAATAATTAAACCACTCTAAAAGTAGGAAATTGTCTTATGTCACTAGTCATTTGTTGAATACACTAGAATTGGTAACCTACTTTGACTTGAGCACTCATACTTATAAGCTAATGTTCTTGCTTGTTTTTCTCTTCACTTTAACTAAAATCTAACCTATTTCCTTAGTGGATTCTTGCCCCATTGTTAAGTTGTGCCATATCCACAGTCTTCTAAGTCTATAATCAACCATTTAACACTTAGGAAATACATAACAATATCTACATCATTTACTGGTGGGGCCTTGGCCTTGAGCTCCTCACCATACACTAGTATAAAGTTACATTTTCAAATACAAGGAATATGGGTAAAAGAGGGATGTTACATCTTTTGGTTTCAATTCAAAAATGCATAACCAATGAAGGAAGGTACAATATTGTATTCATTTATCACATGCATTTCCTTCTCCATTTTAATGGAGAATGCAAGCTCAATTTACCCTACTTCTTTCTGAAAATCCTGACCAAAATGTCCAAGAAAATACAAAAACCCCTAAACTCCAACATAGCATTATTCATCAAGCATTAATCAAATTGCTTATATAGGATGAATTGAATAGGGTTGAATGAACATGGGTCCATTTTCTTTTCTTTTCTGGTTTAAATGAAAAAATCACTCCACCACAATAAGGTAAATCTTTACATTCAAGAAAAAAGTCTAGATCAAATAGGAGGTTAGCAAATTCAAGTGGAAATACTTCAAACCCACAGCAGGTAGTACCACCTTCTTCTATAAATATTTCAAACAAAGAAGGTGAAGGATTACACATAGTAAATGAATATTCAAGAAGAATGTTGCACTTTGCAGTAGGAGAAGGTGAAGGGAGCTCAGGAATTAGTAAGGTTTATACCAAGAAAAGGAAGAGAGAAGCAGTAAATCTAAATAATGAAGTTGGAGAAGCTCTACCTGAATTAGAAGTTCTGCACATTGATACAAATAAAAATTCATCTCCAGTTAAAACCCTTAATATTCAAATATAAAAAGGGGGTAAGTAGAAAGTCCCATGCCCTTTTATAGGGAGGAGGCCTCATACTAGGCCGACTAACAAATTGAGGATGAACTCTAAGTCTCTAAGGCTATGTTTGATCCATCCTTAAAAAATAAGGTAGTTATCCAGTTGGACGACCCTCCTTTAATTGAAAAGAAGAAGCAACCTAAAGATAAGTCATCCAACAAAACTCAAAAAGTAAAAAGAAAGAATACAATATCAAAGAGAAAGGATGTTAAAAAAACAAAGGTACTAGAACCTATGTTTGAGGTAGAGCCATAACTAGATTTGGAACAAATGGAAATACTTGTTTCACCTTTACAAACATAGTTAGAGAATCCATAAGTAATTTCTTTTAGTGCTAAACCAAAAGTCAATAACATTCCGAACCTACCGTAATCTAATAGCGATAAAGAGATTGATAGAGAATAAAATCCACAGAAAGTGGAGCAACAACCTACAAAGGACACTCACCAACAACAACATTATGAATTAGAGGCTCTGAAGATGAACATTTTGAAATAAATTGCATTGAAGGGATGATGTTGAAAAATGGATATTTTGCAGCACTGACAGTTACAGTAAATCAGTTAAGCGTCGAAGAATGGTTCTCAAGGTCCTATTTTTCATTTTGCCTCATGTATTTTGATCTTTGAAATTAATTTCATATGTAAAATATCCTCATGTAATTTTGATGAATATAGAGACTCTTATAATGTGTCCATCATTCAAGATTCGAGTCCTAAGTTAAAGTTTGATTAATTGTGATATCCCTATAAAACTAGATCTAATCCATATTGTAATTAATGTAAATATCTTGATGATTTAGGTCAAAGTTCGATCCTAGTTTATAGGATCTTATAATATGTAAATAGGGTTCAAGAGTAGAGATTACAAGGGATACTTTAATTATGTATATTTTGTTCTACATCTAATAAAATGGGTGAAATGTCATGCTTTATGATCATTTGCTTATTCTACAGACTGTGATTTTCATATTCATTGTTCAATCTCTTGTTTAAATACATAAAATCTTCTTGCAATGCAATTAGTGACCTTTTCTTGTTCAGATTAAAGCACAATTATAGTTTTATGTTGAATGCTTGAACCTGAAAGTTGTATTTCAACATTTATTTTCTAGATCTATGAATGATACCCTGAACTTGGTTTTAATTTCTGAAGACATAGATTCCTTCCTATGTGTTCATGTAATTTAATCTTCATATGTATCTCAATCGTCAGTCTGTTTCTTGAGTAAAATGCCTATGACTTGTGAAATTTCATCCTGAGTATTAGGAACTTGTAAATATTTAGACCTAAAACCTTACACCCATGTAACCTTTCCTACAAGACCTATTTGTAAAATTTGAACAACATGTCCTCAATTATCTCAAATCTTTAAAATGTGTTAGGCATGTCCTATTTACAATCATAAGACATCCTCTATAGCTAACACCTCTCATCCTCCAAGTGATCACTAAGCTCATCTTTCTCCTTTACATTGATCTCAAGATCCAAAATTTTATCGTCCTTTTCCCTTGACTATTCTAGTGGAATATATTCCTCCATATATTTAGTTGCTTGGTCTATTGGAACCTACTCTTACTGGTTGGTTGGATCATGCTCTGTCTCTCTTGTTGACTGAGGAATTTCTTAAGTTGATGTGGATGATATCTGAGTAATTGTTTGATTAGATAGGTATGTCTGCTTCAAATTCATTGTTGAGATATGTAATTCTAGATCATCCACCTTTTTCATGTACTCCTCCGTATCTTATTTATAGTATAACATATTTTGATTTGTTTTCTATTTCTCCTCCTGCAATATTACCAACTCTAGATTTTGGACATGCTCTATATCTGGAACATGTAGCTTTTTCTTCAATACAAAATTTTTATTTTCTTTCTATTGTAGGAGGGATTATGCATGAGTGGTATTGGTTGGATCAACTTCCAATGCAATAATATTGCTTTCCAAATATTTGATGGTAATTTGTTTAGCCTTCGTGCTACCTTTTCAACTTTTAGTAGTTTTTCCATCTTCTACACTGCCAATCTCATTTTCTTCTAATTGGATAAGTATTGTAGCACATCCTTTCACAATAAGTCACTTGACTATATGTTCAATTCAACTCTATCCAAGGAACTAGATTGGCCAAAATCAACTTTATATTCTTATGCTTCCCAATCATAAAGTGCTTTGGGTATGGGGAATTTTGGCCCCAAGATTGCCATTCTTAGAGTATTATATTTATGATCAACCATCGTAAACAACCTCTTCTCTATTGACTATATCCCACCTCTGATATATTTCATTGATTCCATACTCTACTTCCTTATGTCCACATATTTTGTGTGTAGTGTTGGTTGCACTTGGGCTAAACCTATGGAAGGGTAGCCTTATTGTGGCTGAGGTGTGTCAAACACCAATGAAGGGTAATGAGTTATGGTGACAAGTGGTATATTTTTTGTTTTTTGTGGCATCTTTGGTGTTGATTCTGACTCACTTAATAACTCTTCAATCAGCTCATGCTCCACCATACTTTACTCAACCCTTGTTTCTTCCTCTATTATAGTCTTCTTGCGTAGAGGGTTTGTCTTTGGATCATCAATATCCATGTCTACATGGGTTTCTTTAGCCGATCCCTTTGATCCTCCTTGTGATCCTTTGGTGTTCTACTCTAGGTCATTTCTCAAGGCTTCTTGAGATTGCACCCAGGTCACTAAGTTAGCTATATTTTACAAATCAGGGAAAGGCATGTAGCTGTATCTAGAATTATTTTTTTCAATTATTTTCTTGGAGATGACCTATTGTGGGTTATAGGACCATCTCTCTTCCATCTCCAAATTCAATTGTTTAAGAATTTCTTCGACATAAGGTGGAGCATCTCTACCTTTCACCAGCAATGGGTGCACCTCTTTGGGAAGTTTGAAAGTAATTGGGTGCTTTGCCTTAACAAACTGCACCTGATCTGAAAGGAATATCTGCCTAATATTCTCCAAAGAAAATGCCTTGGGGGTTTGGAATACTATCAACTTGTACTTCCTCAAACTCATACACTCTTAAGATAGTGTTCTTTTCACACACAAATCAATCACCAACCCTTGTGTCTAGAATCAACCTAAAAGATCTGGGTACAAAGGGAATATTCTTGGCAGGGCCACACCATTCAATAGGGAGTATTCTATGGTAATTGCCTTTTCTCTAATTTCCAAAAAATATAGATTGCCTAGATTTCTAAGGATGAATACTATCTACCTATAAGAAGGCAGGATTATTTCTTTAATGATATCTGGCCTTTAATCTCGGATCCTTGAAATGTGGAAAATTTTGGTATAGGAAGATATAAAACAGGCATGAGGGATACCTGAAATGCTCCATTGCATTGAAGTCTGCAAGCTGAGCATGCATTACATCAGCCAAGTATTGACATAGGTCAAATTTAGGTGGCATAACCCCTGCTATTGGGGTTAGTGAGGCTAGAAAACCAGGGATAGTTTCATTTATTTCCTCTTCATGGTCGTACCCTAGTATGATACATATTAGGGTAATTCCCTTCTTTGAACATTTTGAGAATGTTGAAGAGGAAAATGGTGGTGAGCTAGCTAGGATGGAAACACCTTATTTCAAATGTTGGGCTAATAAATGGTTCTTTTCAGCAACTGTTAGGGATTGGTATTCTAGTGGAAGGGCTTCAGTTTCCAGTATTGGTGGGGCTAGGATGTTTGGGAAGCAAAACATTTTGACTAGGGTTGTCAAAACCCAAAATTTCTGAAAATTTTAAAATTTTTAAAATAGCAAGTAATATTAATAAATGCATTCATTGATCTGTTTGATTAGCTTAAGTGATCATAAATGTGTCTGAATGATCTGTTGTTATACTTAGATTTTGATATGAGTTTCTTTACCGTTGCTGATTGTTTTCTGTTTTTCAACCACAAGGGGGAGTTGCCATAGCAGACTGGGATTACTTAGCTTCCGAGCTAATGCATCAAATTGTCTTTCTCTTACAGATATACAGGTAATGTGCGGGTCGCTACATTTAAATCTTTAAAGTATTATAAATCAGTTACCTGTACCAAATCCTTCAGTAAAAAGTCTAAGCATGCTAGCGAGGTTATCAAGTGTTTAAAGGTAGCATTCATCCTATGACCTCCTCAAGATCTTACTGTTATAGAATTAGAAATTACTAGAGAATATGATAGCTATGTTTCTTGAGAACAAAAGAATTAACTAACTCTATGGAGTGTTTGTTCTTTGATGAAATTCTGTAATGCAATTATACTTCATAAATATCACTGTAAAAATACAACTGGGAAACCATACTCAGACCAGTTTTTATTCGCTCATTGTTATCGCATCATTATGAGTTTTAAAGTTAGAAAGTATTTTGATTTGCAACTGTAATTGTAAAGGATCTGGAGTGGTCAATATATAATTTGTTTATTTCTAGCATTTGCAAGATATTCTGTCAGTTACATGTCTCCTCTTAACATCTCAGGGTTTGCATTGATTGGAATCTACTTTTGTTTTCCATAAATGCTACTTGAATAAAATCTATAAGCACTTATGGAAGTAGCCCTCCATTATCATAATTGATTAAACTCGTTGGGTATTAAGGATAGCAAAGGTCTATTTTTTCCTTAATCCAATTTTTATGAGTTACATAGCTTGATTTCCACCAGTTAAAGTCTCATAATGAAGAAATCACAAGTCTTAAATCATCTGTGCAAAACTATAACAACAACAATTCGTAGTGGAATTGTAGCAGCTAAACCCTAATATCATTTCATTATCTTACAGGCTTAATCTAGTTTTGTCACATAAGAAAATAGGGTGAATGGGAATATAGTGGTAGGTTTAACAAACAACATAACACTCATTTGAAGCCTACCTCCTTATAATTTTTCTTTATAATGATTATCAAGTTCTCTAAGTCTAAATAGACTTCAAGATTAAATCTTGTACACTATTGACAAATGCGTGTTTTTATTGATTGTAGGGTAAGTATTAGTGTTCACTTATGCAAGTTCGAAGGCATTGTCTTCAACATGAAATAATGGCAAGTTTATACTATGGTGTTATGACCATGAAAGAATATCCCTGCTATGATTTTGGTTTACCCTCGCCATGATTTTAATTGACAAACAAAATAATTGGAAACTCATCGTGGACTTTGGAACGTCGACCCACTGCATGGAAAGAATTAAAATGCTACGTGGTCACTCTTGAGCCAAGCGTTTTGTGATATAAAACAGTTGACTAAACCCTACTTAGCCATTTCTCCTTTTCCTTCGGGCTTGGTCGCTCCGGGAACCCTCCTGGTCCAGTCTCTGCTGTTACTGTGTGCTAGCAGTTTCTATGCTGCTCCCAGCCTTCGTGCTTGTCCATTGTATCGTTTGAAACTCATTATATTTTTCTATTTGCAGCTGTAAGTTTATTATGAACCTAGGGTTTATCTTGCTACCATTACCGACCCTGTCATGGCGTGAGTGTATGTTTTGACTTGGTGTTCGGCAGGGCTTCCATTGTAGAAGATAACCCTTTGCTTCTGCTAGCTTGTTCATTCGGTGGCAAGGGTGGGGTTTTACACTTATTGTGTTCATGGATATCAGGCCATTTGTTGGGTTTGCAGCCTCCTTCAACGCTGGTAACCTACTGTATTTCTTCTTTGTGTTTCAGTTAAAAGAAATTTGTTTTTAAAAATAAACAATGGCAACTCATACTATGCTATCGTTTGCAGGTTCCGGCCTGTTGTTGTAGCAACACCCCTCCCCAAAAATTTTTGTACATGTTGGGGCCCCTCCTGCATTTTTTGTAGAAAGTTTGCTTGAGAAGCCATCCCAGCCGTAAGCTCTGCTTTCAACATAAAATCTTATTTCCCTGCTGAACATCTTGCCATCAATCCTTCCATGATTCTCCCCAAAGAGCCAAAAGATAACTCAGACTTTTCCCCAACGTTTTGGGATAATTCGGACTATCTCCCGGACTTCAAATACAAATGTCCAACCTTTCCGAAAGAAGGACTGAGATTTCCTTTGTCAAAATCTGCGGAAGCCATTGAAAATTTGTTCCCGAAACGGCAGAAGCTTTCGTTGAAGCCTTCCGCAACCGCGGAAAGGTTCCGGTTTTGCTCCCGAAAGTGCGGGACTCATTCACCTTAAATCTCCCGGAAAGCACTTAGATTTTCTTCCGGTTAGAAAAAAACTGCGGAAACAAAGGGACTTAGAGAACTTTTAGTTTCAACCGTCCGCAACGGCGGGGGAATTTAGTGAACCCTTCCGAAATAGAGGAAGCCACCGTGATATCTCCCCGAAAATAAACTCATATTTTGGCCATAAACAGCGGAAGCCGCTGAGGAATTGCTTCCAAAACAGCGGAATCATTCATCATTCGCTCCCGAAATGGCGGGACTCATTCACCTTAGTCTCCCGGAAAGCACTTAGAACTTTTTCCCGAAACGGCACGGACAGTTCGTAAAAAAAACCGCTCGGCAAAGGACTCTGAAACGACCTCGGGTGACTATGCAGAAGAGTATAAGTTTTGCTCCCGAAACGGCGGAAGCTATTCACAAAAGCCTTCCGAAACTAGCGGGAGCCTTCGCCAAACCTTCCCGAAAATCAACGAGACTTTGAATTTTTTGGTTCGCGGAAGCTTTCGCAAAAGTCTTCCGAAAAACACCGGGACCATTCGCTACATCGTTCCGAAAGGGCGGAAGCCTTGGCGTTACCCGTCCGCTACGCGGCGGTCTTTCGCGGAAGGCTTCGAGTTTCCTTTCCGCAAAGAGCCCCGAAACGGCGGGAGCTTTCGTTGAACCCTTCCGCAACGGCGGATACGATTCACAAACTGGCCCAGCGAATGACGGTCGCATGAAAACCGAGATCGTTTGACATGACCGCTACGCGCGGCGAATTTAAACCTCGTTTTAACCGCGCCACCTACCAAATTGAATGCTCACACGTGCCCAGTCTTTATCAAATATGGTAGGGGCTCGACCCAATACACCATTGTTTTTGAATCGGCCAACGACGTGCGATACCGTGCAAATCGCTCCAGCTCACCTCGCTCATCCGTGCTCGCGGCCACCTTGTTCAAGCAATCCCCACGGTGCCAGGTAGGATTCTGACCTGGAATTTCGCCATTGGGTTATCGTTTGTGGAAAAACAACGGGTTTTAGTGGGATTTTGACGGGCAAAACACCCGTAAAGGGCTATGTTTTACTCGTCAGATACAGTTGAATGTTTTAGCCGTCATGCGAAACGACATAGGCATCGATTTTAACATTGGCATTTCTTATTTTTGTTAAGTAAAGATGGTTGGCACAGGCCGTTAACCTTGTCCGTTTTACCCCCCGTGCCGCGCACCTCGTTTTGAAGAATTTGTCGAAACCCCATGGGCTCTCCATGTCCCCGGCCGTAAATTCTGGACTTAAGACCTTGGGCCCTTCCGCAAGCCTCAGCCCCAACACGCCCCCTACTCAAGGAAAAACCTGGTCCCAGCCGCCATTGTCCCGTTCAAAACCTGTGAACGTTCAAGCCGCGTATAGCCGAAACCTTAAGCCATGGCCTCCCTAGCACTTCCTGTCAGTATATCCCCGGCGCCGTCACCTTCGCTCGGACCAGAGTCTCCCATAGAGCACCTCGGCGGGTGGCCGCGCATGACGATGGCAAACAAAGCCCTCACCGAGTCGAAAATGCGAAAGGGGCTCCCTTGCCGTCACACAGTTTTCTCACCCCGTGTCTGCCCGCCATTAACCTCTCCGACCGCACCTATAACGAAAAACACCTCCTTCCGCAGAGCGGAACCGAAAACCAACGGTGTCCGCAATTCGCCTTTCGAGCCAAAAAAAAAAAAAAAACGTTGTTTTCCGCAATTCCCCAAGGCTGACCCGAGGACCTATTGCTTCCGCAAAATGCCTATCGGTCCAAGAACAAAATGTGTCCATAACATAACCTATCCCCTCAGGAGCATCCCAAACCAATCCTGTTAAGAGATTCAAATGTTTCGATTTATGTTTCAAATTATGTTTTTTACTTCCTGAATATACAGTTTCATTGTACCCATCTTATTGATATATTCAAGCAATGATACTCTCTGATTGAAACCTCACAGTATGTTACTCAAGTTCATGATGAATTGTATATGGGTGTTGTCAGGGATAAATCAAGATGCCGAAAACCGATAAGAAGAAGGCGAAGATGACAGAAAAGAAGCCTGCCCCTCTCAAGATTGAAACCTCGCTCCAGGACACTAAGTGCACCACCGGTGTCCCTCCAGAAATTAGATGGGATGATATATATAGAATGATCAGAGACCAAGAGATCCCAGATATGTTGCTGGAGGAAGCACCAATCTATCAAAATATCAGAGCCTCAGGCATAACTAGAGCCGCTACCCGCCCTGAGCTATTCCCCTGTGCTGAAGTGATCGGGTGGATACTCCAACATGCAGATGCTGAAGGGAGAGTGATAAATGACAGCGGGAAAGTGGCTATTGCCTCGTTTCAACCCGCGTATATTGCGGCGGCCTACAGATTTCCCCGTGTCCAACAAGCTCTGACTGACGAATGGTTTGGCCAAATGGATAACGTGGAGATGGCCAAGAAGCTATTGAGGGGAGGGAAGCATTTGAGAAAGAAGGGAAATGATGAATATGACGTACAGAACCTGAGGGCCCCTTTCAGATTGATCGCTTTAATGCTGTGCAGAATCTTCGGCATGCCCGATGGCACAGTATACAAGATTCAGTGGGTCCCTATCATTCACTATGTGGCATTTCAGGGGACAGTGTTTGACTGGGCCACTATCTTGTTAGATAGTATGGCCTCAATGATAAGTGCTGCTAAGCCTGGGCTGGCCTTGAAGAAGGCTGAATTCTTCATGTCTTCATACCTGATAGATTGTATCTTGGCGAAGATAGAGTTCCCCAAATTGGGGTGTACATGGGATAGGGCCACCACCCCGGTTTACGTCGCATTCAAGATGTTGTGGGATCAGAATTACAAGCCCAGCTACAAACTCATCTGTGAGGGGTTCATCATGCCCCTATATGAGAAAATATTCAAGGAAGAACCAAATTGTATGTCAGAAAATGCTTTGGAAGTCCTTGAGGAGTATGGGGACTTTTACTTTTCAGAACAAGGTACCTACCTCAGGATGTTTGGAGGGACTAAGCCCCCATACATATTGCCGCAGTATGCCAGAGACTATGTGGTGCTCAAGGAAGCAGTAAGACAACTCTTCTTGGATGGGGTTGGAGCATTCCTCCACAAGCAACACAAGGCTTCCTTTCCCCCTCTACCTTTCTGCATCGGCGCTTACAAGTTTTCAGGGGTTGCCTCGGCCAATGAGTTTATTCAAGAGTTGAAGGCCTTCCACTTCGGTGAGGTCATCTTCCACAGGAACGACAGAAAGGGTAAAGTGGCCGAGCATTGCAAGGGGAACTATGCTTACTTCGAATACTCCCACTACCCTGATGCCGAGGAGGAAGCATTCAGAGGTATCTGCAACATGGCTGAGCTGCGGATCTGTCACCAAGGTGTTGGAGCAAGCTCTAGCTCAACCAAGGCCCAGAAAACCATCCAGCAAAAGGAGAAAGAAGCTGAGGATGCCCGAGCTCAGGAAGAGCTCAGATTAAGAGAGGAGGCGAAGTTACAGCAGGAAGCCGAGGAAGCAAGAAAGCAGCAAGAAGCTGAAAATGAAAGACTGCAGAAAGATGCTGAAGAAGCCCAAAAGCAGAAAGAAGCAGAGACTGAGCAAGCTGAAGCAAGGAAGAAGGCCGAGGAAGAATTGAAGACAAGGGAAGATACCGAGGCAGGTGGGTCCGGTGTCCAAGACATGGAGATAGACACCTCTCAAGCAGGTGTCTCTGGTACCCAAAAGGAAGGAGTAGACCCTGCTCAGGAAGTCCGGACCCCACCTATGGAAGAAGACATAGACATCATAAACCGACCAATTGTCCCGTACACTCCATCTGGGAAGCGTACGGTGTCCAAATGGAATGAGTTTGTCTATGATAAGAAAAGAAAAGCAATGGTCCTCAAATCAGAAGAGAGGATTAAAAGCCCCTTCCATGATGACATCATTACTCACCGAGAGGTCGCTGTCATGCAGAACACAGATGCAGATCCCATCGCCATGGCATCCGCAGTTATAGCAACAGCGCAGGCATCATTTGCCAATGTAGGGTTTATAGTTAAAGAAAATATATTGACAAAGAAAAAAGCACGCACGCTGCAACAAAATGTGGCTAATGAGCAAGCCCAAAGAGATCTGGTAGTAAACCAGTATAACTGCTTGTACGCTGAACATAAGGAGCTGTCAAGCAAGTACAGCCAGCTGGAGGAAGAAAAGGACCAGCTAACACTTCAAATGATGATTGTGGAAGCAGAGAAGAATGGTGCAGAAGAAAAGGCATCTCTGCTAAAAGCAGACAAGCAAACGTTAGCTGAGCGTTTAGAGCAAGCGGAGAGCAGAACCGTAGACCTATCTCCCTTCCATGAGCTGTCATGCAATATCCTGCAGCAAGTGTGTGGCTCCCAAGAGCTAATCACTGATGAGGTATGCAAACTCAAGGCCATGGTGGTTAGGCTAAAAGAGGTCAATACAGAAGCCCACAGGCTCAAAGCTAAGAACACCCGTGTCAAGGCAAATGTCATAAGTCAGATGGCATGGAGAGAAGGGAAAGGAGGTTTCCCCCCGCATCTTCCTTTCAAGGCCGTGGAAGATTTTAATGAAGATATAGCCTTGTTGGAGTTTGGCAGGAACTGTGCCAATAAGCTGATGGCCAGTGTGCAGAGAACAACAGATAGAATCAACAACCTATACCAAAAGCTCAAAGGAGTCCATGACAGCTGCACATTGAGTTTCCCTCAGACCCTAGAAGACTTCCCGGAAAAGGAACAGCGGCTGTCTCAACTGAAAGAAGAGCTAGGCGTCCAGATGGAGTATGTGAAAAGGATTGATGTCTTGGCACAGGATGATCTCCAACATTACATCGGTTCATCAACACTTCACAACCATCTGCTGAAGGAAGCGCATCAAGTTGCTGAAGCAGAGGTACAAAGCATTAAAATAGTGCTCGGGAAGAATGTGACTTCTCAGAAAATCCTGTTTCCTGCTGCAGCAAACATAATCATAAGGGACACAGGTGTGTGGCACAGCTACATAGCAGAGGAGGACAGGAAAGCTTCAGCAGCAGCGGGAACATCAGTAGATCCAGCAGCCTCTCTCCCAGCAGCCTCTTCCCCAGCAATGGCAGAAAATCCGGCCAGTTCAATTCCCCCTTCCCAATTAGGAGCAGCATCAGCAGGGGATTCGAGGGCCTCTTCCCAAGCAGCATCAGTGACAATTAACTTGGGCGACCCTTTGCTAGGAGAAGCTCACGCACAGGAATGAGGAGGCCGAAGTCAGCGAGATACTCTCTTCAGCCCAAACATGTGCCCAACAGGGAAAGCTTTGGTGTCGGCCAATTTTCTGTTATGTATATTTTAAATATGTAAGGCGTAAGCCATGGGACAGCTGTCCCTAATTTTTGTCAAAATATTTTCGTAAAGGAAGTGGCCATTTTTTTGGTGATCGATTATAGTAGAAATCCCTGTAAATGACAGGTGGAACGTGCTAGGTGTCAGCCCAAAGGGAAAAGTTGTAGCTATAAATAGCATCTAGGAAAGATTAGAAAGGACTTTTGGCAGGAAATGAAAATTTTGGCAAACGATATAAGCTATCTTGTATCGGGTCTGTAAATTGATTTTTCTAATAGAAGCCACGGGAGATGGACATTTTGCCTGGAATGTTGGATTGCTCTATATTGGACTATTCTAATGACTGCAATTCTGCAATGTGAGATCATTCTTGACATCTGAATTATTTCTTTGCACTAATGATTCTACTCTCTTCTGTGCATGCGTTCTCTCTATTTTGTGAACAATGAAATGTATTGCTGTAGATTTCTTTGTCTAGATCGAATGGCTAACTGTTCTTTCTTCAGGGTAATTCATATGGCTCATTGTTCATGACTTTAAATTGCTCCTTGCAGGGATCTTTGAATTTAATTCCAGTTTTGTTACGTTTAGATCTGTTTCTTTATCCTTGTTACGTAGATTAAATAATTTTTTGCTTTCTTCTGTTTATGAGCAATAGATGCGTTCTTTAAATTCCATTTTAGATCTGTTTCTTTATTCTTCCGCTTTCTTCTCTTTTATGAGCAACGAATACATTCCAAGATAAACTAGAAGCTATCTTTTAGAAATCTGTATCTTGCTGTAGCTTTGCTTCTGAAATTAACAGCTGTCTGTTCTTTCCTTACGCTTCTTGTTACAGCAGATTGCTCTTCCCTTTAGCGTGTTCCCTGCAGGGATAGATAGATTTGTTCCAGTTAAGCTTAGGTTTGTTTTAATTGCATTTAGATTAAGCATAATTTAGGCACTTGCATCTCATATAAAGACATAAAACCCAAAAGAAAGGTGGATCGGGACATAACCGGTAGAATCGGATTTAAAGTCCAAAACCACGGTTGTCGGAACCGTTAACCGGACGGATTCCCTACACCAAACGGGAGATAGTCTAATTGGGACCATCTCTTGGGGAGAATCCCTTTCTGATTGATGCTACGATATCTGAGGCATCAACAGTTTTTGGCGCTAGAAGGAGGGCCTGAAGTGCATGGCTGATAGAGGAAAATCTTCCGCGGTCATAGATAACACTGAAAACCCGCTTAAAGAAAACCTTTCAAACAGCCCAGATCTTGGATTAACAGACCAAGAACGCCTCATTTCTGACCCTGAGCATCAGGAAGCTTTGTACGCTGTTCCTTTTGCAGAAATCGAGGATTTGAGAAGACATACCAGGTCCTACGTTAAGCAGTTAGGTGGTTTAAACGCTGTCAAATTCCTCCCTAAGAAAATTACACCTAGAAGGGAGCCACAGTACACCCGGGATTCAATTCTCGTTCAAAGTTTTGAAGAATTGGTAAATCTGACGTTGGAAGAAATTTCAGACACCCTGAACAAGACAGACCAAGAAAATCTTGAAGAGGTTACCACTCCCAAAACTACTCCACAGGATTCACCCTACAATTCTCCTCCAGGGTCTCCACCTCCAAACCCAAACATGGCTGTACCTGCTTGGAGAGCAAGGGGAGCGCTGAATTTAGCTGGACCGTTCCATAACCTCCCTAAAAACCCAGAAAAGGTCTTGCCTAAATATGATCCAGGGAAAGCCATCTCGGTAGAAGATCACCTCAAGAGTTTTTACTTGGCTCTGAACCTTTTGAACGTACAAGATGAAGACGTGGTCTTCAGGTTGTTTCCATACACTTTCGAGCCAAAAGTATCCTCATGGTACTTTAGCATACAACCCAGCTCAATCTCTAGTTGGGATGAATTCGAAAAGTGCTTCCTTAAGAAATACGGAAACCAAAAGACTGTGGCCACGCTTATGAAAGAACTCTTGTCCATGAGAATGGAGAAGAAGGAAAAGGTTCAAGACTTTAACCAGAAATTCACAACGCTGTTAAATAACTTTAGTGAGGCTAACAAACCCGCAGAGGAATCTCTGATTGAATACTACACAACAGCTCTTGAAGGTCCAATCGCAATGTTTGTAAAACGATCCAAGAAAACTACCCTGATAGAGAATTTTGAGGAAGCTAGAAAGGTAGAGGAAGAGGCTGATAGCATTGCTAAACACGCCTTAGATATAGAACCAAAACCAGCAGCTAGTAAGAAACCTTTGCTCCTCACGAGAGGCAAAGAAGAGCCATCTACGGACATGGAAAATGTAGTTAAAATGATGCAGAAATTATCTAACAAAATCGTAGATCTCGAGAAAGACAAGGCTGCTAGTACATCTAGGAAACCTTTCAAGCCATTCTACAAAAGAAGGGAAGACGGGGAACAGTCTCATCCACCAATGAACACTGCCCCTGTTTTAAACTTGAATGAGATTGGGATGGAAAATTTCTGCACCTTTCACCAAGAACCACACTCGGAGAAGAGCTGCCCACAATGGATCAATTCCATGAGCTTGGTCATGAACCAAATGTTAGATTCTCAGATCCCAGACCAGGATATTCCTCCAGAGGAGTCAAGCCCTGAGTTAGAGGAACCAACCCCGGACACTACTATGGTGTTGTGGGATTGGGTACCTATGACTGAATTAGTAGAAGAAGATCACGTAGATAGCGATCCCTGTACCATAAATGTTGCCACTCGCAGCAAGGGCCTAATTGCGGACCCTATACCAGTCACCGTTCCCCATAAGTATAAAATTTCGAAAGACCCACCTAGGAGGCATATACCAATCATCCCACCACAGCCTAAAGTAAACCAAACAGCGGCCAAACAGCCAAGCGCTGATAACACAGTCCAGCCGAAGGTCACCATGAGCAAAACAGATCAGTCAATTCGAATTGGTAATGAATCCGATATAGGGTATGATATTATCGAAGATATCAAGAAAGTTAAAGCGAACGTATCAATATTTGACATGTGTAGCTTGCCCCATCAACGAGACAAACTACTGCATGTTTTACAACCAAAACCCAGCACTACATTAACAGATTCTCAAGACAATCCTGAAATTAACGAGGCTAGCATCGGTGGGAAATCCAAATCCCAAACATTGCCATTTCTGTTGACATTCGAAATTTTTAATCACAATGTTCATAACTGTTTGGTAGACTCTGGAGCTTCTTCAAACGTTATGCCACTGTCAATTTGTAGGAAAGTCAATGGGCAGCCCGTGCCATCTCCAGCTCAAATCATCCAATTAGACAGGACTGCTTTCAAGGTTATAGGAGAGATGAAAGATGTTCTAATTAGACTGTCAGCCGACCCTAGAGTTTGTCAATTCATTGACATAATGGTGGTCGATATCCCTGAAGCTTATGGGCTGATTTTGAGTAGGGATTGGTCTACCAAGTTGAGTGGCTACTTTGCTACCGATTGGTCTCATCTATGGCTGCCTTATCAGAACAGGAAGAATCAGATTAAAGTTCTTAGGGAACCTCATATGAAACAAAACGTAACCAAGCTAGAAGAAAAAAATGAGGCTGTAGCTTTCTCTTCCTCGGTCCTGGGAAATTACTTCTTAGAAATGGATCCGGGTAACTATCAATCTGAAGCCTTTTGCCATGAATTAGACAAACAGTCCGATCTCCTTCATTTCTCTCGGACTGATGATGTTGATTGTAACATAGTCAATTTAGTTGCTAACATAGACCACAAAGGAACTAGCCCAGCTGAACCTGAAAATGTTTTTTGGACATTATACTTTGATGGCTCTAAAACTCTGGAAGGATCCGGGGCCGGGTGTGTTCTAATGGATCCAAAAAGAAACAAGTATCTTTTGTCTTGTAGACTAGAATTCGACTGTACTAATAATACCGCTGAATATGAAGCTTTAGTACATGGTTTAAGGAAGGCCATCGGCTTAAATGTTAAGTACCTGAAGGTTTTTGGTGACTCCGAGATAGTTTTCAGACAGGTAAGAGACACCATTCACTGTCTCTCACCTCACTTGAAAGGTTATCAGGCTGAGGTATGGGATTTAATCATGCATTTTGACGCTTTCAATATAAAATCAATTCCTAGATTGCAAAATTCTGCTGCTGATTTATTAGCGACGTCTGCTTCTAGATTGGTGCCGTCAAATAATAAATGCTCAATTGAATTGATTTTCAGGCCTTCCGTTCCCGTTAACATCACAAATTTCAGAGTCTTTGATGATGATGAACAAATTATCAACTTCCTGACGAACGAAGACAGTTTCCAAGGAGCTGCAATAGATGAGGAAGAACACGATGCTGATTTGATGAAGAAAGATAACGAGAAAGGAAATTTCATGCCAAAGGGGGTCAGGTCCCTCTAAATGCTTTTTGATCTTCAAAATAAGTTCAAAAGACCAGCTAATACCAAAACTAACAGCTCATCAATGCAACATGAGTTGGTTAATTTGGGTACCGAGGCAGAACCAAAATTTGTCAACCTTGGCAAATGTTGTTCACCAGGAGAAAGAGATAGGTTCATTAATTTGTTTAAACAGTACAAGGATGTTTTTGCATGGACCTATGAAGATCTGAAAACATATGACGTCCGCATCATTCAGCATGTTATACCAATGAAAGCGGGTGTCAAACCATTTCAGCAACAATTAAGAAGGATGCATCCTACTCTAGAACCGCTGATCCAAAAGGAATTAAAGAAGCTCCTGGACGCTAAGATAATCTTCAAAGTTCGGCATTCTGAATGGGTTGCAAACTTGGTTCCCGTAAGGAAGAAATCTGGAGAGATAAGGCTATGTGTAGATTTCAGAAATTTAAACAAAGCCTCAGATAAAGACAACTACCCCGTACCTTCAATGGAGCAAATCCTACAAATGGTGTCAGGATCTGAATTGTTTTCTCTCCTCGATGGTTTCTCTGGCTATAATCAAGTGTTAGTAGCCGAAGAAGATCGTCTCAAGACTACTTTCAGGACTAAGTGGGGAACTTTCGCTTACAGAAGAATGCCATTTGGTCTGATAAATGCTGGAGCTACATTCCAAAGGGCGATGGATATTGCCTTCCGAGGATTGGGTGGGCAATGTGTTGTTGTTTACTTAGATGATGTGACAGTCTTTTCGAAGAGAAGGGAAGATCATGTTGTTCATCTGAGGCACATCTTTGACCATTGCCGGAGGTATGGTATCTCCTTAAATCCCAAGAAGAGCGTGTTTGCTGTACCCGAAGGTAAGCTCTTGGGTCATATCATCTCTAAAGGGGGAGTGTCAATCGACCAAGAAAGAGTCCAAGCTATTAATAAGATCCCAATGCCTCACAACAAAAAATCTATGCAGTCTTTTATGGGCACCATCAATTTTGTCCGCAGATTTGTTCCGGATTTTGCACAAATCGTTAAGCCATTGCAACAGATGGTTAAACAAAGCATACAGTTCAAGTGGACAGATTTGGAGAAAGACGCATTTAGAGATATCAAGGCAGCGGTAGCTAAAGTTCCCTCCTTAAGAAGCCCAGATTTTGATAAAGATTTCATCTTGTATACCTTCGCTTCGGACGACTCTCTCGCGGCCGTACTCACGCAAAAGGTGGAGTTGGGGGATGAATACCCAATCTCGTTTATGAGCACTGGTCTGCAAGGGGCTGAGCTGAAATACCCCGTCGTTGACAAGCATGCCTATGCGGTCTTCAAAGCAGTCAAGCAGTTTAGGCCATACATTTTGAAGAACAGAACTAAAGTCATAGTTCCCCATCCAGCTGTTAGATCCCTTTTCGTTCAAAAGGAATTGGGAGAAAGGAGAGGAAACTGGGTCACAGCTCTGCAGGAGTATGATTTGGAATTTAAACCGGCTACAATCATCAAAGGACAAGGTCTATGCAAGTTACTGGCGGGAAAATCGACTGATGAAGAGCACCATTGGAGAAATGAAGCTGAGCTTAATTCGGTTGAGGTATGTCATATCTTTACAGCTCCCCAGTCATGGTATAGGGATCTAGTGCACTATTTACAGTAGGGATATCTTCCCGAGCACTGGAATTCTAAACAAAGAAGGGCACTCTGCTTGAGATCAGCACCCTATCAGATCATTGATGGGATTCTTTTCAGGAAGAATTATGATGGAGTCCTTCTTAGATGTTTGGAGAAGGAAGATGCAAACAAAGTTGTCAGAGAATTGCATGATGGCCCCGCAGGTGGCCATTATTCAGGAGAGACGACAGCACACAAGATATTGAGAGCTGGTTATTACTGGCCCACTTTGTTTCGAGATGCCCACACATACGTACAGAACTGTGATGTATGTCAAAGAAGCGCTGGGAAGTTACCTAAGGCCGCAGGCCCATTGCAGCCGGTCATCATCTCTGAGCCTTTTGAGCAATGGGGCATAGATGTTATCGGAGAAATAAATCCTAATTCTTCATTGCAACACCGATACATTCTGACGGCTACCGATTACTTCACCAGGTGGACGGAGGCCATCCCGTTACGCAAGATCAATGAAGACGCAGTTAACAACTTCTTGAAAGAGAACATCATAACCAGGTTTGGGGTTCCAATTTCCCTTGTTTTTGATAATGCTACTTATTTTTCATCTTGTAAGATAAATGAATTTGTTTATGAATGGGGAATTAAGTTGCATTATTCAGCCAATTACTACCCTCAGGGAAACGGATTAGCTGAATCTTCAAACAAGAATCTGATTCGAATCCTCAAGAAAACTGTGATAGAAAACCAGAGAAGTTGGCATGCGGCTCTCCCAAACGCCTTATGGGCAGATATAGTAACCCCGAAGAATGCTTTAGGTGTCTCCCCTTTCACTCTCTTCTATGGCAAGGAAGCCGTACTTCCCCCAAACATCTTACTGCCATCCTTGCAATTGTCCCAAGCCTCTCGGGGTTCTGGTAGCCAAGTCTTACAATCCAGGATCAACAACCTGCTTCAACTAGAAGAAGCCCGACACAAAGCTAGAGATCGATTCCATCAACACTAGGACATAGTTAAGAGGTGGTTCGATAAGAGGAAATCCGGCAAGAGGGATTTTGAAGTCGGGGATTTAGTCCTGAAATGGGACCATAATCACGAAGGCAAAGGAATGCATACGAAATTTCAACATCTATGGGTAGGCCCGTACCAAATTTCTGCAAAATTAGTCCCATCCACTTATAAATTGACAAATCTCGAGGGAGAGGAAGTAGCCCTTCCGCTCAATGGCCTCGCTCTGAAACAATATTTCGCATAGTCTCCTCGAGACTTCCTGTACATAAATAAAGTTGTCTTTTCGCTTTCGCTTTTAGCTGTTTTATTTTTTCGGCCATGTCGTTTCTTTCTTTGTTATTTGAACTTTTCGACAAGTTTTGTTTTCTGAAGCCCCCCTTGTTGTTGAGTTTCCCGTTGAAGATAGCTCTCTCAAAGAAAATTTGCAACCCATGAGTCTGGAACCCTGCTCACTAAACCCGGTCTGCTGCGCTCTCGCTGAAATGTTCAAAAAAAGGGGAAAACCTACCCTGCTAGTCACACTAATCCTGTTTAATAGCAGAGACCCATGGCCATCTTCACTACTATCGTTGGGCTCCACCCACTCGAACACTTTAAAGGCATCTCAAGAAGGTTACCTAAGTTGGACCCATGGAAAGTGGCACCTCTCGAGGACATAGGGTATTGAGTTGACTCCATGCTGCAGATTTAAAAGCCAAAATGGCCTACATTCAAGAGTCTGTTTTCCAGGGATTCTCGCCTCAATTAAAGCATGGCTGAGACAAAAGCAAAAAAGACATGTAAAATCAAGAAGGCTGTCCAAAAGGCCCAGCTCAAGATGGGCTCCTCTCCGTCCGTGAAGTTTGATCAAATCAATAAAATCTCTAACTCACACAAAAGGACATTATGGATTGAGGAGCCCAAATCAAAGATCATGCCCAAAAGAAGATATCCCTGGAAGGCTCAAACAGCTAAGCTGTCCAAAGTACAAGCATCCCAAAGGGTGCCAGCAGCATGGGAATGAGGAACAAGAACAATAATGTCCATGAGAAAGTGTTTCCAATCCTGTGGAGTCCGGCAGTAGTGGCCATTCGAAAGATGACCCTCCTAAAATGAATCTCATATGCTGGCCCTCTGAGAGTGGTGAAGATGTCTCGGTCAAAGCTCCCCTTTCCCCAATGACTAGCAGGAAAAGTGCCTCTTTTCCCCGCATGAGTTTAAAATGCTCAGCTGAGTAGTACGCCCGAGGTGGATGTTGTTAATGAGGTTTCGGACCATGAAGAGGAATTTTCCAGAGATCTGTATTCGCCAGCGACTCGCCATTGTTGTTGCAGCAACACCCCTCCCCAAAATTTTTTGTACATGTTGGGGCCCCTCCTGCATTTTTTGTAGAAAGTTTGCTTGAGAAGCCATCCCAGCCGTCAGCTCTGCTTTCAACATAAAATCTTATTTCCCTGCTGAACATCTTGCCATCAATCCTTCCATGATTCTCCCCAAAGAGCCAAAAGATAACTCAGACTTTTCCCCAACGTTTTGGGATAATTCGGACTATCTCCCGGACTTCAAAGACAAACGTCCAACCTTTCCGAAAGAAGGACTGAGATTTCCTTTGTCAAAATCTGCGGAAGCCATTGAAAATTTGTTCCCGAAACGGCGGAAGCTTTCGTTGAAGCCTTCCGCAACCGCGGAAAGGTTCCGATTTTGGTCCCGAAAGTGCGGGACTCATTCACCTTAAATCTCCCGGAAAGCACTTAGATTTTCTTCCGGTTAGAAAAAAACTGCGGAAACAAAGGGACTTAGAGAACTTTTAGTTTCAACCGTCCGCAATGGCGGGGGAATTCAGTGAACCCTTCCGAAACAGCAGAAGCCGCCGTGATATCTCCCCGAAAATAAACTCAGATTTTGGCCATAAACAGCGGAAGCCGCTAAGGAATTGCTTCCAAAACAGCGGAATCATTCATCATTCGCTCCCGAAATGGCGGGACTCATTCGCCTTAGTCTCCCGGAAAGCACTTAGAACTTTTTCCCGAAACGGCGGGGACAGTTCGTAAAAAAAAACCGCTTGGCAAAGGACTCTGAAACGACCCCGGGTGACTATGCGGAAGAGTATAAGTTTTGCTCCCGAAACGGCAGAAGCTATTCACAAAAGCCTTCCGAAACTAGCGGGAGCCTTCGCCAAACCTTCCCGAAAATCAACGAGACTTTGAATTTTTTGGTTCGCGGAAGCTTTCGCAAAAGTCTTCCGAAAAACACCGAGACCATTCGCTACATCGTTCCGAAAGGGCGGAATCCTTGGCGTTACCCGTCCGCTACGCGGCGGTCTTTCGCGGAAGGCTTCGAGTTTCCTTTCTGCAAAGAGCCCCGAAACGGCGGGAGCTTTCGTTGAACCCTTCCGCAACGGTGGATACGATTCACAAACTGGCCCCGCGAATGACGGTCGCACAAAAACCGAGATCGTTTGACATGACCGCTACGCGCGGCGAATTTAAACCTCGTTTTAACCGCGCCACCTACCAAATTGAATGCTCACACGTGCCCATTCTTTATAAAATATGGTAGGGGCTCGACCCAATACACCATTGTTTTTGAATCGGCCAACGACGTGCGATACCGTGCAAATCGCTCCAGCTCACCTCGCTCATCCGTGCTCGCGGCCACCTTGCTCAAGCAATCCCCACGGTGCCAGGTAGGATTCTGACCTGGAATTTCGCCATTGGGTTATCGTTTGTGGAAAAACAACGGGTTTTAGTGGGATTTTGACGGGCAAAACACCCGTAAAGGGATATGTTTTACTCGTCAGATACAGTTGAATGTTTTAGCCGTCATGCGAAACGACATAGGCATCGATTTTAACATTGGCATTTCTTATTTTTGTTAAGTAAAGACGGTTGGCACAGGCCGTTAACCTTGTCCGTTTTACCCCCCGGGCCGTGCACCTCGTTTTGAAGAATTTGTCGAAACCCCATGGGCTCTCCATGTCCCCGGCCGTAAATTCCGGACTTAATACCTTGGGCCCTTCCGCAAGCCTCAGCCCCAACACGCCCCCTACTCAAGGCAAAACCTGGTCCCAGCCGCCATTGTCCCGTTCAAAACCCGTGAACGTTCAAGCCGCGTATAGCCGAAACGTTAAGCCATGGCCGCCCTAGCACTTCCCGTCAGTATATCCCCGGCGCCGTCACCTTTGCTCGGACCAGAGTCTCCCATAGAGCACCTCGGCGGGTGGCCGCACGTGACGATGGCAAACAAAGCCCTCACCGAGTCAAAAATGCGAAAGGGGCTCCCTTGCCGTCACACAGTTTTCTCACCCCGTGTCTGCCCGCCATTAACCTCTCCGATCGCACCTATAACGAAAAACACCTCCTTCCGCAGAGCGGAACCGAAAACCAACGGTGTCCGCAATTCGCCTTTCGAGCCAAAAAAAAAAAAAAACCGTTGTTTTCCGCAATTCCCCAAGGCTGACCCGAGGACCTATTGCTTCCGCAAAACGCCTATCGGTCCAAGAACAAAATGTGTCCATAACATAACCTATCCCCTCAGGAGCATCCCAAACCCTTCCTGTTAAGAGATTCAAATGTTTCGATTTATGTTTCAAATTATGTTTTTTACTTCCTGAATATACAGTTTCATTATACCCATCTTATTGATATATTCAAGCAATGATACTCTATGATTGAAACCTCACAGTATGTTACTCAAGTTCATGATGACTTGTATACGGGTGTTGTCAGGGATAAATCAAGATGCCGAAAACCGGTAAGAAGAAGGCGAAGATGACAGAAAAGAAGCCTGCCCCTCTCAAGATTGAAACCTCGCTCCAGGACACTAAGTGCACCACCGGTGTCCCTCCAGAAATCAGATGGGATGATATATATAGAATGATCAGAGACCAAGAAATCCCATATATGTTGCTGGAGGAAGCACCAATCTATCAAAATATCAGAGCCTCAGGCATAACTAGAGCCGCTACCCGCCCTGAGCTATTCCCCTGTGCTGAAGTGATCGGGTGGATACTCCAAAATGCAGATGCTGAAGGGAGAGTGATAAATGACAGTGGGAAAGTGGCTATTGCCTCGTTTCAACCCGCGTATATTGCGGCGGCCTACAGATTTCCCCGTGTCCAACAAGCTCTGACTGACGAATGGTTGGGCCAAATGGATAACGTGGAGATGGCTAAGAAGCTATTGAGGGGAGGGAAGCATTTGAGAAAGAAGGGAAATGATGAATATGACGTACAGAACCTGAGGGCCCCTTTCAGATTGATCGCTTTAATGCTGTGCAGAATCTTCGGCATGCCCGATGGCACAGTATACAAGATTCAGTGGGTCCCTATCATTCACTATGTGGCATTTCAGGGGACAGTGTTTGACTGGGCCACTATCTTGTCAGATAGTCTGGCCTCAATGATAAGTGCTGCTAAGCCCGGGCTGGCCTTGAAGAAGGCTGAATTCTTCATGTCTTCATACCTGATAGATTGTATCTTGGCCAAGATAGAGTTCCCCAAATTGGGGTGTACATGGGATAGGGCCACCACCCCGGTTTACGTCGCATTCAAGATGTTGTGGGCTCAGAATTACAAGCCCAGCTACAAACTCATCTGTGAGGGGTTCATCATGCCCCTATACGAGAAAATCTTCAAGGAAGAACCAAATTGTCTGTCAGAAAATGCTTTGGAAGTCCTTGAGGAGTATGGGGACTTTTACTTTTCAGAACAAGGTACCTACCTGAGGATGTTTGGAGGGACTAAGCCCCCATACATATTGCCGCAGTATGCCACAGACTATGTGGTGCTCAAGGAAGCAGTAAGACAACTCTTCTTGGATGGGGTTGGAGCATTCCTCCACAAGCAACACAAGGCTTCCTTTCCCCCTCTACCTTTCTGCATCGGCGCTTACAAGTTTTCAGGGGTTGCCTCAGCCAATGAGTTTATTCAAGAGTTGAAGGCCTTCCACTTTGGTGAGGTCATCTTCAACAGGAACGACAGAAAGGGTAAAGTGGTCGAGCATTGCAAGGGGAACTATGCTTACTTCGAATACTCCCACTACCCTGATGCCGAGGAGGAAGCATTCAGAGGTATCTGCAACATGGCTGAGCTGCGGATCTGTCGCCAAGGTGTTGGAGCAAGCTCTAGCTCAACCAAGGCCCAGAAAACCATCCAGCAAAAGGAGAAAGAAGCTGAGGATGCCCGAGCTCAGGAAGAGCTCAGATTAAGAGAGGAGGCGAAGTTACAGCAGGAAGCCGAGGAAGCAAGAAAGCAGCAAGAAGCTGAAAATGAAAGACTGCAGAAAGATGCTGAAGAAGCCCAAAAGCAGAAAGAAGCAGAGACTGAGCAAGCTGAAGCAAGGAAGAAGGCGGAGGAAAAATTGAAGACAAGGGAAGATACCGAGGTAGGTGGGTCCGGTGTCCAAGACATGGAGATAGACACCTCTCAAGCAGGTGTCTCTGGTACCCAAAAGGAAGGAGTAGACCCTGCTCAGGAAGTCCGGACCCCACCTATGGAAGAAGACATAGACATCATAAACCGACCAATTGTCCCGTACACTCCATCTGGGAAGCGTACGGTGTCCAAATGGAATGAGTTTGTCTATGATAAGAAAAGAAAAGCAATGGTCCTCAAATCAGAAGAGAGGATTAAAAGCCCCTTCCATGATGACATCATTACTCACCGAGAGGTCGCTGTCATGCAGAACACAGATGCAGATCCCATCGCCATGGCATCCGCAGTTATAGCAACAGCGCAGGCATCATTTGCCAATGTAGGGGTTATAGTTAAAGAAAATATATTGACAAAGAAAAAAGCGCGCACGCTGCAACAAAATGTGGCTAATGAGCAAGCCCAAAGAGATCTGGTAGTAAACCAGTATAACTGCTTGTACGCTGAACATAAGGAGCTGTCAAGCAAGTACAGCCAGCTGGAGGAAGAAAAGGAACAGCTAACACTTCAAATGATGATTGTGGAAGCAGAGAAGAATGGTGCAGAAGAAAAGGCATCTCTGCTAAAAGCAGACAAGCAAACGTTAGCTGAGCGTTTAGAGCAAGCGGAGAGCAGAACTGTAGACCTATCTCCCTTCCACGAGCTGTCATGCAATATCCTGCAGCAAGTGTGTGGCTCCCAAGAGCTAATCACTGATGAGGTATGAAAACTCAAGGCCATGGTGGTTAGGCTAAAAGAGGTCAATACAGAAGCCCACAGGCTCAAAGCTAAGAACACCCGTGTCAAGGCAAATGTCATAAGTCAGATGGCATGGAGAGAAGGGAAAGGAGGTTTCCCCCCGCATCTTCCTTTCAAGGCCGTGGAAGATTTTAATGAAGATATAGCCTTGTTGGAGTTTGGCAGGAACTGTGCCAATAAGCTGATGGCCAGTGTGTAGAGGACAACAGATAGAATCAACAACCTATACCAAAAGCTCAAAGGAGTCCATGACAGCTGCACATTGAGTTTCCCTCAGACCCTAGAAGACTTCCCGGAAAAGGAACAGCGGCTGTCTCAACTGAAAGAAGAGCTAGGCGTCCAGATGGAGTATGTGAAAAGGATTGATGTCTTGGCCAAGGATGATCTCCAACATTACATCGGTTCATCAACACTTCACAACCATCTGCTGAAGGAAGCGCATCAAGTAGCTGAAGCAGAGGTACAAAGCATTAAAACAGAGCTCGGGAAGAATGTGACTTCTCAGAAAATCCTATTTCCTGCTGCAGCAAACATAATCATAAGGGACACAGGTGTGTGGCACAGCTACATAGCAGAGGAGGACAGGAAAGCTTCAGCAGCAGCGGGAACAGCAGTAGATCCAGCAGCCTCTCTCCCAGCAGCCTCTTCCCCAGCAATGGCAGAAAATCCGGCCAGTTCAATTCCCCCTTCCCAATTAGGAGCAGCATCAGCAGGGGATTCGAGGGCCTCTTCCCAAGCAGCATCAGTGACAATTAACTTGGGCGACCCTTTGCCAGGAGAAGCTCACACACAGGAATGAGGAGGCCGAAGTCAGCGAGATACTCTCTTCAGCCCAAACACGTGCCCAACAGGGAAAGCTTTGGTGTCGGCCAATTTTCTGTTATGTATATTTTAAATATGTAAGGCGTAAGCCATGGGACAGCTGTCCCTAATTTTTGTCAAAATATTTTCGTAAAGGAAGTGGCCATTTTTTTGGTGATCGATTATAGTAGAAATCCCTGTAAATGACAGGTGGAACGTGCTAGGTGTCAGCCCAAAGGGCAAAGTTGTAGCTATAAATAGCATCTAGGAAAGATTAGAAAGGACTTTTGGCAGGAAATGAAAATTTTGGCAAACGATATAAGCTATCTTGTATCGGGTCTATAAATTGATTTTTCTAATAGAAGCCACGGGAGATGGACGTTTTGCCTGGAATGTTGGATTGCTCTATATTGGACTATTCTAATGACTGCAATTCTGCAATGTGAGATCATTCTTGACATCTGAATTATTTCTTTGCACTAATGATTCTACTCTCTTCTGTGCATGCGTTCTCTCTATTTTGTGAACAATGAAATGTATTGCTGTAGATTTCTTTGTCTAGATCGAATGGCTAACTGTTCTTTCTTCAGGGTAATTCATATGGCTCATTATTCATGACTTTAAATTGCTCCTTGCAGGGATCTTTGAATTTAATTCCAGTTTTGTTACGTTTAGATCTGTTTCTTTATCCTTGTTACGTAGATTAAATAATTTTTTGCTTTCTTCTGTTTATGAGCAATAGATGCGTTCTTTAAATTCCATTTTAGATCTGTTTCTTTATTCTTCCGCTTTCTTCTCTTTTATGAGCAACGAATACATTCCAAGATAAACTAGAAGCTATCTTTTAGAAATCTGTATCTTGCTGTAGCTTTGCTTCTGAAATTAACAGCTGTCTGTTCTTTCCTTACGCTTCTTGTTACAGCAGATTGCTCTTCCCTTTAGCGTGTTCCCTGCAGGGATAGATAGATTTGTTCCAGTTAAGCTTAGGTCTATTTTAATTGCATTTAGATTAAGCATAATTTAGGCACTTGCATCTCATATAAAGACATAAAACCCAAAAGAAAGGTGGATCGGGCCATAATCGATAGAATCGGATTTAAAGTCCAAAACCACGGTTGCCGGAACCGTTAACCGGACGGATTCCCTACACCAAACGGGAGATATTCTAATTGGGACCATCTCTTGGGGAGAATCCCTTTCTGATTGATGCTACGATATCCGAGGCATCAAAATGGCCCCTCTCAGAGGCGTGGATGGCACAAGCTTAGACAAAAGGGCTTTTTCCGGGTAAGCCTGGTTTTCACCATGGCATTTTCCTCCTTGTGGTTTGTTAGGGCGGTTAGGGTTTGGACTTTGAAGGAACAACTCTGTGGCTATATCCGTTCTATTGGGCCTTTTAACTGCTTGATACCGCAAGTTCCTTGACAGGTTTAACCCTGTGATGTGATAGGGATGTTATGGCTTTAGTCAACTATAATTTATTCGTCTTTCAAAAGATGTTTAGGGTTTTCTACAGATGAATTATTGTATAAAAAGGAATAGAGAACAAAGACTGTGAGCCTGTTCTGTAGATGAGTTTACAGCCTCGTGGTTTTACTTTCGTTACTGAACTTTTTTTTAAAAGGTTCAGGGTTATCACCCAAGTTTTGAAATTTGACTTAATATAAAGCTCTTTCTTGTGTATTGGGCTTGTTTATCGCATGCGTTTTTAATTCAATGCTATGTACAGTAGTAAGTAAATTAAGTTTTTGAACCACTATACTGTGAATTTGTGACACAGCTGTAGGTGAAATAATGTCTTAACTAATTAGCATTAGTTTTACTTGTACCAGCTAGGCTGGTAGGGTTTGACCCGAAATAATTTACAGTTGGAGTTTTAAGTTCGATTGCTTAAGTTATTAATTAAAATACGAGTCTGTTGGTAAATGTGAGTTGAACAAAAGATAGTAATCGGAATGGTTAAACTTGATGAATGAGCTGAATATTGTTCTATTTGTTTCTTTTGTTGTAAAATTAATAACTAGGTTATTTCCTTGCTGATAAATTCTTGTTGTAAAAACTGGAATGATTGGGTTCAATTCGAACTCCACGGTCGTGATTTTGTTTAGCTTCTTATTCTGTTGTTATGATTATGACTCTGTCGAAATAGAGAGTTTAGTGAAAGTTAATACTATACTGTTTAAGCTCGATACTGAGTCAAATAGGGTTCTGCTAAATCTTTTGTTTTTAAAACAATGACTAAGTTATTTAACAAAGTTAAATTCTTTGTGAAATTCTCTGTTAGGGTTTTGCATATTGATTTGGTTGTAATGAAAAGACTTGTTAAATTTAATTAGGGTTTGTGCATTGGTATAGATAACCTAACCGTGGCTACCATTCCTCTGTAATGTTATTTATCAGGATATAAGTACTGTAATTTTTATTGTTAAAAGTTTACTATTGTTTCCTATGATTTGTTTAATTAATTTTGTAATATACAAAGTACAATTATTTATATGTAATCCTTGCTTATCTATTCAAAAATTATAATTAAACTAGGTTTATAATTGTATTAATAAAATAATACTGAAAGTCTTACAGTTGTAGTGAATACATGATAGATACGTTGTTATAAATGTAATAATAAGTTAGTACTTAAGTATTACTATTATATTGAATACAGTATAGATACCTAATTAGTAATAATTAATGCTTACTAGGGATGCTGAAAAACACTGTAACTCAACCAATTTTAACTACTGTCGTTCTGAAATACTCACTTAACTAACTAATTACTCTAACTAATTACTCTTCAGACATATAGAAGATAAACACAACATACATTCATTCATATTTAATAAACATACAGAAATAGATGGCAGAACCTGTTTAAGCTGTGGACAAGAACAGCAATGGGAGGCTGTTCCTCCCTACCAACTCCTGGAGAGTGCCCATACAGCAACTTCTCAGGACCCCCGAGCTTGCTCTGGTCTCCCTGGCTGGAACTAAGTGCAGCAAAGTAAATTCTCTCAGCCAAATAAGCTATAATGGAACCAAGTTACTGCAGCAATCCTCTCAAACAACTTCCTTACTGTAGATTTCCCTCTTCCTCAATGGGATTCCTGAATAACATTCACCCGAATGAATTCTCCCTCTAGAACTAATTCGAGCCCCTACTCTGTTCATTGAGTACTATTTAAAAGATTGCCTAGGTCTTTGTTGGGTTTTCTGTCATTAATGAGCCACTTGCTCTGATTCCACTTTCTTGGGGAATCATGGCCCCAAATATAGGGAAGTTGCCACCTGCAACTTAGGAAGTGTTTGAGGATGCTGCCACTTGTCTTTTGCCTTTCCACCTAGTTCCATCCACCAGTTTGACCAGTAACCTCTTTTTAACAGCTCTCCCATGCTGTTGTCTCCACAATTTATTAATTAATAATAAAATATAGCAATCACAGTTGATCGTGAGATGTTCAACGAGTGCATCCGAATGATGCAAACTTTGACAAATGAAGTCACATCAATCAAAGAAATCCAAAGGCATGGTTTTATTCCTGATGCGTTAGACTACAGTGACGAGGAAGTCGAAGAAGTGGAACCACGGGAAGCAAAGGAATATAAACCAGAAGAAAAACTCATCAAGCTTCTGACGGAGATGAGAGGTCGGGAAAATATAGACGTTCGTACCTACTTAGGATGTTTGGATCCAAAAGACTTGGTCGACTAGTTGAGAGATATGGAGAAATACTTCGACATAGAGCAGATCGAGGATCCTAAGCGGGTTAAGATTACATGTCTGAGGTTGAAGGGTCATGCCTCATTGTGGTGGGAGAATGTACAGGCTGACACAGTCAAGAAGGGAAAGGCGAAAATCAAGACTTGGGACAGAATGGTCACCAAGCTGAAAGGGAAGTTCTTGCAGAATGACTATGTAATTTCCTTGTTCAGGAAGTTGCAGAAATTTCAACAAAAGGAGATGACTGTGGAGGAGTACATGAAAGAGCTCTACAGATTGTCGATAAGATCAGGGCAAACCGACAAAGGAGAAGAAGTTGTCGCTAGGTATGTGAACGGCTTGAAATATGCCATTCGGGATGAATTGAGCATGTCTAGATTGAGGGCAGTGGGTGAAGCCTACTAGTTAGCTCTGAAGGCAAAAGAGAAACTATCAAGAAAATCCACAGCAACTAGGGGTAGGACGATTGGTTGGGTTGTGAGAACTGTTACCGCAAAAGGCCAAATTAGCAATTATAAGAGGGAAACTGTCGAAGATAGTCGACATGCAAAAGGGACATCGACAAGGGAGAAAGTGCAAGAGAACCGACACGATGGTCGAGAGACTCACGGTCGAGGTGCGTATGGTCGAAGTGATCCATCCGACAAAAAAGGAGCTAACAGACCGTCCATAATATGTTACAAGTGTCATGGAGCGGGACACAAGGCATATGAAATCCCAAAGAACCTACATGCTGCAGCGGAGTCGAAATCCAGATGTCGAAGAGATGAGCAAGTCGACAAGAGGGAGGAATTGGCATCCGATTACAGTGGAGATGGTAAGAAGAAAAGTTGGGCCATGACAGCTAGCAAGACACTGGTTCTGGATGATAGATGCAACGAGCAAGAGCCAACACAGTGGAAGGCGATCTTTCGAACAAAGGTGCGAATCGGCGAATGGCGTTGCAAGACCATAGTTGATGGTGGAAGCACTGAGAATCTTGTGTCGACAGAGGTGATCAAGAAAGAAAAGTTGAGATGTAGAGAACATCCACACCCTTACAAGATATCATGGTTGCAGAAAGGACACCATCTGAAGGTGACCAGACAGTGCTTAATTAACTTCAAGGTTGGGATGTTAGAGGATAGTGTACTGTGCGACATAATCCCAATGGACGCGTGCCATCTATTGTTAGGAAGACCATGGCAGTATGATCGAAAAATGATCTATGATGGTCAAGCCAACACAGTCACAGTGTGAAAAAATGGCATGAAAAGGACTCTTAAGCCGAAACCGGAGGAGCAAGTCGATGGTAATTAAGGTGAGAGCAACTTTTGGGAGAAGCGCTTGCCAATGTGTTCAGCAAAAGAATTCCTTACGGAAGAGGAAAAGCAGTTGGGGTGTTATTCTATCATTCCGAAGGGACCATGTGTCGAGAGTGCGACAGTGGAGAAAATTCCGGTCGAAGTCGGAAAGATGCTCAAAGAGTTCTACAGCATAGTGGTCGATGAGACACCAACGAGATTGCCACCGACAAGGATCATATCCCATCAGATCAACTTGATTCCAGGGTCAAGTATGCCAAAAAAGGCACCGCATAGGATGATTCCGACAGAAGGTCAGGAACTCAATCGACAGGTCCAGGAGTTATTGGATAGAGGGTTGATCAGAGAGAGTCTGAGTCCGTGCATAGTACCATCAATATTAATGCCAAAGAAAGGTTGAGAATGGAGAATGTGTACAGACTCCAGAGCTTATTAGAAAAACAGGATCGCAGAGCAATAACAATAAATAGAAATGCAAATATAATCACACATACACATTACAAGAGAGACACAGATATATTGTGGTTCACCCAACTTGGGCTACATCCACACTGAAGTTGCCAGTCCTTATTATTATTATTCCGTCCAGCAAAGTGAAGGGATACAAACTACAGCATAGCCGCTGCACTTCCTCTTCACTATATCATAGTCTCTCTTTTGATCTCAGAGATTTGTACAATGCATAAAACCTAATACATCAACCCTAGCCATGTTACAATGTCTTTCTTTTATAAGGGAGATACAATGGGAAGATACCACGGGTTACCCAAAACCATGGGCCTGTAAAACAACCCCAAAAATTTCCTTTGGGGGCGTCGCCCCCAAACCCCTGTCGGGGCACTGCTGGCCCCCACAAGCCCCCCGTTGGGGTGAGTGTATAGTCCTTTTTACATATCATATAAAGCTAGGGTACAAACACAGCTGAATAATAATATCTTTGAATCTGGAGATCAGGCTCCACAACCAACAGAGCTATCAACAAGATCACGATCAAGTATTGGTTTCCATTGCCGAGAATGGATGACTTGATGGATTGTTTGAGTGGAGTGAAATACTTCACGAAGATAGACCTGAAGAGTGGTTATCACCAGATTCGGGTTAGAGAAGGAGACTAATGGAAGACAACATTCAAGACAAATGAAGGGTTGTATGAGTGGTTAGTCATGCCGTTTGGACTGACTAATGCACCCAGTACGTTCATGCGATTGATGAATGAAGTACTGAATCCATTCTTGGGAAAGTTTGTTGTAGTCTATCTAGATGACATTCTGATTTTCAGTCGAACCAAGGCAATACACTTGGTGCACATTCGAAAGGTATTGCAGAAGTTGCAGGAAGAGAAGTTGATGGTGAACCTGCGAAAGTGTTTCTTCATGAAGGAAGAACCGGTATACTTGGGATTCATAATCTAGGGTAAAGGGTTGGTGATGGACCCAGAAAAGGTGAAGGCGGTATTGGATTGGCCTAAACTGATAAGCGCGCCTAGAGTGAGGAGTTTCCATGGACTTGCCACTTTCTACAGGAAATTCATCAGGGGATTCTGTCGTATTTGCGCATCGTTGACAGAGTGTATGCGCAAAGGAGAGTTCAAGTGGATGGAAGAATCCCATCGAGCTTTCCACAAGTTGAAGGAAAATGTCATTGAGAGCCTAGTGTTGGCGCTCCGATATTTGGACAAAGCTTTCCAGGTCGATTGCAATGCAAGTGGAATCTCAATTGGAGCCTTGTTGAGCCAGGAGGGACGACCAATTGCATTCTTCAGTGAAACGTTGGATGATGCGAAGTGGAAATATTCGGTCTATGACCAGGAATTCTATGCTATTGTCCAGGCATTGAAGAAGTGGAGGCATTATTTGTTTCCCAAATAATTTGTGTTGTACACAGTTCATCAAGCGCTGAGGTATCTGAATACTTAGTCGAAGTTGAATCAACGGCACATGAAGTGGGTCAAATTCCTGCAAGGATATACGTTCATCTTGGGACATAGGTTGGGAAAGTCAAATAAGGTTGCCGATGCACTGAGTAGAAGAGTTAAACTGGGTCGTTCAAAAGGAATTGGGAGAAAGGAGAGGAAACTGGGTCACAGCTCTGCAGGAGTATGATTTGGAATTTAAACCGGCTACAATCATCAAAGGACAAGGTCTATGCAAGTTACTGGCGGGAAAATCGACTGATGAAGAGCACCATTGGAGAAATGAAGCTGAGCTTAATTCGGTTGAGGTATGTCATATCTTTACAGTTCCCCAGTCATGGTATAGGGATCTAGTGCACTATTTACAGCCGGGATATCTTCCTGAGCACTGGAATTCTAAACAAAGAATGGCACTCTGCTTGAGATCAGCACCCTATCAGATCATTGATGGGATTCTTTTCAGGAAGAATTATGATGGAGTCCTTCTTAGATGTTTGGAGAAGGAAGATGCAAACAAAGTTGTCAAAGAATTGCATGATGGCCCCGCAGGTGGCCATTATTCAGGAGAGACGACAGCACACAAGATATTGAGAGCTGGTTATTACTGGCCCACTTTGTTCCGAGATGCCCACACATACGCACGGAACTGTGATGTATGTCAAAGAAGCGCTGGGAAGTTACCTAAGGCCGCAGGCCCATTGCAGCCGGTCATCATCTCTGAGCCTTTTGAGCAATGGGGCATAGATGTTATCGGAGAAATAAATCCTAATTCTTCATTGCAACACCGATACATTCTGACAGCTACCGATTACTTCACCAGGTGGACGGAGGCCATCCCGTTACGCAAGATCAATGAAGACGCAGTTAACAGCTTCTTGAAAGAGAACATCATAACCAGGTTTGGGGTTCCAATTTCCCTTGTTTTTGATAATGCTACTTATTTTTCATCTTGTAAGATAAATGAATTTGTTTATGAATGGGGAATTAAGTTGCATTATTCAGCCAATTACTACCCTCAGGGAAACGGATTAGCTGAATCTTCAAACAAGAATCTGATTCGAATCCTCAAGAAAACTGTGATAGAAAACCAGAGAAGTTGGCATGCGGCTCTCCCAAACGCCTTATGGGCAGATATAGTAACCCCGAAGAATGCTTTAGGTGTCTCCCCTTTCACTCTCGTCTATGGCAAGGAAGCCGTACTTCCCCCAAACATCTTACTGCCATCCTTGCAATTGTCCCAAGCCTCTCAGGGTTCTGGTAGCCAAGTCTTACAATCCAGGATCAACAACCTGCTTCAACTAGAAGAAGCCCGACACAAAGCTAGAGATCGATTCCATCAACACCAGGACATAGTTAAGAGGTGGTTCGATAAGAGGAAATCCGGCAAGAGGGATTTTGAAGTCGGGGATTTAGTCCTGAAATGGGACCATAATCACGAAGGCAAAGGAATGCATACGAAATTTCAACATCTATGGGTAGGCCCGTACCAAATTTCTGCAAAATTAGTCCCATCCACTTATAAATTGACAAATCTCGAGGGAGAGGAAGTAGCCCTTCCGCTCAATGGCCTCGCTCTGAAACAATATTTCGCATAGTCTCCTCGAGACTTCCTGTACATAAATAAAGTTGTCTTTTCGCTTTCGCTTTTAGCTGTTTTATTTTTTCGGCCATGTCGTTTCTTTCTTTGTTATTTGAACTTTTCGACAAGTTTTGTTTTCTGAAGCCCCCCTTGTTGTTGAGTTTCCCGTTGAAGATAGCTCTCTCAAAGAAAATTTGCAACCCATGAGTCTGGAACCCTGCTCACTAAACCCGGTCTGCTGCGCTCTCGCTGGAATGTTCAAAAAAAGGGGAAAACCTACCCTACTAGTCACACTAATCCTGTTTAATAGCAGAGACCCATGGCCATCTTCACTACTATCGTTGGGCTCCACCCACTCGAACACTTTAAAGGCATCTCAAGAAGGTTACCTAAGTTGGACCCATGGAAAGTGGCACCTCTCGAGGACATAGGGTATTGAGTTGACTCCATGCTGCAGATTTAAAAGCCAAAATGGCCTACATTCAAGAGTCTGTTTTCCAGGGATTCTCGCCTCAATTAAAGCATGGCTGAGACAAAAGCAAAAAAGACATGTAAAATCAAGAAGGCTGTCCAAAAGGCCCAGCTCAAGATGGGCTACTCTCCGTCCGTGAAGTTTGATCAAATCAATAAAATCTCTAACTCACACAAAAGGACATTATGGATTGAGGAGCCCAAATCAAAGATCATGCCCAAAAGAAGATATCCCTGGAAGGCTCAAACAGCTAAGCTGTCCAAAGTACAAGCATCCCAAAGGGTGCCAGCAGCATGGGAATGAGGAACAAGAACAATAATGTCCATGAGAAAGTGTTTCCAATCCTGTGGAGTCCGGCAGTAGTGGCCATTCGAAAGATGACCCTCCTAAAATGAATCTCATATGCTGGCCCTCTGAGAGTGGTGAAGATGTCTCGGTCAAAGCTCCCCTTTCCCCAATGACTAGCAGGAAAAGTGCCTCTTTTCCCCGCATGAGTCTAAAATGCTCAGCTGAGTAGTACGCCCGAGGTGGATGTTGTTAATGAGGTTTCGGACCATGAAGAGGAATTTTCCAGAGATCTGTATTCGCCAGCGACTCGCCATTATTGTTGCAGCAACACCCCTCCCCAAAATTTTTTGTACATGTTGGGGCCCCTCCTGCATTTTTTGTAGAAAGTTTGCTTGAGAAGCCATCCCAGCCGTCAGCTCTGCTTTCAACATAAAATCTTATTTCCCTGCTGAACATCTTGCCATCAATCCTTCCATGATTCTCCCCAAAGAGCCAAAAGATAACTCAGACTTTTCCCCAACGTTTTGGGATAATTCGGACTATCTCCCGGACTTCAAAGACAAACGTCCAACCTTTCCAAAAGAAGGACTGAGATTTCCTTTGTCAAAATCTGCGGAAGCAATTGAAAATTTGTTCCCGAAACGGCGGAAGCTTTCGTTGAAGCCTTCCGCAACCGCGGAAAGGTTCCGATTTTGGTCCCGAAAGTGCGGGACTCATTCACCTTAAATCTCCCGGAAAGCACTTAGATTTTCTTCCGGTTAGAAAAAAACTGCGGAAACAAAGGGACTTAGAGAACTTTTAGTTTCAACCGTCCGCAACGGCGGGGGAATTCAGTGAACCCTTCCGAAACAGCAGAAGCCGCCGTGATATCTCCCCGAAAATAAACTCAGATTTTGGCCATAAACAGCGGAAGCCGCTAAGGAATTGCTTCCAAAACAGCGGAATCATTCATCATTCGCTCCCGAAATGGCGGGACTCATTCGCCTTAGTCTCCCGGAAAGCACTTAGAACTTTTTCCCGAAACGGCGGGGACAGTTCGTAAAAAAAAACTGCTCGGCAAAGGACTCTGAAACGACCCCGGGTGACTATGCGGAAGAGTATAAGTTTTGCTCCCGAAACGGCAGAAGCTATTCACAAAAGCCTTCCGAAACTAGCGGGAGCCTTCGCCAAACCTTCCCGAAAATCAACGAGACTTTGAATTTTTTGGTTCGCGGAAGCTTTCGCAAAAGTCTTCCGAAAAACACCGAGACCATTCGCTACATCGTTCCGAAAGGGCGGAAGCCTTGGCGTTACCCATCCGCTACGCGGCGGTCTTTCGCGGAAGGCTTCGAGTTTCCTTTCTGCAAAGAGCCCCGAAACGGCGGGAGCTTTCGTTGAACCCTTCCGCAACGGCGGATACGATTCACAAACTGGCCCCGCGAATGACGGTCGCACAAAAACCGAGATCGTTTGACATGACCGCTACGCGCGGCGAATTTAAACCTCGTTTTAACCGCGCCACCTACCAAATTGAATGCTCACACGTGCCCATGCTTTATAAAATATGGTAGGGGCTCGAACCAATACACCATTGTTTTTGAATCGGCCAACGACGTGCGATACCGTGCAAATCGCTCCAGCTCACCTCGCTCATCCGTGCTCGCGGCCACCTTGCTCAAGCAATCCCCACGGTGCCAGGTAGGATTCTAACCTGGAATTTCGCCATTGGGTTATCGTTTGTGGAAAAACAACGGGTTTTAGTGGGATTTTGACGGGCAAAACACCCGTAAAGGGCTATGTTTTACTCGTCCGATACAGTTGAATGTTTTAGCCGTCATGCGAAACGACATAGGCATCGATTTTAACATTGGCATTTCTTATTTTTGTTAAGTAAAGACGGTTGGCACAGGCCGTTAACCTTGTCCGTTTTACCCCCCGGGCCGCGCACCTCGTTTTGAAGAATTTGTCGAAACCCCATGGGCTCTCCATGTCCCCGGCCGTAAATTCCGGACTTAATACCTTGGGACCTTCCGCAAGCCTCAGCCCCAACACGCCCCCTACTCAAGGCAAAACCTGGTCCCAGCCGCCATTGTCCCGTTCAAAACCCGTGAACGTTCAAGCCGCGTATAGCCGAAACGTTAAGCCATGGCCGCCCTAGCACTTCCCGTCAGTATATCCCCGGCGCCGTCACCTTTGCTCGGACCAGAGTCTCCCATAGAGCACCTCGGCGGGTGGCCGCATGTGACGATGGCAAACAAAGCCCTCACCGAGTCAAAAATGCGAAAGGGGCTCCCTTGCCGTCACACAGTTTTCTCACCCCGCGTCTGCCCGCCATTAACCTCTCCGATCGCACCTATAACGAAAAACACCTCCTTCCGCAAAGCGGAACCGAAAACCAACGGTGTCCGCAATTCGCCTTTCGAGCCAAAAAAAAAAAAACCGTTGTTTTCCGCAATTCCCCAAGGCTGACCCGAGGACCTATTGCTTCCGCAAAACGCCTATCGGTCCAAGAACAAAATGTGTCCATAACATAACCTATCCCCTCAGGAGCATCCCAAACCCATCCTGTTAAGAGATTCAAATGTTTCGATTTATGTTTCAAATTATGTTTTTTACTTCCTGAATATACAGTTTCATTATACCCATCTTATTGATATATTCAAGCAATGATACTCTCTGATTGAAACCTCACAGTATGTTACTCAAGTTCATGATGACTTGTATACGGGTGTTGTCAGGGATAAATCAAGATGCCGAAAACCGGTAAGAAGAAGGCGAAGATGACAGAAAAGAAGCCTGCCCCTCTCAAGATTGAAACCTCGCTCCAGGACACTAAGTGCACCACCGGTGTCCCTCCAGAAATCAGATGGGATGATATATATAGAATGATCAGAGACCAAGAGATCCCAGATATGTTGCTGGAGGAAGCACCAATCTATCAAAATATCAGAGCCTCAGGCATAACTAGAGCCGCTACCCGCCCTGAGCTATTCCCCTGTGCTGAAGTGATCGGGTGGATACTCCAAAATGCAGATGCTGAAGGGAGAGTGATAAATGACAGCGGGAAAGTGGCTATTGCCTCGTTTCAACCCGCGTATATTGCGGCGGCCTACAGATTTCCCCGTGTCCAACAAGCTCTGACTGACGAATGGTTGGGCCAAATGGATAATGTGGAGATGGCTAAGAAGCTATTGAGGGGAGGGAAGCATTTGAGAAAGAAGGGAAATGATGAATATGACGTACAGAACCTGAGGGCCCCTTTCAGATTGATCGCTTTAATGCTGTGCAGAATCTTCGGCATGCCCGATGGCACAGTATACAAGATTCAGTGGGTCCCTATCATTCACTATGTGGCATTTCAGGGGACAGTGTTTGACTGGGCCACTATCTTGTCAGATAGTCTGGCCTCAATGATAAGTGCTGCTAAGCCCGGGCTGGCCTTGAAGAAGGCTGAATTCTTCATGTCTTCATACCTGATAGATTGTATCTTGGCCAAGATAGAGTTCCCCAAATTGGGGTGTACATGGGATAGGGCCACCACCCCGGTTTACGTCGCATTCAAGATGTTGTGGGCTCAGAATTACAAGCCCAGCTACAAACTCATCTGTGAGGGGTTCATCATGCCCCTATACGAGAAAATCTTCAAGGAAGAACCAAATTGTCTGTCAGAAAATTCTTTGGAAGTCCTTGAGGAGTATGGGGACTTTTACTTTTCAGAACAAGGTACCTACCTGAGGATGTTTGGAGGGACTAAGCCCCCATACATATTGCCGCAGTATGCCACAGACTATGTGGTGCTCAAGGAAGCAGTAAGACAACTCTTCTTGGATGGGGTTGGAGCATTCCTCCACAAGCAACACAAGGCTTCCTTTCCCCCTCTACCTTTCTGCATCGGCGCTTACAAGTTTTCAGGGGTTGCCTCGGCCAATGAGTTTATTCAAGAGTTGAAGGCCTTCCACTTCGGTGAGGTCATCTTCCACAGGAACGACAGAAAGGGTAAAGTGGCCGAGCATTGCAAGGGGAACTATGCTTACTTCGAATACTCCCACTACCCTGATGCCGAGGAGGAAGCATTCAGAGGTATCTGCAACATGTCTGAGCTGCGGATCTGTCGCCAAGGTGTTGGAGCAAGCTCTAGCTCAACCAAGGCCCAGAAAACCATCCAGCAAAAGGAGAATGAAGCTGAGGATGCCCGAGCTCAGGAAGAGCTCAGATTAAGAGAGGAGGCGAAGTTACAGCAGGAAGCCGAGGAAGCAAGAAAGCAGCAAGAAGCTGAAAATGAAAGACTGCAGAAAGATGCTGAAGAAGCCCAAAAGCAGAAAGAAGCAGAGACTGAGCAAGCTGAAGCAAGGAAGAAGGCGGAGGAAAAATTGAAGACAAGGGAAGATACCGAGGTAGGTGGGTCCGGTGTCCAAGACATGGAGATAGACACCTCTCAAGCAGGTGTCTCTGGTACCCAAAAGGAAGGAGTAGACCCTGCTCGGGAAGTCCGGACCCCACCTATGGAAGAAGACATAGACATCATAAACCGACCAATTGTCCCGTACACTCCATCTGGGAAGCGGTCGGTGTCCAAATGGAATGAGTTTGTCTATGATAAGAAAAGAAAAGCAATGGTCCTCAAATCAGAAGAGAGGATTAAAAGCCCCTTCCATGATGACATCATTACTCACCGAGAGGTCGCTGTCATGCAGAACACAGATGCAGATCCCATCGCCATGGCATCCGCAGTTATAGCAACAGCGCAGGCATCATTTGCCAATGTAGGGGTTATAGTTAAAGAAAATATATTGACAAAGAAAAAAGCGCGCACGCTGCAACAAAATGTGGCTAATGAGCAAGCCCAAAGAGATCTGGTAGTAAACCAGTATAACTGCTTGTACGCTGAACATAAGGAGCTGTCAAGCAAGTACATCCAGCTGGAGGAAGAAAAGGAACAGCTAACACTTCAAATGATGATTGTGGAAGCAGAGAAGAATGGTGCAGAAGAAAAGGCATCTCTGCTAAAAGCAGACAAGCAAACGTTAGCTGAGCGTTTAGAGCAAGCGGAGAGCAGAACCGTAGACCTATCTCCCTTCCACGAGCTGTCATGCAATATCCTGCAGCAAGTGTGTGGCTCCCAAGAGCTAATCACTGATGAGGTATGAAAACTCAAGGCCATGGTGGTTAGGCTAAAAGAGGTCAATACAGAAGCCCACAGGCTCAAAGCTAAGAACACCCGTGTCAAGGCAAATGTCATAAGTCAGATGGCATGGAGAGAAGGGAAAGGAGGTTTCCCCCCGCATCTTCCTTTCAAGGCCGTGGAAGATTTTAATGAAGATATAGCCTTGTTGGAGTTTGGCAGGAACTGTGCCAATAAGATGATGGCCAGTGTGTAGAGGACAACAGATAGAATCAACAACCTATACCAAAAGCTCAAAGGAGTCCATGACAGCTGCACATTGAGTTTCCCTCAGACCCTAGAAGACTTCCCGAAAAAGGAACAGCGGCTGTCTCAACTGAAAGAAGAGCTAGGCATCCAGATGGAGTATGTGAAAAGGATTGATGTCTTGGCCAAGGATGATCTCCAACATTACATCGTTTCATCAACACTTCACAACCATCTGCTGAAGGAAGCGCATCAAGTTGCTGAAGCAGAGGTACAAAGCATTAAAACAGAGCTCGGGAAGAATGTGACTTCTCAGAAAATCCTATTTCCTGCTGCAGCAAACATAATCATAAGGGACACAGGTGTGTGGCACAGCTACATAGCAGAGGAGGACAGGAAAGCTTCAGCAGCAGCGGGAACAGCAGTAGATCCAGCAGCCTCTCTCCCAGCAGCCTCTTCCCCAGCAATGGCAGAAAATCCGGCCAGTTCAATTCCCCCTTCCCAATTAGGAGCAGCATCAGCAGGGGATTCGAGAGCCTCTTCCCAAGCAGCATCAGTGACAATTAACTTGGGCGACCCTTTTCCAGGAGAAGCTCACACACAGGAATGAGGAGGCCGAAGTCAGCGAGATACTCTCTTCAGCCCAAACACGTGCCCAACAGGGAAAGCTTTGGTGTCGGCCAATTTTCTGTTATGTATATTTTAAATATGTAAGGCGTAAGCCATGGGATAGCTGTCCCTAATTTTTGTCAAAATATTTTCGTAAAGGAAGTGGCCATTTTTTTGGTGATCGATTATAGTAGAAATCCCTGTAAATGACAGGTGGAACGTGCTAGGTGTCAGCCCAAAGGGCAAAGTTGTAGCTATAAATAGCATCTAGGAAAGATTAGAAAGGACTTTTGGCAGGAAATGAAAATTTTGGCAAACGATATAAGCTATCTTGTATCAGGTCTGTAAATTGATTTTTCTAATAGAAGCCACGGGAGATGGACGTTTTGCCTGGAATGTTGGATTGCTCTATATTGGACTATTCTAATGACTGCAATTCTGCAATGTGAGATCATTCTTGACATCTGAATTATTTCTTTGCACTAATGATTCTACTCTCTTCTGTGCATGCGTTCTCTCTATTTTGTGAACAATGAAATGTATTGCTGTAGATTTCTTTGTCTAGATCGAATGGCTAACTGTTCTTTCTTCAGGGTAATTCATATGGCTCATTGTTCATGACTTTAAATTGCTCCTTGCAGGGATCTTTGAATTTAATTCCAGTTTTGTTACGTTTAGATCTGTTTCTTTATCCTTGTTACGTAGATTAAATAATTTTTTGCTTTCTTCTGTTTATGAGCAATAGATGCGTTCTTTAAATTCCATTTTAGATCTGTTTCTTTATTCTTCCGCTTTCTTCTCTTTTATGAGCAACGAATACATTCCAAGATAAACTAGAAGCTATCTTTTAGAAATCTGTATCTTGCTGTAGCTTTGCTTCTGAAATTAACAACTGTGTGTTCTTTCCTTACGCTTCTTGTTACAGCAGATTGCTCTTCCCTTTAGCGTGTTCCCTGCAGGGATAGATAGATTTGTTCCAGTTAAGCTTAGGTCTGTTTTAATTGCATTTAGATTAAGCATAATTTAGGCACTTGCATCTCATATAAAGACATAAAACCCAAAAGAAAGGTGGATCGGGCCATAATCGGTAGAATCGGATTTAAAGTCCAAAACCACGGTTGCCGGAACCGTTAACCGGACGGATTCCCTACACCAAACGGGAGATAGTCTAATTGGGACCATCTCTTGGGGAGAATCCCTTTCTGATTGATGCTACGATATCCGAGGCATCAACACGGCCCCTCTCAGAGGCGTGGATGGCACAAGCTTAGACAAAAGGGCTTTTTCCGGGTAAGCCTGGTTTTCACCATGGCATTTTCCTCCTTGTGGTTTGTTAGGGCGGTTAGGGTTTGGACTTTGAAGGAACAACTCTGTGGCTATATCCGTTCTATTTGGCCTTTTAACTGCTTGATACCGCAAGTTCCTTGACAGGTTTAACCCTGTGATGTGATAGGGATGTTATGGCTTTAGTCAACTATAATTTATTCGTCTTTCAAAAGATGTTTAGGGTTTTCTACAGATGAATTATTGTATAAAAAGGAATAGAGAACAAAGGCTGTGAGCCTGTTCTGTAGATGAGTTTACAGCCTCGTGGTTTTACTTTCGTTACTGAACTTTTTTTTAAAAGGTTCAGGGTTATCACCCAAGTTTTGAAATTTGACTTAATATAAAGCTCTTTCTTGTGTATTGGGCTTGTTTATCGCATGCGTTTTTAATTCAATGCTATGTACAGTAGTAAGTAAATTAAGTTTTTGAACCACTATACTGTGAATTTGTGACACAGCTGTAGGTGAAATAATGTCTTAACTAATTAGCATTAGTTTTACTTGTACCAGCTAGGCTGGTAGGGTTTGACCCGAAATAATTTACAGTTGGAGTTTTAAGTTCGATTGCTTAAGTTATTAATTAAAATACGAGTCTGTTGGTAAATGTGAGTTGAACAAAAGATAGTAATCGGAATGGTTAAACTTGATGAATGAGCTGAATATTGTTCTATTTGTTTCTTTTGTTGTAAAATTAATAACTAGGTTATTTCCTTGCTGATAAATTCTTGTTGTAAAAACTGGAATGAGTGGGTTCAATTCGAACTCCACGGTCGTGATTTTGTTTAGCTTCTTATTCTGTTGTTATGATTATGACTCTGTCGAAATAGAGAGTTTAGTGAAAGTTAATACTATACTGTTTAAGCTCGATACTGAGTCAAATAGGGTTCTGCTAAATCTTTTGTTTTTAAAACAATGACTAAGTTATTTAACAAAGTTAAATTCTTTGTGAAATTCTCTGTTAGGGTTTTTCATATTGATTTGGTTGTAATGAAAAGACTTGTTAAATTTAATTAGGGTTTGTGCATTGGTATAGATAACCTAACCATGGCTACCATTCCTCTGTAATGTTATTTATCAGGATATAAGTACTGTAATTTTTATTGTTAAAAGTTTACTATTGTTTCCTATGATTTGTTTAATTAATTTTGTAATATACAAAGTACAATTATTTATATGTAATCCTTGCTTATCTATTCAAAAATTATAATTAAACTAGGTTTATAATTGTATTAATAAAATAATACTGAAAGTCTTACAGTTGTAATGAATACATGATAGATACGTTGTTATAAATGTAATAATAAGTTAGTACTTAAGTATTACTATTATATTGAATACAGTATAGATACCTAATTAGTAATAATTAATGCTTACTAGGGATGCTGAAAAACACTGTAACTCAACCAATTTTAACTACTGTCGTTCTGAAATACTCACTTAACTAACTAATTACTCTAACTAATTACTCTTCAGACATATAGAAGATAAACACAACATACATTCATTCATATTTAATAAACATACAGAAATAGATGGCAGAACCTGTTTAAGCTGTGGACAAGAACAGCAATGGGAGGCTGTTCCTCCCTACTAACTCCTGGAGAGTGCCCATACAGCAACTTCTCAGGACCCCCGAGCTTGCTCTGGTCTCCCTGGCTGGAACTAAGTGCAGCAAAGTAAATTCTCTCAGCCAAATAAGCTATAATGGAACCAAGTTACTGCAGCAATCCTCTCAAACAACTTCCTTACTGTAGATTTCCCTCTTCCTCAATGGGATTCCTGAATAACATTCACCCGAATGAATTCTCCCTCTAGAACTAATTCGAGCCCCTGCTCTGTTCATTGAGTACTATTTGAAAGATTGCCTAGGTCTTTGTTGGGTTGTCTGTCATTAATGAGCCACTTGCTCTGATTCCACTTTCTTGGGGAATCATGGCCCCAAATATAGGGAAGTTTCCACCTGCAACTTAGGAAGTGTTTGAGGATGCTGCCACTTGTCTTTTGCCTTTCCACCTAGTTCCATCCACCAGTTTGACCAGTAACCTCTTTTTAACAGCTCTCCCATGCTGTTGTCTCCACAATTTATTAATTAATAATAAAATATATTCTAAATTACATTCCATTTCTAGTGACTCTGCTGAGTCATCAATTCCTACTTAGCATTAAATTTAATATAATGTCTTAGGAATATAATAAAAAATTACATAATTTTTACAAAATTGGGGTATGTGACAAGGGTGTTCATTGAGATGTTCCATAGAGGATTTGAATGGTAAGGGGAGAGTATAATTTTTTTATTGATAGGATAATGAGCTATGCATCAAGTGACCAAATTAAGGAACAGGACGAATTGGAGACATACTACACGGGCCAGGTTAGTTTGCCATAGGTGATAGGGATCTTGGAAGGCTAGATTATTTTCTTCCAATTTAGCATGGGTAGGATAGAGGTCAGAGGATGATAAAACGGTGTTCAAGACATATTCGTCATGGTCGTATAGGTTCTCATTAGAGTATCTTTTGTCCTTAGGAGTTTTTTCTTTTGAAGAGGGTGCCATAGAGTAAAAATGAAGGTTTATGGTAAAATGTGAATACGGAGGGGTAAAATTTAGAATTAACTGGTGGGTTAAAGTAGTGACCAATGGGTGGACCTCTGTATTGGGGCGTTCATTATTTGGCTATAGAGATTAGTCAAGTGCTTCCATTGTGCTTCAATTGTAGAGAAGAATGGGAAATTTTTTGAATATCTTCAATTTTAACAGCTTCAAAATTGGAAATTAGCCAAGTGGCACGAATCCATAGGGTGATTTTTTTATGACATTAGTTGATTCCATCTCGGACCACCTGACATGTGTTAGTGTCCAGTTGGCCCATATCGATTCCATCTCCCCTTCCCTTTTTCACCTTAGAGGACATTATGTCGACTTGTGTGGGAATGGGTGAATTCCACCTTTGGTGGGCCATGGTGGTAGTGACTCGAATCATAAGTGGTTTTGAAAACTCAATTTTTCATTGTCAATCAAAAAATTCTACGTACCAAAGTGGTTTTGGGCAAACGACTTAGTGGGGGCGCTTTATCCTCTATGCATCTTCGTGATCCATTATCCCTCTAGATCGTATATTTGACCAATCACTGGTTGATCTTCTCATTGAAGGACTTAGCGTCTCCGCGCTTGGGCACTTGGTTACCTCTCCTAGTCCCTTGGACCTCCTCGGCCTTAGTGATCAAACACTATTTATTAGCACTAGGTCTTTCACCCGTGGTCCCCGAACTCAACCCTTTTTATTTTTTGGATCCTACTATCAGCTCATTTACCATGTGTTTGAGCTCTTGGGATATTCTACAAGACATATTTGTCCCCTTATATTTCTCTCCCATTTCCTTCATTCAAATTTCCAAGATTTTGAACCCTTTTTTAGCTTGGAACATCTAGAGTACTAATAGTTCCCACCCCTAACACACTACACCCCAAACCCATAAGACCCTAGAAATGGAAGTGGACTGCAAAAAAACTTAACCCTTTATCATTATGATCTCAAACACAAATTATCCCATTACAACAATGAGCATCTCACACAGAGGACTCAATTTTAGTTTCTACTACACTAGGGAATCTTTGGACTAAAGGTTCTAAAATATGGTCATTATTTGAAGGTTTGAAACACCAAGGGTGGTTCTTGGAGCTAACATATGGCTCAATATCAAAATGCAAGGTCTAAGTTTGTATAAATGGTCTCTAGGGATCATGGTCCGTGCATCATACCCCAAAGAAAGAAATGATCCCTACATAGGGAATATTTATTCTACAAGTGAGGATGTCCTTGTATCCTATGTAATGGTTCTAGGTCACAATATGTGGTATTATAACGTAAACATTTATATGAAGGGATCATGCACCATGTACGGGCTCCCTAGCCATCAAATAGGAATTTAATAGGCAATCCATGTCCCACGAGTTCAATGCGGTGGTTATTTCAAGGTTAGGTACACTTGGGATGGTTATTGTAAATTAGGCCAAGGTATTTATGATCAACAACGATGTGTGGGCCACCAAACCATCACATTGTGCCCCGATGCACACTAACCCCTGCCATCCCTTACATAGTATAACTCTAACACCTAGGATCCCAAACATGACAATAGACCCCTAAAACCCTCCACCAATATGACATTAAGCACATATTTCCCCTTTATCACAATGACCTTCTAGCACCCCTACTCCCCTCACACTGTTATCCTTAACACATCATCGTTCATGAACATGTTATTCCCCATTATCACAATAACTTCTCCCACCCCTCACGAACTACACCCCTAACACGTTAGACACTAGAAATGCATGTAGACTACTAAAACACCTTAACGCTTAATCATTATGATCCTGAGAACACATTATCCCATAACCACAATGAACCGTCACACACGAGACTGAAATTTAGCTTCTGTTGTAACAATAGGGAATATTTATATTAAAGGTTCTAAGATACGGCATTGATTTCAAGTTTTGAAACACCAAGGATGGTTCTTAGAGCTGATGTATGTCCTAGGATCACAATACAAGTTCTAAGTCCATATAAATGGTCTGTAGGGATCATTGTCATGCATAGTGCCCCAAGGAAACACATAATACCCAAATAAGGAATCTTTGGTATACATAGGAGGTATGGTCATCATTTTGAGGATTATTGCATCGAGGATGGTCCTTGGGGCCTGTGTAATGGTTCATGGTCACAATTTGTGTTACTATAACAAAAAACACTATTTCAAGGGATCATGCCCCATGTACAGGATTCCTAGCCACCAAATAGGAATTTAAGAGGGAATCCATGTCCCATGAGTTCAACATGGTTTCTTTTTCAATATTAGGTGCACTTGGTATGTTCTTGTAAATTAAGCCATGATCTCGAGGATTAATGGACATGTGTGGCCCCCTATACCATCACATTATGCCCTAATGCACATTAAACCTTCCTAACCCTTACACAATATTTTACTAACATATGGGATACCAACCATCACAATTCACCCCTAAAACCTTTTACCAATATGATCTCAAGCACACATTTCCCCATTATCATAATGACCATCTAGCACACTTATAAAATCCCCCACTCTATCCCTGACACGTCGCGGTTCATGGATGTGATGTGTCCCATTATATAATAACTTCCCCCACCACTCACATGCTACACCACTAACCCATAAGACCATATAAATGGAATTAGATTGCTAAAACATCTTAACCCTTTATAATTATGATTCTAAGCACACATTATCCCATAACCACAATGAACCCCTCACACACCCTAACACCACCCGTTATGACTTAAGGAATATTGTTCCCCATTGCACATTAATCCCTCCATACCTTTCCACATTGTATACCCTAACCACTAGGATCCCTCACATGATAATGAATCCCTAAAACAACTTAAACTTTGAAATTATGAAACTAAGGCCTTCTCAAAATCATATATTGTAATCTTAGCTACACCTAGTGTCAGAAAGAAAAATGGGATATTGTAATGGGATCCCCTCCATGGAGATATGGGGGAGTTTTTTCCTGATGGGTGAGACAAAGTGGTAGGTGATGGTTGGATGATTGGGGTCAAGGGTGGATAAGAATATTTTTGGGTTCATGGTAGGATGGAGCTCATAGTGTGTAAGTTGTTCTATCTTGATATGACTCCTAATCATATTCCTTTGATAATGTAATTGAGCCTTAGAAAAGTCCTAATGACAAGGGATTAAGTCCCTTGAAGCTAACTAGTAAAGGTACTATAGAATCTAAAATTATAGTGAAGGACATTGAGGGAATATCTAAATAGCCAACAATTATCTACCTCTGGTACACTTGCAATGCACAAAAGTCACTTTGGTGATAATCCAAGGTTTTGACCACTAAGATACCTTCCTCAAGTGTGGATAAGAGATTCATCCTCGAACAATCATAAGTCACAAGTAAACAATAATTGGGTGGCTCAAGAAACTTAAAAGACACACCAAGCCTCAACTTTAGCAGCCTTGGGCACCACATCATTCTTATCTTGGTTTTTGCAAACTTGGTATAGAAGGATTTCAAGCTCCATAGGGATACCTAAGAGGCATTATTTGGATGCCTAGACATATACTCCTAACTTAGACTATAATTTGGTGTGTGACCTCAATAAAGAGGACTAAGTTGGTTAGCTACATTGCTTGAATTAAGGTTTCATTTTGATTTATTGGATTACTCAATGAATCCACTTCAATAATTGTAAAATAGATTTGCATTTTAATGGCTAAATCAAAACCTACAAAATTTAAAATAGATGTGCATTTTAATTGTTAAATGGAAATTTGAAGAATTATAAAATAGACGTGCATTTTACTTGTTAAATGGAAAATTGAACAATCATCGATATTTCCTTGAACTCAATTCTCTGAAGAATCTCTTGTTAGATGCATCAAAGGTTGAGCAATGGGTTGACCTGCAACTTCTACTTGGTATTCTCTCAATTATACTTATCTTTGTCTCATCCTCTATCTATCCTTTTTATTGCACTTCATTTTTGTCAACCCATTAGTGATCATATTTACTACTGCACTTTTTAATATTTCCCATCTTGACTATTGATTAATTTATTCCTTCAATAGTCTTCTTTTCAATGATAAGTAGTTAGCTTGTATTTTTTGTATTCTTTTATCAAAAATTTGTACGGTTTTTGTAGTGTTTAAGATTCATGTTAGATTTACACTAGCTCAAATGATCTCACGGGGCCTTCACTAGAAGGCAATATAATATCATGTTCATTCATATTGTGGTATTAAATATTCATGAAAACCTAAAAATTATATTGCTTATATATCAAGGGGAAAGGGGTTTTTTTTATTTAATGTAACAATACAAAAATACTTTGGGGTATTTTTTATATGGGTAGGCTGACAAATATCCTCCAAATGGAGATGGCGGGATCATGACCGGATGAGAAATCAGGTTGAGGCAAGGCTCAGGCTTACTAGTACGCAGGGAAATCACATCTTGAGGCATGCTTGAGGCCAGAGGTTTCATGGTGAAGTGGGTTGTCAGTCGATCGTTGTTGAGAGACAGTGGTAATTGACAACCAATTGTTACCAATAGCACTCAGCCGATTGTTACCAATAGCCTTGGGAGGCTCTAAGCCTCCAGGGCCTGTTATAGGCCCTCGATAGGCATTGGGGGCTTGAATACCCAACCGCTCATGCCTATTACAGGACTTGAGAGGTTGAGTCAGCCTCCTAGAACTTGTTACAGGCCCTAGGGGCTTGGATACCTAACCCACAATAGGCTTAGTCAGCGATTGGGGAACTACAACATGCAATTTAAATGTTGTACTATTTTCATTTGCTCTAGTGACATACAAGAAGTGATCTCCTATCTCTTCATTAGACCATTAGATGTTGCAAATCATAATGATACATGGTTGAGTAATTGCATTGTGGGTGAAGTAATGTGCATCCACATATACATCAAAAGAAGCAAGGTACATAGTAGAATGCATGTGGGATCATAAGAGGGGTATCATATGAATATACTAGGTAGAAATATAAAGGGGTATAAAAAATGTTAATGAAAAAATTGATACAGACAATATCTAGTGAAAATTGGTAAGGGGTTAAAAAAATGATTTTGGAAGGTATTTTCCAATATTTAGTGAAATTAGGGGTATTGTTTCATATGCCACGAACGAACGTGCTATGATAGCAGTTTATTGAGTGAATCCCCCATGATTGATCTCCTCTTCCTACCAACCATGAACATCAACATAATTTTTTATGTGTTTGCAAGAGATCTATTGAGCTTCTTAACACACCCACTCTTAATTGGTTATGTTATTTACAAGAGTTCAATATAGCTCTTTGTTGTAGTCAAGCATGACACTCGGTCTATCTTTATAGCTTGATCGAACAATTATTCAAATTGGAGAAACCATCAATTGAGTGTTTCATTAATCCTAGATCAAGTTATTTATAGAATCATGAAATTGGTTCAATCAAGCATTTTAAGGGCTCGATCGAGCTATATAGCTCAATCAAGCACTTAATTTCCAGCAATTAAGCCATCTTGCTATATAATTTTCTTCAATTACAACTTTCTAAGGGTGAAACCCCCTCATATATTTCATCTTAAGTGGTGCAAATCATTTTCACACTTTTGGTTTCATTTTATATTTTCATCTTAATATCTTTTAAAAAAAATTATTTCCAACAATTTCGAAGGTGCATGGAGAAAAACAATAACATAAAAAATAGAAAACCAAAAAATATGAAAAATATGTGGGATCCCCATGGATCTTTCCTCTTCAAAGGGGTGCTTTTAATTGTCCAATTCATGCAATGGTCAAAAAAGGGTTGATGATAATGATGGTTATTAACATTCACTAAAACCAAATTTTGTCTATGAGACCTTAAAAAGCTTTAATGGGTCAACTTTAAAAAATAATAAAAAAATATAATTTAAAAATAAATAAAAGAATATGGAGGATCTACAATTTATGGAAATTAATTCAAAAGCATATTTCACATTAATTAAGAAACACATATTTTTTTCTTAATTAAAGAAAATGATCAAACAAATTTAAATATTTATAATTGTATTACATTAAAAAATTTATTTTTGATTTAGTGAAAGACTTTAGAAGGTTTTATAGTTTATTGAAAGATTCATTAAAACATTTACAAGATTTATAATCACATGAAAGATTCGCTATGATTTTACAAGATTTTATAATTTTGTGAAATATTTTCCCATATTTCACAAGATTCTATAATTATGTGAAATATTTTCATATATATATATATATTGATAAAATATGCTTTGGGGGGTTCTTAAAATTTTCCTATCCATTTGAAAAAAAATATACTTTACACTAGCTTAGAAGAATGTCTACAATCTAAAAACTATTGAACTTTGGCATTACCATTGATGTCAAACAAGAAGCATAACGATGTCATGCAATAATCATGAATCCTTGATGAAAGTTTGAAGAATTATATACATAACAATGCTATCTATCCACGCAATATGGATGGGTACATGTCACACATATACTAGGATTTTACACAATAAGAAAGAATATCAAACTGCGCAGGAAAGACTTACTCGGCTCAAGCGCATTGTGTTAGGTAAATCTAACCAGGAAGAAAGAGGAAGCCAACATAAAGAATCCCATACTTGTGGACAAATCAATCTAATGAAGGAAACAAGAAGTGATATCAATAAACCAAATATTGAGGTGAAGGTAATGTGTTTGTAATGGAGATGTAATGGTATTATGTATTTTGGAGTTGTGGTTTATTCGGGAATCAATGACTCGTTGATCAAGAAGAAAGAAACAACAGAGGTTCGATTGTGCAGAGCATAAAAGAAGAGCTTCAGACAGTGCACAAAACTGAAGCAATGTATAGAATTGAAGAAGTGCGTAGGATCAGAGCAGTGTGTTGCATCAGAGCAATGCATAGAATTGAATAAAAGTATATAGCAAGAGATCCAGTGTGCAAAACCGAAGCAGAGGACACAATAAGTAGAGTAGTGTGCAGAACAAATAGTGAAGCATAGCAGTTGCACAGAACTGAAGTAGAGAAAATAAGTGCACACAAAAGAATGTGAAGTAGTGCACAAAACAAGTGTGAAGTTGTGTATGAAAATCAAAAGGTAGTGTGATAGAAGAACATCTACATCTATCTCAAGGAGGCAGGATGGGGCAAGGACATGAGATTGTAGTCTCCTCTAAGCTTGGTTCCTGAACACAACAAGTTAGTGCTTCCACGATTGGATTGGTATCCTCACAGGTCGGTTTTCATGTCCCCACCCATCAATGCAACCAATGGAGGGGACATGAACTATGTATGGAATTATATATTTCTCTCCCACGACCATATAATGAAATTCGTAAGCATTTGAATGGATGTGCATATGCATACTAAAATTACACAACATAAAATAAATCATTCCACACACACACACACACACACACACACATAGCATGCATATACCAACATACTCATCACATGCCAATAATAATAAGAATATTAATAATTCATGCTCATTCAACACAACAGTAATTTAACAGGTAAACACTTATCTTTTAATTGAAGTTGTCCCAACAACTGGCTATGGAAGAGAAACATTCCACCTAACCATAATCACTCTTTCCAGCACTTTATCTCTCTACTGAGAGTCTGTTGGTTGTGGAGCCAGATCTTCCAGTATCATAGATGATGATTCAGCTGTGTCCGTACCCCAGGTTTGGTTATGATCCCGGCCCGATGCTCAGGGGGTCCGGGGGGGGTCGACCCCCCCCGGCTGGGGGACGTGGGGGCCAACGGGCCCCCATCGAGGGTTTGGGGACAACACCCCCAAAAAAGGTGGTTTGGGGGCAACGCCCCCAAGTTATGGGGGTTTGGGGGCATACCCCCCGAAATAAAATTTGGGGTTGTTTTCGCCAGTTGTTTTGCGAGCCCATGGTTTTGGGTATCTCGTGGTATTTTCCCACTGTATTTCCCCTATAAGAGAAAGACATTGTAATACGGCTAGGGCAAGATTTATTAGGTTTTATGCATTGTAAATATCTCTGAGATCGAAAGAGAGAGATTGTGAGATAGTGAAGAGGAAGTGCAGCGGCTGTGCCACAGGTTGTATCCCTTCACCTTGTTGGACGGTAATAATAATAAGGACTGGAAATTTCAGTGTGGACGTAGCCCAAGTTGGGGTGAACCACGATATATCTGTGTCTCTCTTGTAATGTGTGTGTGATTATATTTGCATTTTTGTTTATTGTTTATGCTCTGCGATCCTGTTTCTCTAACAGAGTCCACCCCTGATATGAGGCTATGAATCCACTAAGGAGGAACTACACGGGCTCACTCACAGCCACAGAAACACATTCTCAAGTTAATCCAATGCACAACTGGTTATATCAATTATACTAAGAGACAAAGGAGGTGAATTCAAATCTAGTGAGATCAACCATGTAGCTACATGCATCTCAATTGGATTTAGCCATCCCTGGCACACACAATACCTACCATACCCAACACAAGGAAGGTTCCCTTCTCTGCTACAAAATCCCTCAGGAACCCCTTCCCTCTAGTTCTATTCAAGGTGGGAATAGAAAGGTACAAGATGCTAAACCTTCATATATTTCTGCCTACAATGTGTTTATCAAGCAATTCTTTCCTCTAATCTCTCTCTTACAATAATTCTCTTTTGGATTTTCTGATTTCTAGTCACAGTAACTTCAACCACGAATTTCAATTCTCGGGCTCCCAAATATGGGTTCTCCCATGGATTCTTGGGCCTTTGACACTCTCAAATTCATCCCAGGGTTGACATATATGGATTCCTCACTGGATTTCATGACTCACGAGTTTCTGGCCATTTTTACAGTCTAAAACATGGCTTATTCCCTTGTCACGATTTCTATTATTCTCCTTGATGGGAATGCATAGCTTGCAAAAAATGGTGTCCGATTGGCCCACATTAGAATGGGAATGAAGGGAAATGAATTTCCATGAGGTAAATTGACTTCTGGGTACCAAAAATTGATCCCATACTCATCCATATGAATTTATGGGTTGTGCCCATGCTCCATTAAATTCATGAGCTAATTTTTTAGTTGCCTTCTTACAACATAAATAAAAATCAATAAGGAAGTCCACTGGGGTGGTTTATTAACATTTATGGCTCACGATTTCTTAAATTGACATTTGGAAACAAAGAATTTGATCCCAAAACCCCTCTCCGAGTCTCCCTAGTGGATAAACACAACCTCCTCATTTGTGTTTCTTCCATAGCCAACTCTTGGACTTTTATTTGTATTATTTAAATATTTACATGTTGTTACATTTTTCTATGGATGAATAGTACATGTCCACAAAATATAAAATACCTTCCTTTATAAGTCGAGCATTCACTAGCGGGGCCTTGGCCTTGAGCTCCACGCTAGAAATTGTACACCGCATATTTACAATATTTACATATTGAGACAATAATTCCAAGGGTCAAAATGGGGGTATTACATTGGTGTCTATACATAACAAGTTGGTTCTTGCACAAAGGATTGGTGTCCTCACAAGTTGGTGCATGTAGTTAGCGAGTTGGTGCTTGCATGTGGGATTGGTCTCTGAGTGAGTTGATGCTCACATATTTGGAGATTATTGTCTCCCATCTATTTATGTAATCAAAACCTTCATATATATACAAAGTTACTTTCCAAATACTTTGCACACAGTTATCCGTGATACTAATTCACCCCCCTCTCGGTATCATTAAGAATTCCAACAAATACAAAAAAAACTATTTGATCATGTTAAGACCCTCATACTGTGCACTAACACCAACGACTTTCACAAAATGTTTTAAGAAATTCCATCTTTAGGTACTTAACAAGTGCACTTACTAGAACATATGCATTATATTTTGGAGGAAAAAAAACATACCATTGTTAGAAAAACTCAAATATTATATGCTCATACAAAAATACCAAATTTATATAGGTATTATGGAAGCCAATGCAATTAGGTACATTTCATCTTCTTACGCCATATTCAAATTTATTGTCAAAGTACCTCAAATTGTCCCTCCAAGCCAATGTTATGTTGTTTTTCCATATTTGTATTGTCACTAATGCATCATGAAAAACCATGCCATTAGCTTACAATCACACACATGTATTCAAACATTATAAATTTTCTCACACTCCTATGTCCATGTTCCCACTTCTATGAGTTTGTTAAAACAACTATGGCTAATAGTGCTAATGAATGGTCAGTAATTGAATGCCTCTACCTTTTTTAGATGGTAACCACTACTTATAATTGGGTTCCTCTACATTTTTTAGATGGTAACCACTACTTATTTGTCATATGAATGAATTGGTTGTTTCAACTAACATCAAACTTTCAAAATCTTTGATATTGTTTTTTTACACTTTTTCTTAAGATTTTAAGTCTCAAAAATATGTAAAAACTCTTAAATAAATAAAAAGCTTTTACAAGCTTAAAAAAAAGTTACACCTAAATCAAACTCTATAAAAACATCAAAAAAGTTCCTAAGCTCCCAAGAATGACTGGAAATGTTTCCAACAATCTACATTACTTTTTTAAACCTAATCAAACTCCAAAAGATCCCACAAATAGGGTGCATTTCCAACAATCTTCATTACTTTATAAAACCTAATCAAAGGAAGAATACATTTTTTTGCCTTCTATTTTAAAATCTAACAAGATCTTCAATAAAATTTAAATAGTCATAATCTATTCTATTTCGTTCCGTGCTCATATTATGATGTTTTCTATATTTGGTTTTGTAGCTTAACATGAAGATTGTATTACTTTCGAAACGAGATATGCATGAATATATATAATCCACTCTATTTCATAAGTGCTCTCGTAATATTATGTTTTTAATATTCGATTTTGTACCTTAACACAAGGAGGATTTTATTATTTTGGAAGTGAGATGCATGAAAAACTACAATAAATCTATAGATTACATAATATTATGTTTTTAATATTTAATTTTGTACATTAACACAATGAGGATTTTATTATTTAGGAAGTGAGATGAGATGTATGAAAAACTACAATAAATTTAATGACTAGATTAAGATAATAAAAAGTTTTCATTGCCATAATAACATATAATTTTAATTTTTTCTTTTGTATTTTAAATTTAAGAAATTTAACTTTTAATGGATATAATTTATTTAATTACTTTTTATTATTTTTTATTCGTCGATAGGCACTACAATGAGAATTCATTGTAGTGGAGGGCTATCGTAACCTTTTAATCCGTGATTAAGGATGGAGGGCGGGGATTCAATACTTTAGCATATCCCTCAAATAAGAGTCGTCCAACATACACATCCAAGGGAAGAGGTTTGTTGTGTGTTAACAACATACTGAAAGGTCGATTGCTAATCCACCGTTTCAATTGTTAATACAACTCTCTTGCCATGGGGGGAAGTTTTGTGTAAGTTAATATGTTAAAATTTTGAGTTTTTACAGTGGTCGCTCAGGAATCACAATCGCCTCATCTCCCCCAATAGCCTCGGAATTCCATTCCCAATCATTTCTGGAGTCCGGCAAATCGTTCTTCTTGCAATAATAACAATTTGTTCTTGCAAATCTTTCTTGTACCAAAGATGCAATGGATTCATGGAGATGCTCCAGTAATAGTTTACCTTTTCGTTTGACTGCTCTCAGTTTTAAGTGGGCTTACAAAGCGTTCATACATAATAGCTTGGCTTGTTCCGCCACCACTCCACCCAGTGGCGATGCAATATATTTAGTTGATAGGCCACATTTTCCAGTAGAAGGGCGGTGGGGGACACAGAGGGAAGCTAATGAAAGATATATCAGAAACTGTGAATTGAATTAAAATGATATGGTACATATACTAATCCAAATGTTCACAATGGTTTGATCTCCTTTCATGGTGAAATTTTGTTCCAAAACTTCAAAGTTCTCCAAAATGCAATGGATTCATGGAGAATTTAGTATACCTAGAAATTAGTTTGGTGAATGTATTGAAGATTTGACCAGAGTACTAGAAAATTGGGAGCTGATCCATGGCAAGGTTGTGAAGTTATTCGGTTAAAAATGAATGGCATGGAGAAAACTGTCTCCACTTGGTATGTCTTTTTCCTTCTAATTTTAGTTGAATATAATTGTGAATAGATGCTGTAATCTTCTGTCATTAGGGTTCTAGATGGCGTCAATGCCTTTGTTACCATATGCTGTCCAAAAGGAGCCACGGTGCAGCTTGGGGTCTACTGACAACTGGTTTAAACGTATCTTTGAGGTAATTTAAATGTGGTTATTACCATTTCTTTTCTTTTGTTGTTTGTAGTAGCGTCTCCATATAGGATCATTATCTATCTCTACATGTGAGGAGCAGTCCCTCTTTCTCTCTGTAGAAAAACCACATTTTATTTTAATCTTCAAGAGAACAACATCACTATAGAATAGCAATTGCTTTTCCATTTTTCCATTTAATTGTTAGTTTTTTTTCAGGACTCTTCGAATCTTGAAAGGGTTAAGTAGGAGAGAATTCCCATCAGCATTTTTGTTTGGTGCGTCTTCCTCATCACAATAGATGGGCACTACATTTATTATCTTAGTTTTTTGCGAGCACTTAAACCCTAAATGACCTATCGCATTCTAAAACTCCTATGGATAGTGAAATCATATATTCCAGGTTACCTTGTTGGCAATTAAATTATTACCTACTTGAATTTGGGTTTTGACCATTGGTCTAGGATATCCATAGCAGAAATCCCATTGGTCTCGGATTTCCATAGCAGAAAACCCAAATCCTTTATGTCAATATGTAAGTTTGGTTATTAAAAACTTAGCTTCATATAGAAAGCATATAACACAACATCTTACTAGAGTAGAGAACTCGACATCCGAGGATGCAAATATGATAATTCAATTCTATTTCTACATAGAGTTCGTGAGATTTATGGACTCGATCAATGGAAAAAAAGGAGTCCAGATTTTCTTAAAGCTAAGTATTTCACATATTAATGAAAAATATGCACACATTAAATACAATTTGGCAAGTGATAGAATTAAAGAGAACATGTAAACTTCAACAATAAATTTTTACTATCACTTTGGCACACGCTTAATACATTAAGTATGAGAATTGAACTGCCATGATATAATTTGACTTGGTTGAATTTGATCAAATTCTAAGAATTTGTGTAGCACCACGTCAATTTTGATCCATTATACAATCATACTTGGTCACCCATGTGAGATTGAAGTTAAATGATGTGTTAAACACTTTGGAGGAAAGGGTGCTTTGAATATGGATCTAGCTAATTTGTGTGGAATATAGATGCTTTAATTAAATATATTTTCCCAAGAATTAGAGAACCTTGTGTGTGGTGTTTGTGAATATGTGATCGAAGGGTTGTAGATCTCTTTAATGGCAAGTTAAAGAATTAATTCAACTAGTTATTACCATATTAATTCAACTTTGTGACACTAATGGCAGTTGCATCGGCGGCTAAATGATATGCTTCAGGTAATTTGGTGCGTTATTAGTGTTGCCTTTTTTCTAGGCACATAATTCATTTGCATTGGAAATGTTTCTTCTAAATGCATTACATTTTGTTGGATTATGATTACCAGTTATTCATATTGAAATATGTTTCTCCAATTGTGACTAATTGAATTTTCGATGCAAATTTTTATTAATATTTTTATTGAAGTTTTTATTTGCATTTTTTTTTGCAGATGTATTAGTTTTATAAATATATATAAAAATTTTAATTACTTTTCATAATATTTTTTATTTTATAAATTAGTTACATAAAAAATTAATTACATTTTATCTTTACTAACCTGTAAAACAAGACTGGAATCCTCTTTGTACAATCATAACCAAGGTTAAATGTAACAAAAATAAATAAAAATAAAGATAATAACCTGCAATTTCAAAAATCATGGTTACAATGTACAGAATATTATTCATACAAAATTATTAATCTAAATTGCGATTTCAAAAATCATGGTTACAATGTACAGAATATTATTCATACAAAATTATTAATCTAAATTGCGATGACATTCAGAGTAGCCATAATCAGATTCATACAGAAATAAAATTAAAATTTGCAATATCATTGACTATTTAATATTCAAAACAGAACAGTACTATGACGGTATCAAAGTGTTCTTGAACGGGTAGGTACTCTGCCCATGCCCATTCTGATTTCAAATCTAAATCTATCTAGGCCGTAGAGTGTGTGAAATGGCGTGATTGATTTCAAGCTTGCTAATTTATACAAATTAATATCATCACAAGTTATGTCATATTCGTGGCTCTCACACAAACAACTGTTACAACATGGAAATATGTAATCAACTTAAAACCAAAAGAGTCCATCACCTAGGCACCAAGTCTGTAATCGAAGCGGTGGCATTAGATAGAGGAGCCCGAGGTGAAGCAAACGATGCAGAAGAAGATGTAGCGGCAGAAGCATGGGACACACCAGAGACAGAACTGGTGGATTTGCTGTTTTGGGAAACCTGAGATCTTACAAAAGCAGGCTTTGTGGGATTTGGTAGCGTCACAGAATCAGATAAAAGCATCAAAGTGACTGCGGACATTGATGGACGAAGTGATGAGTCCTCTTGTGTACACAAAAGACCAACGTGAATGCATCTCAACGCTTGCTCCTCATTGCACGTTTCAGTTATTGTCGGATCAATCATATGCACAATATTTCTTTCTTCATACAATCTCCACGCCTGAAGAATTATAACGGATCATCATTTTGATGTTTATTAATATACATATTGGAAGATCCATAAGATCGCCCTTAATTTTCAACAGTACAGTAATACATAACAAATTTATATCAAAATAGATCAGTAGTGAAAGCTCTAAACTCATACTTCGCTTGGCGGTTTATAGATGAAATAAATGTAGATATGCTCAATTGGAAATAAAATGGGAACAGCATCAGAGAATCTCACCCATCCTAAAAGCATCTGCATTTCATCTGACAGACTATAATCAGTGTTCTTTCTTCCAGTAATAAGTTCCAGGAGAAGAACGCCAAAGCTATACACATCAGCTTTTACAGATAACTGCCCCTGCATAGCATACTCCGGTGCCATATACCCGCTGCATATCCAAATTGCAGTGTCCAAGATTATATAGTGACGGGAATTTTAGGAATTAAGTAATGATTTAAAGTGAAACCTATTTGCAAAGGAAACTGTATTTCTTGATCCTAGAAGTTAAATCATAACCAAGAAAGGTAAATACCCTGCTGTCATAAAATAAATTTACAATGCTGGCAAGTCTCTTGAAATCAAGAAAAATCTTACTAAGTTCCTGCAACTCTCGTGCTGACGTGACTCTCATCTTCAGGAAATAGTCTTGCTAAGCCGAAATCTGCTATCTTAGGATTCATATTTTGGTCCAACAAAATATTGCTTGCTTTAATATCCCGATGAATAATCCGCAGTTGAGAATCCTCGTGCAGATAGAGGAGCCCACGAGCTACTCCCAGTATGACGTTGTAGCGTTTCTGCCAGTCAAGCTTGTTGCGTCTGTTTGGATCTGTGTCCATGGATTCGGCACACTAATTAATTACCATGACCGAACTAAATATGTTGAAACATTGATGCATACCATGACCGAACTAATCGACATACAAAATAAAATGGAAGTGACTCACCGAATAGGATTTTATCGAGGCTCTTATTGGGTAAGTATTCATAAACTAGCAACCGTTCTGATCCCTCTGCGCAACAGCCCAGTAGGTTTACCAGATTGCGATGTTGAATTTTGGCCACAAGTTCAACTTCATTCAGAAATTCTTTCTTTCCTTGCAAAGATTTTAAGGACAGTTTCTTCACCGCTATTTCTTTTCCATTTTCAGTTGTTCCCTGAGATATTCAGAAAAAAGTATCTATATGAAGATATTGTCAAGGGTGCGGTGAGAGCAGCCCGCCGAGTACTATAAATTTAAGATTCTATAAACTAGTAGAAGGGTTATTAGGCATCGTTACCTTGTATACAGCGCCAAATCCACCTTCTCCAAGCTTATTGTTATCATCGAAATTTTTCGTAGCAGTTACCAATGCTTCCATGGTAAACACAATTTGCCTATCCCCACCAATTAGTGTGTCTTCCTCACCTTGCCCCTGACCTGCACAATGAAATACACAGCTACATCAGAGAATATAGGGGCAAAAATTGTGTCTAACTCGGATCTTGCAATCATTTGGTAGATTTCTTGAAAAGAATATATGTGAAAACCGTGTTCAACAAATAAACAGCAACGGTAATCTAACCGAGAAAATAAATCTATTGTATTGTTCCTGTGATGATCCATCATATTGTTACTGTGATGATCCATCAACGTCAGGGGCATAAAGATAGGAGATCCATAACTCTCTGTGTGTGCGCCTTTGTATGTAACTCTGTACGAAATTTAAAGGTGTATTGAACATGGGCACTCGCTACTATATCGAATTCAAATTAGGACCCATATGATGAGAACCCACTGACCAGATAACAAAGGTAAATTTATGGAGTACCTTCAGATGGCCTTCGAAATATGACAGACTTCAATCTCCTCCCAGCTGCAAACACGCATACAAATAACAGTAGAAGCAAACCGCCAGCACCTCCTAAAATTATGGGTATTTTGTCTGAAGACTTGTTTTTCTGCGTACTGGTCTGATTCCGTCCTGTATCAGCGACCAGCGTATTAGGAGGCGCTGGCGCAGGCGCAGGTGATGGTGGAAGAACGATAGTGCTGAAAAAACTATATATTTCATAACGAACTATGCAGCTTCCCATCAAACCCCGAGCTCCTTGTCTTCCAGGATAAGATTGGAAAATACTAGTGATCGTGTGTGACATACATGTGCTGCAGTTGTCAGGAGATAGATCTCTGGTGCATTGAACCAGAGCGTAAATCTTTCGAAAAAGGGAGTCCACAGCTGTACCGGAAGCATATCGATTCTCGGAAGATCCAGATGCTGCTTCCGCTGTCAAATCGGTGAATAGATTCTGAAGAGCCTGATGAAAGACATCAGGGCTAGAGACATTCGCTGTATTAGCAAGAAACCATCCTTCATCAGCATCCGATTGTCCGAAAAAGCTATAGTTTTCATAGCGTAAGAAGCAGTCATCAAACCAAATTAAACCGCCGGCTGCATTCGAACAGTTTTGTCGAAGGGTAGTGTTTGCTTGTAGTGAACAGTTGTAGCACTGGTCGACAGTTGTGTCTCCCCGACATTGGAGGAGGCCATATATTTGGTCAGGACTTTGGCCATACTCGGAAGTGTTAAACCTTGTTTGAGACGCGTTTTGAACAAGCCTATTCATGACTGTATTCAGGTTGCCCTCAAACTTGCTGCCTTTTGTATAGTTAGCATTGTGGTGGCAGGTATACTGCTGTGCCTTGCAAATCTGTGAATGAAGAGTAATGATGATCAAGAGAACTGCAATTCTGTAGAATAGCTTCATAGTTTGATCCATCAGGACCGGGGAGCAAGCAACTCTTGCTTGGAAATTATACCATTGTCATGGCAAATGGATCTAATCGACTGCTCCTCAAACTCTTCTATTCAGGAGAGATCTTGTATGGTTAATCAATAATTGATATACAAAGTTTCTATGTTTTTGCCAGTTCAGCAATCTTAATTGACTTAATTTTTCAAGTATCCCTCGATGACTTTGAAGTAGTCATCGAAATAAAAAGTATCCCTCGACGACTTTGAATAATTTCTGTGAAGTCTTGGTCGAATTAAAAGATTGCCATCTTATGGAAACGGTGGGCGGTGGGATAGGATTTTGAATTTTTTATATATGTTTATGTTGACGTGAATGTGACAGGTTAAGTAATCGGAAATTTATATAATTTGCGATTTGTCTATTATATGAAAAGTTCTTAATTTTCATCTTAAAAAACATAATCATATTAAAAATTTGAGTCACTCTATTTTTTTTATTGATTAATTAATAATGATTTGTCTATTATATGAAAAGTTGTTAATTTTCATCTTAAAAAGCATAATCCTATTAAAAATTTGGGAAACATTTTGACTGGTGGTTATTATTAGCGATATATTCACTCTATTTTTTTATGATTAATTAATAATTTTCTGTTAAAATTTTTTAAATTAATTATAAATAAATGGATAAAAAAATTTAAATACAATTTTAATTTATTTAAAAAAATCATAATTATAATTAAGATTTTAAATGTTGCTTATTATTAATTATATATTTAATTTTTTTAATTAATTTATAATTTCTAATAATTAACAAAATTTATATTTAAAATTTTAAAATTAATTATAAATAAATGGATAAAAAATCTTCACCAAATATCCTATGAATTTTATATAATAATGATTTTATATTTAAGAGTAGTAATCTTTTTAAAAAAGTTAAATTATATTTCAATTTGAAACCATGACTAAATCAAATAAAAAATTTATATAACTAAATAAAATAGAATTAATAGGAAAATTAGACAAAACAATATGGGTGTGTTGAGTTATATACAAAGTTTTTATAAAAAAACAACTTCAATAATAATAAAGTTCGTAGATATGTATATATTTCTAATTTTTAAATTTAAACTTATAATCTATTAATAGATTATAGTCAAACCACCAATTAAATACTAAAATTTATTGAGTTGTACATACCTTACTTTTAAGGGTTTTACAAATAACTTGAACAATTTTGAAAAAATAAAATCTCTTTTAAATACTTTTATAATATTGAGTTTTATATTATTTATAATTTCATAAAATTTAAATAAATTATATTTTTTCATTATATTTATTATCAACTTTACTTTATTTGTTATTAAGTTAAATTTTTTAATATCTTGATAATTCAATTATAAATTCTTTTAATTTAATAAGAGTTCATTAATTATTTTAATATTTAATTTATGTGAAAGTAAATTGAAAGACACTACCCCTAAATTTCAACTTTGAAAAAAAATTATTCACACTTATTTACACATTTAAATTATCATTATAACTATTCACTATTCACCTCATTATTCGACGCTTAAATGTATTAATTTCTTTCAATTTCGAAATGTCTTCTAAGGATTAAGAAGTGGTGCCACGGTGGGAATCTCCACGTTGTAAAAGAGTCATGAAAACAAATAGAGAGAATTTTAATCAAACTTAGGTGGGTAAACTTCATTGTGAAAAGTATTATAATATGTGTGGACAGAAGTGTTGGCATTGTTGGGCCAATGTTTGGTGGGTGGGGTACATAATATTACTAGGTATGGAGGTCCTTGCTTGCTAAAAAAGTACAAAAAAACGCGGAAATCAAAATCTTCAGGATTTGTTTGAGGAATTGACAACGAATAATAAAAAGAATAACGAGTGGAACATACCCTCTCGATGGAACGGAGGACTCATCTCAGATCTAATGGATATTGCACTCTGGCTCATGCGGTTGGTCAGTACAAGGATGGCCGATCACTTTGGATCACAGCTTCACAGCTGGGTTTAACTGGTTCTATGGGCAATGAATGGGATGGTTATATCAGGTGTTTTTATCAATCAAAATTTCAATTATCAGACTCAGCTGACAGACTGACTTGGTCGTGGGATGTTTCTTGTGGCAATGTCACTGCGAAATTGGCATATGATGCAATGTTTGTTGAGTGCCACTCTGAGGTTAGCTGGTGGAAAAAGGCTATCTGGAAGCTGAATATGCCTCTCAAGATAAAGTGCTTTATCTGGCTTGCGTTATGGAACAGGGTTCTCACATGGGACAACCTATGTCGACGTGGCTTCAATGGTCCGGGTTGGTGTCGCCTTTGTTGCACACTGGAGGAGACTGTTGATCATCTATTTTCGTCTTGTCTATTCATAAGATATCTTTGGGAACATATTGCACATAATGCCGCTGTACAATTTAGTTGGGGATTCCATTCTCTTTGTGATTGTCTGGAAGCTTGGTCTCGTCATACCACAGATTGTGCGGAGCTCCCATACTTTATGATCTGGGAGGTTTGGAGAGCTCGCAATACTTGTATATTTGAAAATGTGAATCCTTACCGAGCTGGTTTATGTTATAAGACCATAGCTGCATACAAGGAATATGTAACTACTATTGGTGCTACTGCGGGTAAGAAGTCGCGGAATCTGAAAAACCGATTGACTCCTCCAATCCTGTTTTTTCCTTGTGGTTTCTTTGATGGGGCTGCTGTGTGCCAGAATGGCTCGGGTGGGTCGGGCGCAACCTTACATATTTCCAACTCTATCTCTGTGCACCTTTGGTTAAATCTGGGTAATGGAACAAATACTAGAAGTGAGATATGTGCCCTTTGGCTATTACTATATTGTGCCCGTCAGAGGAAGATCACTTCTCTTGTTACTTTTGGTGACTCTTCGGCTATTATCTCTTGGGCTAGGGGCACTTCTCCTCTCAATGTTCTTCTACTCTCACACTGGCTGGAAGCGGCGAGGAAGCTCATTCTTGAATTTGAGCACATTCATTTTGAACATATCTATAGGGAGGTGAATCTGGAGGAGGATATGCTCTCTAAGCGGGCTCTCTACTCTCAGGCAGGGGTCATCATGTGGCAGGAATGGCGGGATGATATACTTTTTTCACATGGTTCTCAACAGCTTCATTGGACATGATGATTGTTACCTTTTTTGTTCGCTCACTTATGTTTTCTATACTGATGTATGCAGTATGTATATTTTATATGACTTTTAGTGTATGTGTGCAGATGCTTAAAATATCCTGAGTTCAACTACTTGTTGGGCTTTATATATACTCTTATTACTTTTGCGGCCTATACTTCAGCATCTGCGGATGCTATTTTGGTATCTACTGATCTGGTGAATCCTCGGCATTACACTCCCCTGGGGTTTGAGCTATCTTCATTCCAGCTAGAGATGCCTTTGATGATCGGCATATGTGTTTGTTTATCCTTGGGTCCTATATTTTGGAACTATACATTTCTATTGTTGTGACATATGGTCACTGTTTATACTACTGGAGTTATTTTTGATTGGATATATGGTTCTTTTGGGACATGTGGCACTATTTATAAAAGTTTTCAGAACTTGTTGTTGACACTTTCTGCTGTTATAACCGGTTTGTTCCGGGGTTTTTATTGACCATATTGTATAATTTGTTTGGATTGACAGTTGGACATATTTACTATTTCGTATATTAATAGTAAGTTGAATTTTTCTATGAAAAAAAATATATATATCTAAAACAATAAAAGAAAGTTTTATTCCAGGCAAAGTGGGTCAACTTCATTGTGAAAAGTATTATAATACGTGTAAGTGTACAATTGAAAATAGAGGGCGGCGCTAACCTATGTTGCCCAGTGTTATACGGTGGAATTTTTATGTATATCTGACGTGGGATGTGTAATCAACTTATCTCTATCATGTGACTCAACTAACATGACGATTCTAATAATCAAATACGCCGATTTTAAATAATCAAATATTAAACGTTACGGACATCTTGAGGCTAGTTTTCAGTCTGACATTGACATTAGGCAAGGACAACGAAGCATAAATTTCTCAGATATTGTGAATTGAAAATTAATTAAGAAAATAAATAGGAAGTGAGGTAATGTTGTGATTTTTTTATAAATAATATGCAGCCTATATCAATATAATAGTATAATTAAGACTATATGCTTAATTTTGTATTAATACTATATAAAGCGTGATGCAATGTTAGTGAATTTTCGATAAATAATATTTATTTTTTATTAATTTTTTATTAATTTCTTTGATATTGTGAATTGAAAACTAATTAAGAAAATAAATAGAAAGTGATGGAATGTTTTAAATTTTTTATAAATAATATACATCTTATATTAGTATAATGGTATAATTAATACTATATGTTTAATCTTGCATTAATATCTTTTTTAAACAAAAGTAAATTTTTTTGCATTAATATTATATAGAGAGTGATGTAATGTTGTGAATTTTTTATAAATAATATTCATTCTATACTAATTTCTAAGATATTGTGAATGGAAAACTAATTAAGAAAATAAATAGAAAGTGATGTAATATTGTGAATTTTTTATAAATAATATGCATCCTATATTAGTATAATGATATAATTAAGACTATGCTTAATTTTGCATTAACACCATTGCATCACTCTCTATATATGATGTTAATGCAAAATTAAGCCTATAGTGTTAATTAGTAGAGTGTGAGAATATGTTTTGCTCTTAAGAGAGATACCCACCTTAAACATAAATTATTATTATAATTACATTATATATTATATGCTTAACATTAGGTGGTTACTTAACCTACTTAATTGGTTTTAATATTGTTAGTTCAAATGTTTCGATAGTGGGGTCATCCTCCCCCAGATGGGGTCCTTGATTGCATCTCATCCATGGACCACATTAATTGAGGATTCTTCACGTTTTGGGTTTTTGTCCAACCTGCATTTTTTAATTAAGTAGTTGAGCTTGCATCAGTATAATGCCATGTTTAGACATTTGACTTTAAATTTGTTGTGACATTATTATATGAGGGAATTCAGTTTCAAATGACCTAGTTATGTGTGATTTCAAACCTAGATTTTTATGTTGTGTTATTATTTGAGGGCATTCACTTTGAATGACCCGACCATGTGTGGAACTAGTACTTTGACTATTATAGATAGTTGTTTGAAAACTATCTATTGTTAGACCATGTTATGATGATGATCAATTATTGTGTTATTTTGATGGTTTAAATGTTGATTGAATGTTTATATGATATTGTCTTGATGATGATTGAATATTTATGAATAATGTGAAATTATGAAATACATATGATTATGTTAGGGATAACATGTACTTTGATGGGTTGTCAAGTGTGACAAGAAGGTTAGGTACATGTGACACAATGATGGTGTTGATACCATGTGGACTCCAGAAAAAGCCGGATATCATTAGCAGGTGATGTTAGTCTAGTATATATGTTTATATTATACATTTTCTTTGAAAGATTTGATGCGTGTGATGTTTAATGTGTAGGTGCTAGATTGTGATTGCCAATCGGTCAACATTAGGTAACAGGGATGAACTGAAATATGATGTAAGTTTAGTATTTTCTATGTGACGAGTTGGGAAAGAGTGAGATAAGATCTTTCTTGTTAGATGCATGTTGTCATGATGGTAGGCCACAGATTCAATCACTCTCAAGGAATTTACTTGAGGGGAGAAAAATACGGAGACGAATTTATTCCCCAAGAACCACCAGTCCCTCAGTAGGGTCATGTAATACCCCCATTTTGACTCTTAGAACATATTTGGCCTTCAATGTAAATATTGTATACATGTGATGTATGTTTTCCTAGCGTGGATCTCAAGGATAAGGCCCCGCTAGTGGATGCTAGGTTTTTATGTAAAGGAAATTAATTTATATTCTGTTATCCATGTGTTATTAAGCTATGGGACATTGTAAATGATGTAAATGTAAATATTGCAATAAAATACCAAGAAAACTGGCTATGGAGGCAACCAATAAGAGAGGGATATGTGTATCCACTAGGGAGAGGTGAGGGGGTTGTGGGATGGAACCTTAGACTAACAAATGTCATCCTTAGAACCCATTTGACTTTCCCTGCTGACATTTATTTCTATTACAAAAGGTGGTTGAAGAAACTGTTTCTTGAGGTTGATGGAGTGTCGAAAAACCTCAAAATTCAGGATAGCAAGGTATGGCGCTCTATTTTCCTTGACCCGCACGTCACTCTAACCCTGGGAATTTGTATTCCCTGATCCCCATTCCATTAGGCTGAAGAAACCGAAGTTTGAACGGAGAGAATAGGGAGCCAAGTAGGGAAAAAGAAGAAAATCACGATTTATGAGAAACTTGATTTTTGAGTGCCGAATCCGCTATAAATTGGTGTGGGAATATCGATCTAGCAAGGGATCCATTGACCTGAACCCTAGGGTATATTTACAGCATGTGAAATGCTCGGAAAATCATGAAGAAAACCCTGCGTTGGTGGTCGAGAACCCAGCTGTGGGATATAGTTGATTTGGCCATAGAAAGTGAAGAAAAACCCAAGTGGAAAGGATAGAGAAAGGATAGGATAGAAATTAGGGTTGCTTGATAAACCTAGTGAAGGTTAGAGTCTCAAGATACTAGTAGCTTGGGCCTTTCTATGCCCACCTTAAAGAGCCCTGGAGGGAAGTTATGGCCCGAGGGACTATGTAGTAGTGAAGGGAAAACTTCCTTGTCTTGGATGTGGTAGGTATTATGGGTGTCAAGACTATATGGGTGTGAATTGAGAGGCCTATAGCCTTGTGGTTGAGTTCATTGGCTTAGAATCCTCCTCCACTGATCCTTACATGCTTGATAAACCCAAATGATTGTTGGATTAGCATATGTGTTTGGGAGAAGTCATGGCTATGAGTGAGCCTGTTTATCCCTCCTTAGAGGATACACAGCCCAGCTCGGGGGCGGTCTCTCATTTGAAAGAGTATAGGTTGTACAAAGACCTATGGTTGGGTGGAATGTTTCTCTAACATAGCCAATTGCTTAGATTGTTCATCTTATAAGATAAGTGTTCTCTATGGTGTTAAATGATGTTAATTTCCTATGTATGTTTATGTGTTATTTAAGTCAAAATGAATGGAATGATCACATGATTTCAGTCAGTAGGATCTCTATGTATAAGCCTGAGTATGGGGCTGATTCATGTCTGATTTCTTCACAATTTACTTGTGTTAAATGTGCTGCTAGTCTTGCATGTTGTAGATGCATGGGTCAGATTTAGTTCCACTGTACATGTTTGTTATGCATTGCACAGACTTCTAAATGGAATGCATTGCATCACTTGGACTTGGGGAAGGAATTAGGAAACCCCTGTTATGTTTCATGATCCCTCTATGGGTTAGAGGAAGGGGGAAGCCATGACAGAGTGCAACCAGAACTCCTGGTAGAAGGGTAAAGAGGTGTGTAGGGTGGTGAAGATTGGGGGTTTAGGGGAGCATAGAGAGAGAAAGATTCAGGGGGAGTAACGAGGGGAGGGATAGAGAGATAGATAGAGAGATGAGGATGAGGTTAGTGGTAGAGGATATATATAGATAGAGTTGGGGGTCAGGTTAGGTGGCCAAAGAGTGAGGGTTTTGGTGGTGGAGAGAGGGAGATATTACGGGTTAGGGGTTTGGAGAGAGAGAGAGAGAGATCTCATAGGGGGAACATTGATGGTTAGTGATGAAGGTATATAATTAGGGGCAGTAGGGTTAGCGATTCAGGGGATAAAAATATAGACAAAGAAGGGGCACATGAGAGACCTATCTAGAGATAGAGTAAGGGGTAGGAGTAGGATGGTGAAGAGTGTGGGTTTGGGGGAGCATACATAGAGATAGATTCAGGGGGAGTAAGGGGGGAGGGATCGAGAGATAGATAGAGGGATGGGGATGAGGTTAGTGGTAGGGGATATATATAGATAGAGTTGGGCATCAGGTTAGGAGGCTGAAGAGTGGGGGTTTTGGGGGTGGAGAGAGGGAGATATTAAGGGTTAGGGGTTTAGAGAGAGAGAGAGAGAGATATCTCATAGGAGGAGGATTGATGGTTAGTGATGAAGTTATATGGTTAGGGGGAGTAAGTTTAGGGATTCAGGGGATAAAAATAGAGATGGATAAGGGGAACATGGGAGACAGATCGAGAGAGAAATAGAGAGAGCATGGGGTTAGGATTAAGTGTAATAAAGAGGTTACATAGAGAGATGGGGGGTTAGAATTTATGGTATAGGGAAATATTGGGGGTGGAGAGGGAGAGGAGGAGCGATTATAACGAGGGAGGAATGGTCATCGAAAGCAAGAGATTAGAGAGAGAGAGGGGGAATCAGGGAAAGGTGGCATTAGAGAGAGAGAGTGAAGGGGTTAGTGAAAGGAGGAGAGAGAGAAAGGGGGATAGGGAAAGGTGGTTCTAGACATAGAGGCGGGAATTGGGGAGAGAGAGAGAGAGAGAGAGAGAGAGAGATAACAAGGGGGGCATTGATGGTTAGTAGAGAGAGAGAGAGGAAGGGTTGTTGGGGAAAGGTGGTTCCAGAGAGTGAGGGAGGGTAGGGGTTTAGAGCGACAGAGAGTGAGAGGGAGAGAGAGAGAGAGATTATAAAGATGAAGAAGGGGTTAGGGAAAGGAGTCGAGATAGAGGAGAGGTTGGGCTAGAGAGAGCAAGGGGGAGTTAGGGAAAGGTGGGGATAGAGAGAGAGAGGATTATGGGGAAGGGAGGAGAGAGAGGTGATTGGGGGATTAGGGAAAGGTTTGGATGGAGAGAGAGAGGAGAAGGAGGGTTAATGAGAGAAGGAAAGGGGGGGCACTGGGAGTGGAGGAAGAGAGATATTAGTGATTGAGGGTTTAGAGAGAGAGAGAAAAGGGGAAGTGGAGTGAATGAGGGAGAGAGAGGAAGGATCAGCGAAATGGAAACAGTAGGGGGTTAGTGTTTAGAGTTATAAAGAGGGTACATTGAGAGATGGGAGCCTAGGATTTATTGTATAGGGGTTGATGGGTGGTTGAAAGAGAGACTCGGTGGGGTTATAAAGAGGTATAGGGGATTAGGGAAAGGAAGAGTGAGAGAGGGGTTGCTGGGTTGGAGAAAGGGAGGGGTATTTAGAGAAAGTTTGGCTAGAGAGATAGAGAATGTTAGGCATAGGAGGGAGAGAGAGGGAGGATTAGAGAATTGGAGATAGTAGGGGGTTAGGGTTTAGGGTGATAGAGAGGGTACATTGGGAAATGGGGGGTTAGGATTTATGGTATAGGGGATGATGGCTGATTGAAAGAGAGAATGGGTGGGGTTATAAAGAGGGAGAGAGGATTAGGGAAAGGATGAGTGAGAGAGAGGTTGTTGGGTTAGAGAAAGGGAGGGGTATTTAAAGAAAGTTGGGCTAGAGTGAGAGAGGGTGTTATGCAGAGGAGAGAGAGAGAAAGGCGAGTTAGGGAAAGGTGAGGTTGGAGATAGAGAGAAAGAGAGAGGTTCGTGGTTAGGAATTTAGAGAGAGAGAGAGAGATAGAGAGATTGGAGGTTAGGGGTTTGGGTGGGCGAGATAGAAAGACATAGATTGAGTATTAGGGGTTTACAAAGAGATTGATATATTGGGGGTTAGGGGTTTAGAGAGAGATATATTGAAATAAATATTGGTGGTTAGGTGTTTATGTAGAGAGAGAGAGCGGGAGGGAAATATATTGAGGGATTAAGGGTTTAGAGAGAGATTGATTGGAATTTGTGCGTTTAGATTTATGGTTAGGGATTTAGATAGATAGATAGATAGAGAGAGAGAGAGCATGATCGAGGGGTGGTGGTTAGTGGTAGGAATTGGAGTGGGTGGTTAAGGGTGGGGGGAATGTATATATACCGAGAGATAGATGAAGAGCGATCAAGACATGGATGGTGGTGGGCCATATAGAGAGATAGAGTGGGGGTTATAGCGGTAGAAGGCTAAAGAGCCGGGGGTTGAGAGAGAGGGAGAGATATTAGGGGATATGAGCATAGAGAGAGAGGGAGAGATTAGGTATTATGGGTTTGTAGATAGAGAGAAAGGGAGGGAGTGGGGTTATAAATAGGGAAGAGGATTTAGGGAAAGGAGGAGAGGGAGAGGGGAGGTTGGCTTAGAGAGAGGGAGGGGTTGTTAAGAAAAGGTGAGGATGGAGAGAGAGATAGGGGGTTAGGGAAAGGAGGAGAGAAAAAGGAAGGGGGGTTAGGGAAAAGAGGAGAGAGAGAGATGAAGGGGGGCTTAGTGAAAGGTGTTTAGAGAGAGAGAGAGAGAGAGAGAGAGAGAGAGTAGGGTTAGGGGTTTAGAAAGAGAGATTAGGGTTAGCGGATTAAAGAGATAGAGAGATATTAGATATTTAGAGAGAGAGATATTGGGGGTTAGGGGTTTAGGGGGAGAGAGAGAGAGAGAGAGGAGGGTAGGGGTTGAGAGAGATATAGAGAGATTGAGGGTTAGTGTTTTAGAGGGAGAGAGATATTGAAAGAGAGAAGTTGGTTGTTCAAGATTTAGAGAGAGAGAGATTGGGGGTTAAGGGTTTAGAAAGGGAGAGATATATTGGGGGTTAGATGTTGAGAGAGAGAGAGAGAGAGAGAGAGAGAGTGGATTAGGGGTTTAGAAAGAGAGAAATGTATTGATGGTTTAAGGGTTTAACAAGAGAGAGATTGGAAAATAGGGTTTTAGATTAAGGGTTAGTGGTTTAGAGAGAGAGAGAGAGAGAGAGAGAGAGAGAGAAAGACAAATCATGATGGAGTGGTGGTGGTTAGTGGTCAGTGTTTGTTTGGGTGGTTAAGGATAGGTGGGGAGTTTTAAATGGGGAGGAGGGTTTAGTTAAAGGAGGAGAGATAGTGGAGGTTTGGGTAAGAGAGAAGGAGGGGGGTTAGGGAAAGTTGGTTGTAGAGAGAGAGAGAGAGAGATTGGAGGTTAGTGGTTTAGAGAGAGAGAGAAGGAGAGATTGGGAGTTAGGGGTTTAGGGAGAGAGAGAGAGAGAGAGAGAGAGAGAGAGAGAGAGAGAGAGAGAGATTGGAGTTTAGGGGTTTAGATAGAGAGAGTGATTGGGACTTAGGGGCTTAGAGATAGAGATGGGGGTTGGGGATTTAGAGAGAGAGAGAGAGAGAGAGAGAGAAAGAGATTTGAGGGCTAGGGATTCAGAGAGAGATAGAGAGAAAGAGAGAGATTGAAGGTTATGGGTTTACATAGAGATAAATAGATATAAAGAAATACATTTGGGGTTAGGGTTATAGAGAGATATACTAATATTTTGGGTTAGGGGTTTATAGAGAGAGAAATAGAAAGAGTGAGAGTGGTGGTTATGGGTTTAGAGAAAGAGAGAGATTGGAGGTTAGGGATTTAGATAGAGAGATTAGGGGTTAGCGATTTAGAGAGAGAGAGAGAAAGGGTTTAGGCATAGATAGATAGAAATAAAGAGAGAGATATGGGTTTAGGGGTATAGAGAGATGGAGAGATTTTGAATGAGGGGTTTAGAGAGAGAGAAATAGAAAGAGAGAGAGTGGTGGTTATGGGTTTAGAGAAAGAGGGATATTTGAGGTTAGGGATTTAGATAGAGAGAATGGGGGTTAATGATTTAGAGAGAGAGAGAGAGAGAGAGAGAGAAATATGTTAGGGATTTAGACAGAGAGAATGGGGGTTAACGATTTAGAGAGAGAGAGAAATAGGTTAGGGATTTAGTTAGAGAGAATGGGGGTTAATAATTTAGAGAGAGAGAGAGAGAGAGATTAGAGGGTAGGGGATTTAGAGAGGGAGAGAATGGGGTTATGGGTTTAGAGGGAGTGATATAGAAAGAGAAAGATCGGGCGTTATGGGTTTAGAGAGAGAGAGAGAAATAAATTGAGCTTTTAAGGTTTTAGAGGGAGAGAGATTGGAATTTAGGGGTTTGAATAGAGAAGGAGTTTAGGGAGGGGGGGTATGAGTAGGATGGTGAAGAGTGGGGGTTTGGGGGAGCATAGATAGAGATAGATTCAGAGGGAGTAAGGGGGGACGGATAAAGAGATAGATAGAGGGATGGAGATGAGGTTAGTGGTAGCATATATATATAGATAGAGTTGGGCATCAGGTTAGGAGGCTGAAGAGTGGGGGTTTTGGGGGTGGAGAGAGGGAGATATTAATGGTTAGGGGTTTAGAGAGAGAGAGAGAGAGATCACAGGAGGAGGATTGATGGTTAGTGATGAAGTTATATGTTTAGGGGGAGTAGGGTTAGGGATTCAGGGGATAAAAATAGAGATGGATAAGGGGAACATGGGAGATAGATCCAAAGAGAAATAGAGAGAGCATGGGGTTAGGACTAAGTGTAATAAATAGGTTACATAGAGAGACAGGGGGTTAGGATTTATGGTATAGGGAAATATTGGGGGTGGAGAGGGAGAGGAGGAGCGATTATAAAGAGGGAGGAATGGTCATGGAAAGCAGGAGATTAGAGAGAGAGGGGAGGTTGGGTTAGAGAGGGGGGCGAATCACGGAAAGGTGTCATTAGAGAGAGAGAGTGAAGGGGTTAGTTAAAGGAGGAGAGAGAGAAAGGGGGATAGGGAAAGGTGGTTCTAGACATAGAGGGGGAAATTGGGGAGAGAGAGAGAGAGAGATAGATCACAAGTGGGGCATTGATGGTTAGGAGAGAGAGAGAGAGGAAGGGGTGTTGGGGAAAGGTGGTCCAAAGATGGAGGGAGAGTAGGGGTTAGGGGTTTAGAGGGAAAGAGAGAGAGGGAGAGAGAGAAGATTATAAAGAGGGAGAAAGGGTTAGGGAAAGGAGTCGAGATAGAGGAGAGGTTGGGCGAGAGAGAGCAAGAGGGATTTAGGGAAAGGTGGGGATGGAGAGAGAGAATATTAGGGGGAAGGGAGGAGAGAGAGGGGATTGGGGGGTTAGGGAAAGGTTTGGATTGAGAGAGAGAGGAGCAGGAGGGTTAGCCAAAGAAGGAAAGCGGGGCCACTGGGAGTAGAGGAAGAGAGATATTAGTGATTGGGGGTTTAGAGAGAGAGAGAGAGAAGGGGAAGTGGAAAGAATGACGAAGAGAGAGGGAGGATTAGAGAAATTGTAATGGTAGGGGGTTAGTGTTTAGAGTGATAAAGAGGGTACGTTGAGAGATGGGGGCTTAGGATTTATTGTATAGGGGTTGATGGGCAGTTGAAAGAGAGACTCATTGGGGTTATAAAGAGGGATAGGGGATTAGGGAAAGGAAGAGTTAGGGAGGGGTTGTTGGGTTAAAGAAAGGGAGGGGTATTTAGAGAAAGTTGGGCTAGAGAGAGAGGGAGGATTAGAGAATTGGAGACAGTAGGGGGTTAGGGTTTAGGGTGATAGAGAGGGTACATTAGGAGATGAGGGGTTAGGATTTATGGTATAGGGATGATGGGCAGTTGAAAGAGAGATTGGGTGGGGTTATAAAGAGGGAGAGGGGATTAGGGAAAGGATGAGTGAGAGAGGGGTTGTTGGGTTAGAGAAAGGGAGGGGTATTTATCGAAAGTAGGGCTAGAGAGAGAGAGGAAGGCAGGTTATGGAAAGGTGAGGTTGGAGAGAGAGAGAAAGAGAGAGGTTCATGGTTAGGTGTTTAGAGAGAGAAAGATAAAGAGATTGGAGGTTCGGGGTTTGGGTGGGGGAGATAGAAAGACATAGATTGCGTATTACGGGTGTATAAAGAGATTGATATATTGGGGGTTAGGGGTTTAGAGAGAGATATATTGAAATAAATATTTGTGGTTAGGTGTTTATGTAGAGAGAGAGAGAGAGGGAGGGAAGGATATATATTGAAGCATTAAGGGTTTAGAGAGAGAGTGACTGGAATTTGTGAGTTTAGATTTATGGTTAGGGATTTAGATAGATAGATAGATAGAGAGAGAGAGAGAGAGAGAGAGAGAGAGAGAGAGCATGATCGAGGGGTGGTGGTTAGTGGTAGGAATTGGAGTGGGTGGTTAAGGGTGGGGGAATGTATATATAGAAAGAGAGAGACAGATAGCGATCAAGAGGTGGATGGTGGTGGGACATATAGAGAGATAGAGTCGGGGGTTGAGAGAGAGGGAGAGATATTAGGGGTGATGAGCTTAGAGAGAGAGGGAGAAATTAGGTATTATGGGTTTGTAGATAGAGAGAAAGGAAGGGAGTGGGCTTATAAATAGGGAGGAGGGTTTTGGGAAACGAGGAGAGGGAGAGGGGAGGTTGGGTAGAGAGAGGGAGGGGTTATTAAGAAAAGGTGAGGATGGAGAGAGAGATAGGGGGTTAGGGAAAGGAGGAGATACAAAGGAACCGGAGGTTAGGGAAAAGAGGATAGAGAGCGATGAAGGGGGGCTTAGTGAAAGGTGTTTAGAGAGAGAGAAAGAGAGTAGAGTTAGAAGTTTAGAAAGAGAGATTAGGGGTTAGGGGATTAAAGAGACAGAGAGATCTTAGATATTTAGAGAGAGAGATATTGGGGGTTAGGGGTTTATGGGGGGGAGAGAGAGAGAGAGAGAGAGGGCAGGCAAGGGTTTGAGGGAGATATAGAGAGATTGAGGGTTAGTGTTTTAGAGGGAGAGAGATATTGAGAGAGTGAAATTGGTTGTTCGAGGTTTAGAGAGTGAGATATTGGGGGTTAAGGGTTTAGAAAGGGAGAGATATATTGGGGGTTAGATGTTTAGAGAGAGAGAGAGAGAGAGTGGATTGGGGGTTTAGAAAGAGAGAAATGTATTGATGGTTTAAGGGTTTACAAAGAGAGAGATTGGAATATAGGGTTTTAGATTAAGGGTTAGTGGTTTAGAGAGAGAGACACACATAGAGAGAGAGAGAGAGAGAGAGATCACGATGGAGTGGTGGTGGTTAGTGGTTGGTGTTGGTTCGGGTGGTTAAGGATAGGTGGGGAGTTTTAAAGAGGGAGGAGGGTTTAGTGAAAGGAGGAGAGATAGTTGAGGGTTGGCTAAGAGAGAGGGAGGGGGTTAGGGAAAGTTGGCACTAGAGCAAGAGAGAGAGAGAGAGAGAGAGAGAGAGAGAGAGAGAGAGATTGGAGGTTAGGGGTTTAGAGAGAGAGAGAAAGAGAGATTGGACATTAGGGGTTTAGGGAGAGAGAGAGAGATTGGTGTTTAGGGGTTTAGAGAGAGAGAGAGTGATTGGGGTTTAGCGGGTTAGAGATAGAGATTGGGGGTTGGGGATTTAAAGAGAGAGAGAGAGAGATTTGAGCGTTAGGGATTGAGAGAGAGAGAGAGAGAGAGAAAGAGATTTGAGGGTTAGGGATTGAGAGAGAGAGAGAGAGAGAGAGAGAGAGAAAGAGAGAGATTGAAGGTTAGGGGTTTACATAGAGATAACTAGATATAAAGTAACACATTTGGGGTTAGGGGTATAGAGAGATATACTAATATTTTGGGTTAGGGGTTTATAGATAGAGAAATAGAAAGAGCGAGAGTGGTGGTTATGGGTTTAGAGAAAGAGAGTGATTGGAGGTTAGGGATTTAGATAGAGAGATTAGGGATTAGCAATTTAGAGAGAGAGAGAGAGAGAGGGTTTAGGGATAGATAGAGAGATAGAAAGAGAGATATTTTGAATGAGGGGTTTAGAGAGAGAGAAATAGAAAGAGAGAGAGTGGGGGTTATGGGTTTAGAGAAAGAGAGATATTTGAGGTTAGGGATTTAGATAGAGAGAATGGGGGTTAACGATTTAGAGAGAGAGAGAGAGACAGAGGTTAGGAATTTAGACAGAGAGAATGGGGGTTAACGGTTTAGAGAGAGAGAGAGAGATTGGAGGTTAGGAGATTTAGAGAGGGAGAGAATGGGGTTATGGGTTTAGAGGGAGTGAGATAGAAAGAGAAAGATCGGGGGTTATGGGTTTAGAGAGAGAAAGAGAAATAAATTGAGGTTTTAAGGTTTTAGAGGGAGAGAGATTGGAATTTAGGGGTTTTAATAGAGAAGGAGTTTAGGGAGGGGGGGTATGAGTAGGATGGTGAAGAATGGGGGTTTAGTGGAGCATATGGAGAGATAGATTCGAGGGGAGTAAGGGGGGGAGGGATAGAGAGATAGATAGAGGGATGGGGATGAGGTTAGTTGTACGGGATATAGATAGATAGAGTGGGGGGTCAGGTTTGGAGGCTGAAGAGTGGGGGTTTTGGGGGTGGAGAGAGGGAGATATTAAGGGTTAGGGATTTAGAGAGAGAGAGAGAGAGAGATAGATATCTCATGGGGGGAGCATTGATGGTTAGTGAGAGTAGGGTTATAGATTCAAGGGATACAAATAGAGGCAGAGAAGGGAAACATGAGAGACAGATCCAAGGATAGAGTAGGATGGTGAAGAGTGGGGGTTTGGGGGAGCATAGAGAGAGATATATTCATGGGGAGTAAGGGGGGCATGGATAGAGAGATAGATAGAGGGACGAGGATGAGGTTAGTGGTAGGGGATATATATAGATAGAGTTGGGGGTCAGGTTAGGAGGATGAAGAGTGGTAGTTTTTGGGGTGGAGAGAGGGAGATATTAATGGTTAAGGGTTTACAAAGAGAGAGAGAGAGAGATCTCATGAGGGGAGCATTGAGGGTTAGTGATGAAGGTATATGGTTAGGGGGAGTAGTGTTAGGGATTCAGGGGATAAAAATAGAGACAGAGAAGGGGAACATGAGAGAGAGATCTAGAGAGAAATAGAGATAGCATGGGGTCAGGATTAAGTATAATAAATAGGGTACATAGAGAGATAGGGGGTTAGCATTTATGGTATAGGGGAAGATGGGGGGTGGAGAGAGAGAGGCAGGGCAATTAAAAAGAGGGAGGAATGGTGAGGGAAAGGAGGAGATTAGAGAGAGAGGGGAGGTTGGGTTAGAGAGGGGGGGCATCAAGGAAAGGTTGCATTAGAGAGAGAGAGTGAAGGGGTTAGGGAAAGGAGGAGAGAGAGAGAAAGGGGGATAGGGAAAGGTGATTCTAGACATAGAGGGGTGGAATTGGGGGGAGAGATAGAGAGATCACAAGGGGGGTATTGATGGTTCAAAGAGAGAGAGAGAGGAAGGAGTGTTAGGAAAAGGTGGTGCCAGAGAGAGAGGGAGAGTAGCAGTTAGGGGTTTAGAGTGAGAGAGAGAGAGGGAGGGAGAGAGAGAGAGAGATTATAATTAGGGAGAAGGGGTTAGTGAAAGGAGTAGAGATAGAGGAGAGGTTTGTTTAGAGAGAGCAAGGGGGAGTTAGGGAAAGGTTGGGATGGAGAGAGAGAGGATTGGGGGGAAGGGAGGAGAGAGAGGGGATTGGGTGGTTAGGGAAAGGTTTGGATGGAGAGAGAGAGGAGAAGGATGTTTAGTGAGAAAAGTAAAGGGGGGGCACTAAGAGCATAGGAAGAGAGAGAGAGAGAGAGAGAGAGAGAGAGAGAGAAGGGGAAGTGGAGGGAATGAGCGAGAGAGAGGGAGGATTAGAGAAATGGAGACAGTATGGGGTTAGGGTTTACAATGATAAAGAGGGTACATTGAGAGACTCGGTGTTAGGATTTATGGTATAGGGGATGATGGGTGGATGAAAGAGAGACTCGGTGGGGTTATAAAGAGTGAGAGGGGATTAGGGAAAGGAAGAGTGAGATAGGCGTTGTTGGGTTAGAGAAAGGGAGGGGGGTTGGATTAGACAAAGGGAAGGGGATTTAGAGAAATATGGGCTAGAGAGAGAGAGGGTTTTTTGTAGAGGAGAGGGAGAGAGAGGGAGAGATTTGTGGTTAGGGGTTTAGAGAGACAGACAGAGAGATAGGAGGTTAGGGGTTTGGGTGGGAGAGACAGAAAGACATAGATTTGGCATTAGGGGTTTAGAGAGAGATTCATAGATTGGGGGTTAGGGGTTTACACAGAGATATATTGAAATGAATATTGGTGGTTAGTTGTTTATGTAGAGATGGAGATGGAGAGAGAGAGAGAGAGGGAAATATATTGAGGGATTAAGGGTTTAGAGAGAGAGAGATATTGGAATTTGTGACTTCATAATTAGGGTTAGGGATTTAGATAGATAGATAGATAGATAGATAGATAGAGAGAGAGAGAGAGAGAGAGAGAGAGAGTGATCAAGGTGTGGTGGTTAAGGAATTGGAGTGTGTGGTTAAGGGTGGGGGGAAATGTATATATATAGAGAGAGAGAGAGAGAGAAAGAGCGTTCAAGAGGTGGATGGTGGTGGGTCATACAGAGAGATAGAGTGGAGGGTATAACGGTAGAAGGCCAAAGAGTGGGGGGTTGAGAGAGAGGGAGAGATATTAGGGGTTATGAGCTTAAATAGAGAGGGAGAGATTAGGTATTATGGGTTTATCGATAGAGAGAGAGGGAGGGAGTGGGGTTATAAATAGGGAGGAGGATTTAGGGAAAGGAGGAGAGGGAGAGGGGAGGTTGAGTTAGAGAGAGTGAGGGGTTTTTAAGGAAATGTGAGGATGGAGAGATATAAGGGGTTAGGAAAATGAGGAGAGACATAGGAAAGGGGGGTTGGGGAAAGGAGGAGAGAGAGAGCGGAAGGGGGGCTTAGTGAAAGGTGTTTAGAGAGAGAGAGAGAGAGAGAGTATGGTTAGGGGTTTACAGAGAGAGATTAGGGGTTAGGGGTTTAAAGAGATAGAGAGAGATTAGATATCTAGAGAGAGAGAAAGATATTGGGGGTTAGGGGTTTAGGGGGGGAGAGAGAGAGAGATTGGAGGCTAGGGATGAGGGTTAGTGTTTTCGAGGGAGAGAGAGATTGAAAGAGAGAAATTGGTTGCACGAGGTTTAAAGAGGGAGAGATTGGGTGTTAAGGGTTTAGAAAGGGAGAGAGATATTGGGGGTTAGATGTTTAGAGAGAGAGAGAGAGAGAGAGAGAGAGAGAGAAACAAAAATATACTGGGTTAGGGGTTTAGAGAGAGAGAAATGTATTGATGGTGTAAGGGTTTACAAAGAGAGAGAGATTGGAATATAGGGTTTTAGATTAAGGGTTAGTGGTTTAGAGACAGAGAGACAGCATGATGGAGTGGTGGTGGTTAGTGGTCAGTGTTGGTTTGGGTGGTTAAGGATAGGTGGGGAGTTATAAGGAGGGAGGAGGGTTTAGGTAAAGGAGGGGAGATAGGTGAGGGTTGGTTTAAAGAGAGGGAGGGGGGTTATGGAAAGATGGCACTGGATAGAGAGAGAGAGAGAGAGAGAGAGAGAGAGAGGTTTAGAGAGAGAGAGAAAGATAGATTGGGTTTTAAGGGGTTTAGGGAGAGAGAGAGAGAGAGATTGGGTTTTAGGGTTTTAGAGAGAGATAGAGAGATTGGGTTTTAGGGTTTTAGAGAGAGAGAGTGATTGGGGTTTAAGGGGTTAGATATAGAGATTGGGGGTTGGGGATTTAGAGAGAGAGAGAGAGAGAGGGATTGAGAGAGAGAGAGAGAGAGAGAGAGAGAGAGATTGAAGGTTAGGGGTTTACATAGAGATAGATAGATATAAAGAAAGATATTTGGGGTTAGGGGTATAGAGAGATATTAAAATATTTTGGGTTAGGGGTTTATAGAGAGAGAAATAGAGAGAGCGAGAGGGGTGGTTATGGGTTTAGAGAAAGAGAGAGATTGGAGGTTAGAGATTTATATAGAGATATTAGGGGTTCATGATTTAGAGAGAGAGAGAGAGAGGGTTTAGGCATAGATAGATAGATAGAAAGAGAGAGATTTGGGGTTAGGGGTATAGAGAGAGATGGAGAGATTTTGAATGAGGGGTTTAGAGAGAAAGAAATAGAAAGAGAGAGAGTGGTGGTTATGGGTTTAGAGAAAGAGAGAGATTTGAGGATAGGGATTTAGATGGAGAATGGGGGGTTAATGATTTGGAGAGAGAGAGAGAGGTTAGGGTTTAGACAGAAAGAATGGTGGTTAATGATTTAGAGAGAAAGCAAGAGAGATATTGGAGGTTAGGGTATTTAGAGAGGGAGAAAATGGGGTTATGGGTTTATAGGGAGTGAGATAGAAAGAGAAAGAATGGGGGTTATGCATTTAGAGAGAGAGAGAGAGAAATATATTGAGGTTTTAAGGGTTTAGAGGGAGAGAGATTGGAATTTAGGGGTTTGAATAGAGAATGAATATAGGGAGGGGTGGTGGTTAGTTGTGGGGGAGAGAGACAGAGATAGAGTAAGCGGGTAGGAGTAGGATGGTGAAGAGTGGGGGTTTGGAGGAGCATAGAGAGAGAGAGATTCAAGAGGAGTAAGGGGGGGAGGGATAGAGAGATAGATAGAGGGATGGGGATGATGTTAGTGGTAGGTAATATATATAGATAGTGTTGGGGGTCAGGCTAGGAGTCTAAAGAGTGGTGGTTTTTGGGGTGGAGAGAGGGAGATATTAAGGGTTAGGGGTTTAGAGAGAGAGAGAGAGAGATATCTCATGTGGTAGCATTGCTGGTTAGTGATGAAGGTATATGGTTAGGGGGAATAGGTGTATGGATTCGGGGGATAAAAATAGAGATAGAGAAGGGGAACATGAGAGACAAATCCAGAGATAGAGTAGGGGGTAGGAGTAGGATGGTGAATAGTTGGGGTTTGGGGTAACATAGAGAAAGATAGATTCAGGGGGAGTAAGGGGGGAGGGATAGAGAAATAGAGGGATGGGGATGAGGTTAGTGGTAGGTGATATGTAGAGAGAGAGTTGGGAGTCAGGTTAGGAGGCTAAAGAGTGGGGGTTTTGGGGGTGGAGAGAGGGAGATATTAATGGTTAGGGGTTTAGAGAGAGAGAGAGAGAGAGAGAGAGATCTCAGAGGGGGAGCATTGATGTTTAGTGATGAAGGTATATGGTTAGGGATTCAAGGGATAAAAATAGAGACAGAGAAGGGGAACATGAAAGACAAATCCAGAGAGAAATAGAGAGAGCATGGGGTTAGGATTAATTGTAATAAAGATAGTACATAGAGAGATAGGGGGTTAGGATCTATGGTATAGGGGAAGATGGGGGGTAGAGAGAGAGGGGGTGTGTGGTTATAAAGATGGGGTAATGGTCAGGGAAAGGAGGATATTAGAGAGGGAGGGGAGGTTTTGTTATAGAGGGGGGGTGCATCAAGGAAAGTTTGCATTAGAGAGGGAGTGAAGGGATTAGGGAAAGGAGGAGAGAGAGAGCATGGGGGATAGTGAAAGGTGGTTCTAGTCATAGAGTGGGGAATTGGGGGGAGAGAGAGAGAGAGAGAGATGAGAAGGGGGGAATTAATGGTTAGTAGAGAGAGAAAGAGGAAAGGTTGTTAGTGAAAGGTCATGCTGGAGAGAGAGAGAGAGTAGGGGTTAGTGGTTTAGAGTGCGAGAGAGAGAGAGATTATAAAGAGGGAGAAGGGGTTAGGGAAATGAATAGAGATAGAGGATAGGTTGGGTTGGAGAGAGAAAGAGGGGAGTTAGGGAAAGGTGGGGATGGAGAGAGAGAGGATTGGGGGGAAGGGAGGAGATAGAGGGGTTGGGGGGTTAGGGAAAGGTTTGGATGGACAGAGAGAGGAGGAGGAGGGTTAGCGAGAGAAGGAAAGGGGGGGCACTGGGAGAAAAGGAAGAGAGATATTAGTTATTGGGGATTATATATATATATATATATATATATATATATATATATATAGAGAGAGAGAGAGAGAGAGAGAGAGATATGGGGAAGTGGAGAGAATGAGGGAGAGAGAGGGAGGATTAGAGAAATGGAAATGGTAGGGGGTTATTGTTTAGGCTAATAAAGAGCGTACATTGAGAGATGGGGGGTTAGGATTTATGGTATAGGGGATGATGGGTGGTTGAAAGAGAGAATAGGTGAGGTTCTAAAGAGGGAGAGGGGATTAGGGCAATGAAGAGTGAGAGAGGGGTTGTTGGGTTAGAGAAAGGGAGGGGGGTTGGATTAGATGAAGGATGGGGGATTTAAAGGAAGCTAGGCTAGAGAGAGAGAGGGTGTTATGCATAGGAAAGAGAGAGAGAGAGAGAGACTGGAGATTAGGGGTTTGGATGGGAGAGATAGAAAGACATAGATTGGGCATTAAGGGTATACATAGAGATTAATAGATTGGGGTTTATAGAGAGATATATTGAAACAAATATTGGTGGTTAGATGTTTATGTCGAGAGAGATACGGAGAGAGAGAGAGGGAAATATATTGAGGGATTAAGGGTTTAGAGAGAGAGAGATATTGGACTTTGTGAGTTTAAATTTAGGGTTAGGGATTTAGATAGATAGATAGACAGAGAGAGAGAGCGTGATCGACGGGTGGTGGTTAGTGGTAGGAATTGGAGTGGGTGGTTAAGGGTGGGGGGGAATGTATATATATATATATATATATATATATATATATATATAGACAGAGAGAGAGAGAGAGAGAGAGAGAGAGAGAGAGAGAGAGACGAAGGGAGATCAAGAGGTGGATGGTGGTGGGTCATATAGAGAGATAGAGTGGGGGGGGGTATAGTGAGAGAGGGAGAGATATTAGGGGTTATGAAATTAGAGAGAGAGGGAGAGATGAGCTATCATGGATTTATAGATAGAGCGGGAGGGAGGGAGTGGGGTTATAAATAGGGAGTAGGATTTAGGGAAAGGATGAGAGGGAGATGGGAGGTTGGGTTAGAGAGAGGGAGGGGTTGTTAAGGAAAGGTGAGGATGGAGAGAGAGATAGGGGTTTAGGAAAAGGATGAGAGACAGAGAAAGGGGGGTTAGGGAAAGGAGGAGAGAGAGAGTGGAAGGGGGGCTTAGTGAAATGTGTTTAGAGAGAGAGAGAGTAGGGTTAGTGGTTTAGAGAGAGATATTATGGGTTAGGGGTTTAAAGAGATAGAGAGAGATTAAAGATTTAGAGAGAAATATTGGAGAGAGAGAGAGAGATTGGAGGCTAGGGGTTGAGAGAGATATAAAGAGATTGAGGGTTAGTGCTTTAGAGGGAGAGAGAGATTGAGAGAGAGAAATTGGTTGTTCGAGGTTTAGAGAGAGAGAGATTGGGGGTTAAGGGTATAGAAAGGGAGAGAGATATTGGGGGTTAGATGTTTAGAGAGAGAGAGAGAGAGATAGAAATAGAAAGATAATGAGTTAGGGGTTTAGAGAGAGAAGTGTATTGATGGTTTAAGGGTTTACAAAGAGAGAGATTAGAATATAGGGTTTTAGATTAAGGGTTAGTGGTTTAGAGAGAGAGAGAGAGAGCACGATGGAGTGGTGGTGGTTAGTGGTCGGTGTTGGTTTGGGTGGTTAAGGATAGGTGGGGAGTTATAAAGAGGGAGGAGGGTTTAGTTAAAGGAGGAGAGATAGTGGAGGGTTGGGTTAGAGAGAGGGAAGGGGTTAGGAAAAAGTGGCACTAGAGAGAGAGAGAGAGAGATTGGAGGTTAGGAGTTTAGAGAGAGTGAGAAAGAGAGATTGGGTGTTAGAGGTTTAGGGAGAGAGAGAGAGAGAGATTGGGTTTTAGGGGTTTACAGAGAGAGAGAGAGCAATTGGAGTTTAGGGGGTTAGAGATAGAGATTGGTGGTTGAGGATTTAGAGAGAGAGAGAGAGAGAGGGTTAGGGATTGAGAGAGAGAGGGAGAGAGAGAGAGAGATTGAAGGTTAGGGGTTTACATAGAGATAGATAGATAAAAAGAAAGATATTTGGGGTTAGGGGTATACAGAGATATACAAATATTTTGGGTGAGGGGTTGTTAGAAAAACAAGATCACAGAGAAATAACAATAAAGTTATCAGTCCAAGAGAGACACAGATATATCGTGGTTCACCCGAACTTGGGCTACGTCCACATTGAAGTTGCCAGTCCTTATTATTATGTCGTCCAACAAAGTGAAGGGATACAACATGCAGCACAACTACTACACTTCCTCTTCACTATCTCATAGTCTCTCTTCTTGGATCTCAGAGATCTTTACAATGCATAAAACCTAATACATCAACCCTAGCCGGGATCATAACCAAACCTGGGGTACATACATGGCTGAATAATAATATCTCTGAATCTGTAGATTAGGCTCCACAACCATTTATAGAGAGAGAAATAGAAAGAGCGAAAGTGGTGGTTATGGGTTTAGAGAAATAGAGAGATTTGAGGTTAGGGATTTAAATAGAGAGAATTGGGGTTAACAATTGAGAGAGAGACAGAGAGAGAGAGAGATGTTATTGATTTAGACAGAGATAATGGGGTTATGGGCTTAGAGGGAGTGAGATAGAAAGATAAAGATCGAGGGTTTAGAGAGAGAGAGAAATATATTAAGGTTTTAAGGGTTTCGAGGGAGAGAGATTGGAATTTAGGGGTTTGAATAGAGAAATAATTTGGGGAGGGGGAGGTGGTTAGTTGTGGGGGAGAGAAAGAGATAGAGTAGGGGGGTAGGAGCAGGATGGTGAAGATTGGGGGTTTGGGGGAGAATAGAGAGATATAGATTCAGGGGGTAGGAGTAGGATGGTGAAGAGTGGGGGTTTGGGGGAGAATAGAGAGATATAGATTCAGGGGGAGTAAGTGGGGGAGGGATAGAGAGATAGATAGAGGGATGGGGATGAGGTTAGTGGTAGGGGATATATATAGATAGAGTTGGGGGTCAGGTTAGGAGGCTGAATAGTGGGGGTTATGGGGGTGGAGAGAGGGAGATATTAAGGGTTAGGGGCTTAGAGAGAGAGAGGGATTTAATGGGGGGAGCATTGATGGTTATTGGTGAAGGTATATAGTTAGGGGGAGTAGGGTTAGGGATTCAGGGTATAAAAATATAGATAGACAAGGGGAACATGAGAGACAAATCCAAAGATAGAGTAGGAGGGTAGGAGTAGGATGGTGAAGAGTGGGGGTTTGGGAGAGCGTAGAGAGAGATAGATTTGGGGGGTGTATGGGGGGGAGTGATAGAGAGATAGATAGAGGGATGGGGATGAGGTTAGTGTTAGGAGATATATATAGATAGAGTTGGGGGCCAAGTTAGGATGTTGAAGAGTGGGGGATTTGGGGGTGGAGAGATGGAGATATTAAGGGTTAGAGGTTTAGAGAGAGAGAGAGAGAGAGAGATATCACGGGTGGAGCATTGATGGTTAGTGATGAAGGTATATGGTTAGGGGGAGTAGGGTTAGGGATTCATGGGATAAAAATAGAGAACAGAGAAGGGGAGCATGAGAGACAGATCCAGAGAGAAATAGAGAGAGAATGGGGTTAGGATTAAGTTTAATAAAGAGGGTACATCGAGAGATACAAAGTTAGGATTTATGGTATAGGGGAAGTTGCGGGGTGGAGATAGAGAGGGGGGGCGGTTATAAAGAGGGAGGAATTGTTGGGGAAAGGAGGATATCAGAGAAAGGGGAGGTTGGGTTAGAGGGGGGGGGCATCAAGGAAAGGTGCGGTTATAAAGACGGAGGAATGGTCAGGGAAAGGAGGAGATCAAAGAGAGAGGGGAGGTTGGGTTAGAGATAGGGGGGCATCAAGGAAAGGTGGCATTAGAGAGAGAGAGTGAAGGGGATAGGGAAAGGAGGAGAGAGAGATCAAGGCCGATAGAGAAAGGTGGTTCTATACATAGAGGGGGGAATTGGGGGAAGAGAGAGAGAGAGATCACAAGGGGGAATTGATGGTTAGGAGAGAGAGAGAGAGGAAGGGGTGTTAGGGAAAGGTGGTGCGAAAGAGAGAGGGAGAGTAGGGGTTAGGGGTTTAGAGCGAGAGAGAGAGAGCGGGAGAGAGATAGATTATAAAGAGGGAGAAGGGGTTAGGGAAAGGAGTAGAGATAGAGGAGATGTTGGGTTAGAGAGAACAAGGGGGAGTTAGGGAAAGGTGGGGATGGAGAGATAGAGGATTGAGGGGAACAGAGGAGAGAGAGGGGATCGGTAGGTTAGGGAGAGGTTTTGATGGAGAGAGAGAGGAGGAGGAGGGTCAGTGAGAGAAGGAAAGGGGGGGCTTTGGGAGTAGAGGACGAGAGAGATTAGTGATTGGGGGTTTAGAGAGAGAGAGAGAGAGAGAGAGAGATTGTGAGTTAGTGGTTTAAAGAGATAGAGAGATTGGAGATTAGGCGTTTAGAGAGAGATAGAGGGATTAGTGGTTGGGGTTTAGAGAGAGAGAGAGAGAGAGAGAGAGAGATTGGTGGCTAGGCATTAAGGAGAGAGAGATTGAAGGTTAGGGGTTTAGAAAGAGAGAGACTTGGGATTAGGGTTTAGAGAGAGAGAGAGAGAGAGATTTGTTGTTAGGGGTTTATAGAGAGACATAGATTAGAGGTTATGGGTTTAGAGAGAGAGAGAGAGAGAGAGAGAGAGAGAGAGAGAGAGAGAGAGAGAGAGAGAGAGAGAAATTGCAGGTTAGGAATTGAGAGAGAGAGAGAGAGATCAAGAGAGATATTGGGGATTAGGGGATTCAAGAAAGATAAAGAGATTAGGGGTTAAGGGTTTAGAGAGAGAGAGATAAATTGAGGGATAGGGGTTTGGAGAGAGATAGAGAGATTGGGGGTTAGGGGTTTAGAGAGAGATATAAATATTGCGGGTTACAGGTTTAGAGAGAGATAAATATTGGTAGTTAGGCATTTAGAGAGAGAGAGGAATTGGAGGCTAGGGGTTTAGAGAGAGAGAGATATTGGAGGTTAGGGGTGTAGATAGATAGATTGGGGTTTAGGGTTTAGAGAGAGAGATTGGTAGTTAGGGGTTTAGAGAGAGAGAGAGAGATATTGGGGGTTAGAGTTTTAGAGAGAGAGAGAGATTGGGGGCTTGAGGTTTAGAGAGAGACAAAGAGATTTGGCGTTAGGGGTTTAGAGAGAGAGATTGGGGGTTAGAGATTTAGAGGGAGAGAGAGAGAGATTGGAGTTTAGGTGTTTAGAGAGAGAGAGATGTAGAAAGAGAGATACTAGGGATTAGGGTTTACAGATATATCGAGAGATTGAGAGTTAGGGTTTTAGAGAGAGATATTTATGGTTGGGGTTTTAGAGAGAGAGAGAGATTCGGGGATACGATTTTAGAGAGAGAGAGAGATATTGAACGTTAGCGGTTTAGAGAGAGACATAGGGAGATATATATGGGAGGTTAGAGATGTAGGGAGAGAAATAGATTTATTGAGAGGGGTAAGAGGGTGAGGAGTGAGGATTTGGGAGAGAGAAAGAGAGAGAGAGAGAGAGATTGGGGAGAGTAGGGGGAGGGGGATATAGGGAGAGAGAGGGGTGGGGATATGATTAGTTGTACGAAATATGGAGAGATAGAGTGGGGGGTAGGGTTATGAGGGGGGTTTAGGATTTATGGTATAGTGGGAGATGGGGGGTTGAGAGAGAAAGAGAGGGGTTGGGATTTTAAGGAGGGAGGGGTATTATTGAAAGGAGGATAAAGAGAGCGGAGATTAGGTTAGAGAGAGTGGTGAGGTGTTAGGGAAAGGTGGGGTTGGAGAGAGAGAAAGGAGGAGGACAAGAAGGGTTAGTGAGAGAGGGAAAGGAGGAGCATTGGGCCAAAGGAAGAGAGATATTGGTGATTAGGGGTCTAGAGAGAGAGGGCATTAGGGAGATGATGAGAAAGAGGATGGGGGTTCCGGAAAGGTGGGTCTAGAAAGAGAGAGAGAAAGGAGGATGAGCAAGAGAAGTAGGGCTATTGAGAGAGGAAAAGGGGGTGGATTGTGCACAAAGGAAGAGAGAGACTAGTGATTAGGTGTTTAGAGAGAGAGAGAGAGAGAGAATTATTGGGGGTTATGGGTTTAGAGAGAGAGAGAGAGATTGGGGGTTAGGGATTTAGAGAGAGAGAAAAATTTAAGGTTAAGGGTTTAAAGAGAGAAATATACAAAGAGAGAGATTGTGGATTAGGGATTTAGAGAGAGAGAGAGAGATATATATTTGAGGTTAGGGGTTTAGAGAGAAAAATATATATAGAGAAAGAAATATATAAAGAGAGAGTTTGGGGATTACAGTTTTAGAGAGAGATAGAGAGATTAGGGTTTAGGGGAGAGAGAGAGAGAGAGAGAGATTGGTGGTTAGTAGTTTAGAAGCAGAGAGAGAGAGAGTGAGGGAGGAAGGGACAGAGTGGGAGGGTTTAAGGGTTTATAGATAGAGATAGATATTGGAGGATAGGAGCTTAAAAAGAGATTTATTTGGGGTTAATTGTTTGGAGGGAGATGGAGAGATTGGTGGTTATGGATTTAGATAGATAGAGAGATTAGGGGTTAGGGGTTTAGATAGAGATAAAGAGAGAGAGAGAGATTGGTCAATAGGCATTGAGAGAGAGAGATACTGGAGGTTAGGGGTTTGAAGAGAGGAAGAGAGAGAGAGAGAGAGAGAGAGAGAGAGAGATTTGGGGTTAGGGGTTTAGATAGAGCGATTGGTGTTTAGGGCTTACAGAGAGAGATTGGTGGCTAGGTTTTTGGAGAGATGGAAATTGGGGGTTAGTGATTTAGAGAGAGTGAGAGAGATTGGAGGTTAGGGGTTTAGAGAGAGAGAGGTGGAAAGAGAGATATTGGGGATTAGGGGTTTAGAGAGAAATGGAGAGATTGCGGGTTAGGGATTTAGAGAGAGAGAGAGATAGGAAGAGAGAGATTAGTCTTTAGGGGTTGAGAGAGAGAGATATTATGGGTTAAGGGTTTAGAGAGAGAGAGATTGGGGGTTAGGGGTTTAGAGAGAGATAGAGATCTTGGAGGTTATGGGATTAGATAGATAGAGAGAGAGATAAGAGGTTATAGGATTAGAGAGATAGAGGGAGATATATATTGAAGGTTAGGGATCTAGAGAGAGAGAGAGATTGGAGGTTAAGGTTTTAGAGAGAAAAATTGGGGGTAAGAGGGTTAGAGAGAGAGAGAGAGATAAACAAACATTGGGAGTTAATAGATATTTAGAGAGAGACAACGAGATATAAGAAGGGGATTATGGATGGCTAGTGGGTTCAGGGAAAGATAAATAGAGTGTGGGGGAGGGGTAGGAGGGTTAGGAGTGGGGTTTTGGTGAGGGAGAGAGAGAGAGAGCGGGCATTGGGAAGAAAGGAAGAGAGCGATTGGTGATTAGGGATTTTGAAAGGGAGGGCGATATTACGGGTTAGTGGCTTAGAGAGAGAGATCGAGATTGGGATTTAGGGGTTTAGAGACATGGAGAGAGAGATAGAGAGAGATTGGAGGTTATTGGTTTATAAAGAGATATAGATAGAAGGAGATATATTGTTGGCTAGGGGTTTATAGAGAGAGATTTTGGCTTGGGGTGTAGAGAGAGAGATTGGGGGTTAGGGATTCAGAGAGAGAGAGAGAGAGGGGGGGGGAATGGAGGTTAGGGGCTTAGAGAGAGAGATAGAAAGGGGGAGACTCGGGGTTATGGGTTTAGAGGGAGATAAATAGTTTGGGGGTTAGGGGTTTAGAGAGAGAGAGAGATTGGGATTTAGGGTCTTGGGAGAGAGAGATATTGGTGGTTAGGGATTTAGAGGGAGAGAGATTGGGAGTTAGGGGTTTAAAGAGAGAGAGAGAGAGAGAGAGAGAGAGAGAGAGAGAGAGTTTGGGGGTTAGGGTTTAGAGAGAGAGAGAGAGAGAGAAAGGAAGAGATAGATTTGTGGTTTGGCATTTAGATAGAGTGTGTGTGATTAGATTTTAGGGTTTTAGAGAGAGGGAGAGAGTGATTGGCATTTAGGGTTTAGATAGAGAGAGATTTGTGGTTAGTGGTTTATAGAGAGAGAGAGAGTTGGGCGTTAGGATTTTAGAGAGAGAGAGAGAGAGATTGGAGGTTAGGGGTTTAGAGAGAGAGAGAGATTGGGGGTTAGGAGTTTTAAAGAGAGAGAGGGGAGAGATTGGAGGTTAGAGGTTTAGAGAGAGAGAGAGAGATTCATAGAATGTAGGTTAGGGTTTTATAGAGAGATATCGATAGAAAGAGAGATTGGTTGTTTCAGGTTTAGAGAGAGAGAGCAATATTAGTGTTTAGGGGATTAGATAGAGAACTATGGATTTTAGGGGTTAGGGGTTGAGAGAGAGAGAGAGAGAGAGAGAGAGAGATAGAGAGAGATTGCGGAGAAGTAAGGGGGAGAGGGATAGAAAGAGAGATAGAGGGATGGGGATGAGGTTAGTTGTAGGGGAAATATAGAGATAGAGATTGGGGGTAAGGTTAGGAGGGTGAGAAGTTTGGGTTTGGGGGATGGAGAGAGGGAAACATTAGGGGTAAGGAGTTTAGAGAGATGGATATATATATAGATAAATATATATATATAGATAGATAGAGAGAGAGAGAGAGAGAGAGAGAGAGAGAGAGAGAGAGAGAGATCACATGGGGAGCATTGATGGTTAGTGATGCGGGTATATGGCTAGGGGGAATAGGGTTAGGGTTTAGTGTGATACATATGGAACATATAGAGATGGGGAGTTAAGATTTATGGTATAGGAAAAGATGGGGTGTTGAGAGAGAGGGGGGTGGGGTTATAAAGAGGGAGGAGGGTTTAGGGAAAGGAGGAGAGAGAGGGGGGTTTGGGTTAGTGGGAAGGAGGGGGGTTAGGGAAATTTGGGTCTAGAGAGAGAGGGTGGGGTTAGGGAAAGGAGGAGAGAGAGAGGAAGGGGTAGCTAGGGAAAGGTGGTTCCAGAGAGAGAAATGGGGAGACTGATAAAGATGAAGAGCGATAGAAATATAGAGGGATAGGGAGTTTGTTTTTCTATGTGTGTGTGTTTCCAAGAGAGAGAGACAGAGAGAGAGGAGCGTTGATGGTTAGTGATGCGGGTATATAGCTAGGTAGAAAAGAGTTAGGGATGAAAGAGAGAAAGAAGGGGAAGTGGAGAGAGGGAGGGAGAGAGAGGGAGGATTTGAGAAATAGAGAGAGTAGTGGGTTAAGGTTTAGGGTAATAAAGAGGGTATATTAAGATATCGAGGGGTAGGATTTATGGTATAGGGGATGATGGGGGGTTCAAAGAGAGGCCAGGTGGGGTTATAAAAAGGGACATGGGCTTAAGGAAAGGAAGAGAGAGCCTGAGAAGGGTGATTGGGTTAGATAGAGGGAGGGAGGTTTGGGTTAGAGAAAGGGAGGGGGGTTTGGGTTAGATAAAGGGAGGGGGATTTAGAGAAAGGTGGGGATAGAGAGAGAGAGGGTTTTAAGGATATAAGAGAGAGAGAGGGAGGGAGGTTAGGGAAAGGTGAGGCTTGAGAGAGAGAGAGAGAGAGAAAGAGAGAGAGAGATTTTGGAGGGTAGGGTTTTTGGGAGGGAGAGATAGAAATACATATTGGGCATGAGTGGTTTAGAGAGAGATTGAGAGATTGGGGGTTAGGGGTTTAGAGAGAGAGATGTTGATTGGTTAGGGATTTAAAGGGAGAGTGAGAGAGAGAGAGATTAGGGGTTAGGGGTTTAGAGAGCGATATATATTAGGGGTTAGGGGTTTATAGATACAACAAGAGAGATTAGAGTTTTAGAGAGAGAGAGAGAGAGAGAGAGAGAGAGAGAGAGATTAGGGGTTAGGGGTTTAGGGAGAGAAAGAGAGAGAGATATATTGGGGGTTAGGGTTTTTGAGAGAGAGAGAGAGATTGGAGGCTAGGGGTTTACAGAGAGAGAGAGATTGGAGGCTAGGGGTTTAGAGAGATATAGAGATATTGGGGGTTAGTGTTTTAGAGGGAGAGAGAGGTTGAAAGAGAGAGAGATTGGGAATTAGAGGTTTAGAGAGGGAGAGAGAGATTGGGGGTTAGGTGTTTAGAGAGATAGAGAAATATAGAAAGAGAAACATTGTGGGTTAGGGATGTAGAGAGAGAGAGAGAAATATATTTATGGTTTAAGGGTTTAGAGAGAGAGATTGGAATATAGTGGCTTATATTAAGGGTTAGTGGTTTAGGGAGAGAGAGAAAGAGAGATCGCAATGGAGTGGTAGTCGTTAGTGGTCATAATTGGTGTGGGTGGTTAAGGATAGATGGGGAGTTATAAAGAGGGAGGGGGGTTTAGTGAAATGAGGAGAGATAGTGGAGGGTTGGGTTAGGGAGAGGGAGGGTGGTTAGGAAAAGGTGGGGCTAGAGAGAGAGATATATTAGGGATTAGAGAGAGAGAGAGATAGTTTGTGGGTTAGAGAGAGAGAGATATTGTAGGTTAGATAAAGAGATAGGGATATAAAGAGAGATATTGGGGTTAGGTGTTTGGAGAGATATAGAGACATTGGGGGTTAGGCATTTAGAAAGAGAAAGAGATCAAAAGAGAGAGATTGGTAGTTGGGTGAAGATAGAGAGAGATTGTTCTGTAAAGTTATAGTTATCAAGGACATAGATCCTAACTCCTAGGTTGCATGAATAGAGTGTCAACAAAGGGGGGTCCCTTGTTAGACCACTTTAAAAACCTTGTGTATACATGGTCGATCACCCAACTTGGGGCGTACTGGGAGGGCTTCTCTGGGAATTACCTCCCTCCACCTATTACTAGCGCAACGACGTCCCAGTTTCCAGCTACAACAAATCCACATGTGTTAAGATACCGAGTTAGGAAATTGTTTCCAGGCAATTTCCCAAAATGGTCCTTTGAAAACACTCTACACAAGACTTTCAATAGAACCCCTAAGGCCAACATACTAATACAAACAATATAAAAAAATGTATGCAATTTAATATTCATAAAAAGCAAAGATTTTCTACCATCTTATTCTCATTTAAATATTTCAATTAAATGTATACATATAACCATTGAAAAAACAATTTATCAAAAGTAAACAAGATAGCAATTTATAATCTAACCAAACTCTAAACTATTTCAACAACAATTTATAATCTAAGAACTCTAAATTATTTCAACACCCACAAGGAAAAAACTCTAAAAGCTCTAAATTATCAATGGGTGCTCTAATATGTTTTAGCAAACTCTTTGGAACTTTGAACTATTTCAATAAACTCTTAATTATTAACTTGAACTATAAACTATTTTAATAGGAAAAAAACTAAATTATTAAGAGAAAATTTACATTTCACATCTCATAAAATTGCACACACTAAAACAATATAAAAAATTAAGTATTCATTTTAAAATTAATAGTAGAGAATTATGAAAAATTTAAAATTTTATTTATTAGATTAAGAAATATAATTAATCTATATTTATAATTAAAAAATAACATAGAAAAACTATATACCATTATAAAATAAATTCATATAAAAAGATAAATAAATTTACACTCATATATTAAATTTAACAAATTATATTATATTTTTTAAAAATCTACTAAAAAAAATTATCATCACACATTATTTTCAAATTCAAAGAAATCTATAATTTTATATCATAAATCAATTTCAAATTCAAAAAAAATCTAAGCTTTAATATCATAAGAGCAAATCCATAAAACTAGATCAAATGGGATGAAGTGTAAGTTAAGACATGTGGATTCTCATGAAGGTACCACGGTCTTCCATGAACACTTGGAAGGCTTGGTTAATATTTTGACCAAAGGCTTGGTTTTTCAACTACGCATGCTACCTAATCATAGTTTGAGTATAGAGGTCTAGTTATAGGTTTTAGGGAAACACATAGAAATGCCGTGGAAATACAATCAGTTCTGTAACACTACAATGGATATTCAACTCTTCACGCAGATTAGCAGCTATTTTTAATCTACAAGTAATTCCATCCGCGTCATTACTCTATCCACCTCTAGGATGAACAAGACACATTACCATATTTTCCCATAATCATGGCCTTCTTCATGTGTTTCGCTTGCAGTCACACGAAAGATAAAAGCATAAATGGATGTTAAACAATACGAATTTAATTAAATAGATCTTCTTAATAGTTAATGCTCCAACTAATCAAGCTAAATAAAAATAAAAATAGTAAAATAAGTTCTAATATTTAGTTAAAATTATATTAAACATTAAATATTGAGAGATAGTAAAAAATTATAGAAATATGAATATCTTTAAATATGCCTAGCCATGTATAACCGCGCGGATTATATATGAAAATAAAATAAAAAATAATAATCAAATGCTTATGTGGGTTAGGATAAGAATTTTAAAATGTTTACGTTAGGAATTTAAAAATAAATCTCCAAATATAAAAGTTATTTCATGGTTTCGTTATTTTATTCAACGGGGAGTAAAAACCCTAACCATATTTGAACGACAAAATTGCACATTACGGACATTTTTCATTGTTTCCTCATTTTATTCAACAGGGAGTTAAAAACCTAACCATATTTGAACGGCAAAATGGCACATTACGGACATTTTTCATAGTTTCGTCATTTTCTTGAACAGGAAGTTAAAAACCTAACTATATTTGAACGGCAAAATGGCACATTACGGACCGTCAAACAGCGATGTAGGCTAGTCGCTAAATGATAATTACTAGAAGTTAATGTCGGCTAATAGTTCACACATAGCGTACAAATTCCTGGCTTATAAATAACACAAGTCAGTAGAAATCAATGAACGATTTGTTTGAAGCAGAGAGTAAAACTCAATCATTTGGGTAGCTTGAAAATAAGGTCTGCAGCGTTGCCAGTAATGGACGGTCTTCATAGTGATCTTCAACGACAGGTGTTGCTGAGAGTTCCGTATAAATTTCACGAGAACTCTAACTCTAGGATTTTAATATTCTAAATAAATAGGAAAACTCTTCAGAAATATATAAAACTAGATAAGACCTACCATTTTCATAGATAAAATCGATGGTCGAGGATCTCCTTCTTTCGGTAACGACCACAACTGGCCTTCCACCCTTATAGAACTCTCCAATTGTCACGGCCTGGTCTTGATGCTCCTTGGTTTGAAGGTTAGATGGTTGTGAGATAGAGTGGAAGAGCATCATAAGGGTAAAGTTAGCTTTTGACTTTGCTTCATGTTAGTTGGATGGAGGAAATTAGCAATCTAGATAAACTCTGTGTTTAATTCATTTCAAACTGGGGAAGAAAAAGTATAATGAAGTTTATGTAGTCTCTTCGACTGCATTCGTTGACTTCAATGGCTACCTTAAGCTAAAATTGCTTCGTGATCCTTGGCAATTTTCAAAAAAGGATTGCTCCAGAATTGATCTGAGATCTCACAAATTTCACTGCAGAAATCTTAACCAAGATCCATGTCAATGTCTTCTGTGATAAAATATAATTTTTTTTTTTTTGTCTAACCCACAACCCTGAAAAATAGAAGAACGTCCCCAAAAAGTCAAACGAGCCCCCACACATATTACCCGATGTCTAATTTAAATCAACTTCGAATAGATATATCACGAAAACTGTTTACAGAAAGAAACGAATTATAGAGAAAGAATTGTGAAATCTAAGAGGATTCCTTGCCAAATAGAGAAGACATTGGTTGACCTTGGTTGTTAGAAGGTAATTATTAATCAAAACATAACCATTTTTCAAGGATTGAAATGATGGTGAAACAATACCAAACAAAATATAATTTTTGTCTATTAATTCCAAATAAAGCGAATAGGTCGAACCCGCAACCCTTCAAAATGGAAGAGCCTCTCAAAAACGTCAAACGAGCCACCTCACATACTACCCGATGTCTATTTAAATCAACCCTTCAATTTGAATAGCCATATCAAGAAAACTGTTTATAGAAATAAATGAGTTATAGAGAAAGAACTGTGAAAATAATGAAAGAAACTAATTATAGAGAAAGAACTGTGAAAAAAAAGAAAGAAACGAATTATAGGGTGGTCGTGCCAGTCTGATTCCACGTCACTCGCCTGCAGACAACAAAATACCAGTAACATGAATGGGTTTCAATGGTAATTGTTATTACTGGAAGAGAATGAGAACGGTAACGAGTTTCCATGTTTTGACGAACAAGAATGGAGAACAATTTACCGACTACGGATTCTGTCGATTTGATCAAGCATACATTTGTTGTAGCTAAGTCTATCTGCATAGGATATGTAATTGTTCTAGTAGGTGGTCTATATCATACTTCAATTCAGTTAATCTGGCTAAACATACACTAGATATGTCATACATTTCCTAAAATGCACTTTAGAAAAGTTAGCATAATAAGAATAATATGTTTATATGTTATAGAATAGAAAATAATTATTTTATTTTAGTGCCAGAGCCTTTCTGTATATAACAGAAAAACATATTGGTGTTCTCAGTGTGAATATAAATATAAGTGTAAACTTCCGTTGTTAGCTACTTTGGAAACCAATATTAGGAGGGAATCACGATGGGGGAGGCAGAGGCTATAGAAGAGAGATATCCAGTTTTGATGCCTTTTTTTACTCATTCATTTATATTAAAAATAATTTATCAAATCTAATTTAATTTATTAATATATTTTTAAGAAGAAAGCTATCCATGTGGTTACAACAAAACAATCTCTAATTTCATTTACTGATTTCTTTTCTTAACAATCTCTAATTTGATTTATTGATTTTTTTCATTAGTAATATAAGTCAAATGAAAAAGAATCCATAGATTAGTAGTATAGGCCAAATGAAAAAGAATCCATAGATGGATGTACATACCTTTACTTATTCATCATCTAACATGAAAAGGATTGATTTTTTATTCACTGAAAGACCCCTCTTTGTATTCTGAGGATCATCCAGCTTATATGAACAAATGACACATACTTAAAATAGTGAATATTATGATGATAATGATAGTATTAAAAAGAAAATAAAGCCCTCTACACAAAGAGAAACCTTAAAATAACTGTAACCATGATAGTATTAAGAAATCACATGAAACTAAAAAAAGGAACATAAAAATACCAAATCCAAAATAAACTTAAAACTATCATTAACATAATACTTGAAATATTTAAAATTTATCAAAAAAATTTCAACATTTATGAAATTTATATTATTATCAAATTCAATAACAATCACACAAAAATAATATAATTCAATTACAACATATACCAAATATATATATATATATATATATATAACATAAAATTTACACAAATTCCAAAATTTGACTCAATACTAAGAAATCATAAAATTAATTTTAAATCAAAGGTGCATTTTTGTCTACTAAATAAAACAACCTACTTTTTAAAATGAAAAATCCATGTAAAAAGTTTTTTATTTGACAAGAAAATATATAAACTCAAATAGGAGTAAAAATTACAAGTTATTTGACAAATATATATCTATATATATAAATAAATTGACTCACTAAAAATTATAAAATATAAATACACATATATCTATATTCAGCCATTTGAAAATAGAGTCCTACAGTGACATTATTTAGCTGAAAATCATTGCAATGGTAATGCAGTACTAATAATGATGATATTCTTATGACAAATACTGGAATTTAGCACTCGTTTTAAATTACATTTTCGACCTAATTCTCAAAGATTTGAGTGAAGAAGACTTTAGCTTCCTCGCTATTCACATCCCTTCTACAAAATTGATGAAAAAAATGCAATAAATTTAAAAAAATTCAAATTAAAAATGAAATTATGAAAAAAATGCAATAGATTAAAAAAAAATCAAATGAAAAAGGAAAAGCAACTGTAATAGAAGAGAACCAGCTGGATTTAAGATTCCTTGCAACTTCCATCACAAGGCACTTACATTAAAAATAATTTATCAAATTTAATTTAATTTATTATAATAATATTAAGAAAAAAATAAACTCCAATTTATTAAATTTAATTTAACATACTTTGATAATAAATTAAATAAAGGATAAACCTCAAAATGAAATTACTGCTAACAAGTAAAAAAGATAAACATTTAAATAAAATTACTGAAACTAAACTATGATAATATTAAGAAATTAAAAAGAATAAAAACTTAGAATAAAAAAAGACAATCCTACGAAAATCATTTATGCATTTAAATCACTTATGCATTTATCAAATCTTAAGTGAAGCTTATGTTCTAGTGATCTGCTGACCTGCTCACGATAATGGTTAACGCAACATGGTAACGAGCCATAGATTCAAGGGAGTGTGGATCGGTGGTATAAAACCATTTTTCAAATAAGAAAATGCTGAGCAAAAGCCTGGATTTAAAAACTTTTCGGTATAAAACCTAAATCCCGTGATAACCTTATCGTATTGGTAAAGGCATTGCTAGTTATAGGGTGAGATATATGGTTCAAAAGTCTCTCTTTAGTATTCACTTGGATTTTGGGGTTCTTAGCTTCTACTTGAAATGGATTGTTTATCAATGAAAACATCATATAAACTTCAGAACTAATGATAACCATGTAATTATTTTAAATCTATTTTTCTACACTACAAAGATTATATATGCATTTTGCTACTCTCAATACAACTTAAAGCTAATTTCCACCATTGTTATGAAAAAAATAAACCTTAAAACCAAAGACACCTTCAGTGCAACCAAAGACACCTTCCCATTGCTGGAAAGAGAAAAATCCAAGATCATCATGAAAGTGATTTACTAAATACAATATCTAAAATATACATGGCAAACTAAGATTACGCTAATGTTTGAGATTATTTGCAGATTGGTTTGTTTAAGCATACAAGAATAAATAACATGATTTTACAAAATACTAAGGTTTTCCTAAAATTCAGTCATGATATTTAAGAATTTGCAATGGTTATCAAGTTGGCATAAATAGCACTGCTTTTTCCAAGTGAGTCATAATAACCCACATTTCATATTAATGTTCCTACATTTATCCTTCAATCTTTTTTATGAGATTTTAAAGTTAGTCATAATGACAGACATTTAATATTAATGTTCCTAAGTTTAAGAGTGACATAAAATGAACCCTGTTTTTAAAAAGTTAAGTCTTATGATATTATGGCAATCTATAAAACTATAAAAATTTGCAATTCATTAGGAGGTTGGCATATAGAATCCTACTCCAAGACATAAATGAAAGGACAATGGAGCTCAACAGTACTCATGCAAAACACCAGCAATTAATTCATCTCCTAACAACAGAACGAATCTAGGCTAAGCCATAGACAATGAGATAGAATTATATTTTTAAATAAAAAGTTTAACAGAGTTCTGATAATAACATACTGCATACACGCTCCACTTCAAGCAAATGAAACCCTTATTTTAAACGTGAAAACTCATCTATTCCTCACCCGATGGCATTCTTGTCCACACCATTATGAGAAACCAAATTATCTTACGCAACACCATTTTGATAAATCTAATTGGATATACTTAGATAGCATTAGGAAAGAGATAAATCCTAAAATGAAATTATTGCAGGTATGTTGGTAATATGTTGGTATTATAGTATTAAAAATTATAAGAAAATAAAAAATTTGAACTAAGAAAATAATTTTAAAATTATTTGAATTACTATTTTCAAAATAAATTTAAAATTATTAAAACATTAATAAATAGTTATTATATATAAAATATGTACATATCTTAATGAACAAAGAAAAATAATTATCCTAAAATCATTAAAACTCCTGTATCCAAAATAAACTTAAAATTATATTACTACACCACTAAATAATTGCTATAAACAAAATATCCTTAAGAAATTGATACCCTAAACAAAATATCATTAAGATATTGATACCTGAAGAAATTGAAGTGAGGATTGCACCAATAGCGAATGTAGAATCACAATCTCATCCACATAGATTAAAAAAAGTTGCGCAGGCTGGACTAACACGGATTAATTACTGCACAAAATCAAAATCACCAAATCAAATGATAGATCTGAAATCCAATAACAGTACAGGCATGTTTTCAAGCAATATAACACCAGATCTGAAAGTCATTAACAATAAAAACGTTTTCAAGAAATATGAAGTAACCCTCGGATCCCACAGTAACAATAAAAACGTTTTCAAGAAATAGGAAGTAACCCTCAGATCCCATTCCAGGCCGCATCAATATCCACAAACTATAATTATGTTTCCACCTCGAAACTCCTCTAGTTTAAGTACACATGAATTCTAATCAATGGTTACATTAAAATTAAACGGCATACTGTAAGGCTAAATCTGGAGATCCACCGGCAAACATTTCCATTACCGCTCGCATAGTAAGACTAAATCTCCACATGCGCAGGTCTGCAAACATTTCACATTATCAAAGATGAGTAAAGCCTAGTACACCACTTTTTTAAAATGAATAAAAAAGTTTTAAATAGAAAGATATATACCTTTTGGTCCAGGCCTATACCTTATTGTACCATTAAGGGCCAACCGGCCAACCTGGACATTCATTCCCCAATAAAATAAAACCCACCATACAAAAAATTACTAGAACACCTGAAAATGACAGAGAGACATGGCATTGAAACCAAACCAAAGATAGTGAAAAAGAAAATTATGACAAACCAGAGACAATGAAAAAGACAATTATGATAAGGAAATTGAAGACAAGGCAATATGGAGTTGGACGACTGCTTTTGCATCCCTGGAGCTTCAAATTATGTATATCCGACCAGCCAACCCAGCTACTTTTGCATCCCTATCGTAACCCTAAAACCGATGAGAAAAGGAGAATTCAAAAATTAGGGAGCCAACGCAAATGAACTTTGAAGAAGGGCGGAGGAGCTGATCCCTTTGTTGCATGCCATGCTGCATTCATCTAACAAAATCGATACCTGTACAACCCATTGCAATATAAAGTGCTACATAATCGATACCTTGCCATGCTGTATTCATCTAACAAAATCGATACCTGTACAACGTACCCATTAGAAAATAAAGTGTTACATAATGGAGAGGAAAGATTTACCTCGAGCCGAGTGAGGCATCAAGAGGGCAGACCCAGCAAGACGCTGAAGGCTTCAAATGGATTTGACTGCAGGGAAATATATATCAACATTCCCAATAAAATAAAATATAACCCACCTGACAAAAAAAATACTATAACACCGGGCATCTTCAAGTTCTGTGGGCAAGAAAATTATTATACCGCACCAGCCAACGAGCCCGCAGCATACACAAACCTCGATATTCCTGGACAGAAATAGAAGGAAAATTGGTGAAAGACCTGTGGCGGTTGGGGAGGCACCATAATGGATGATTGCCCTTTGGCTTACGCCCATCTACCACATGGTTCTCAATATGGCTACAGCGCCATACTCTCGTCTTCGATATGGACGGTACCATTTTGAAGGAGCGCGATCCACTTTTGACGCCCAGAGATGAAGGATCCGACGTTTACATGGTCCGGCGGTAAACAGTACCAGAAGTACATCTACAAGAGGCCCGGCTTGGATCTTGTCTAGGAGAGTCCTTATTGTTGACGACAAACCAGTTTCCTACGAGTTTCAGCAGACAAATGCCATCCAATCAGGCCTCTCGATGGCTGCAAGTCGGACTCAGACCTCACCCACTGCTTCCTCTGAATTCGACCTGGACATTCGTGCCATCACATGTGGCTCCTCCCTCCCTCTGAAATTGGACGCTCCCTTTGATAATGATTCAAAAAATACCGTTATTATTCAACGGCTCCTGCCGTATTTGAAATGATTTTTTGAAATCTCTGTGGATTTGAAATGCTTTTTTATTAATCTCTTGGGATTTGAAATGCTTTTTTTTTAATCTCTTAGAATTTGAAATGATTTTTTGAAATCTCTGTGGATTTGAAATGCTTTTTTTTTAATCTCTTAGGATTTGAAATGCTTTTTTTTTAATCTCTTAGAATTTGAAATGCTTTTTTGAAATCTCTTAGAATTTGAAATGATTTTTTGAAATCTCTGTGGATTTGAAATCACATATGGCTCCTCCTTCTGACATTGGACGCACCTCCCTCAGTTATCAAATATCACTTTGGACGCTCCTCATTCAACGGCTCGCTACTCGGTATTTGAAATGATTTTTTTAAATCTCTGTGGATTTGAAATGCTTTTTTTTTTTAATCTCTTAGAATTTGAGACAACGGTCCATCCACATCTTTTGCAATTCAGAAGAATAATTTGACTTACAAAATCCAATAGTGTAGTATGTTGTGGCTAGGGATATAGGAATTTTCAATGGTGTAGTATGTTGTCGCAAAGGAATTTCCAATGGTGTAGTATGTTGACTTACAAAATCTGGTTGCGTGGAAGAATATACGGAGCCTAACAATTTAGTTCGGTTGGGTCTAAAGTATGTAGGTAGTGATGTTTATAGTTATGGTAGTAAAAGTGTTCTATATTTATTTTTGATTTATAGGTCGTTATGTTTATAGTTATGGTTGTAAAAGTGTTGTATATTTGTATATTTCAATAAAAAATTTAATTCAAATTTTTTTAATTATTGGTTTAATTTTTGAATTTTTAGAATTTCACTTTTGTTAAATTGGATTTGTGATTTGAATTTTATGCAAATAATTCAAGATTAAAATTATAGTATATCTAGAGATTTTATATAAAAGAAAAGTGTTTCATCTCCTAAAATCTAACATTGAATTTCCTTTATAATTAAATTTCATGTATACTAAATTATATTGATCTAAATAAATCTTAAATTCAAGTAAAATATTTATATATAAATACATATAGTTCCTTAAAAAAATTAGTTCATTATTTTGTATTGTATATCTATATTTGATTTATAGGTCGTTATGTTTATAGTTATGGTTGTAAAAGTGTTAAAAGTGTTGTATATTTGTATATTTCAAAAACTTTTTTAATTCAAATTTTTTTAATTATTGGTTTAATTTCTGAATTTTTAGAATTTCACTTTTGTTAAATTGGATTTGTGATTTGGATTTTATGCAAATAATTCAAGATTAAAATTATAGTATGTCTAGAGATTTTATATAAAAGAGAAGTGTTTCATCTCCTAAAATCTAACATTGAATTTCCTTTATAATTAAAATTCATGTATACTAAATTATATTGATCTAAATAAATCTTAAATTCAAGTACAATATTTATATATAAGTACACATAGTTCCTTAAAAAAATTAGTTCATGTTTTGTAAAAGAGTAAACTCTTTATGATTTTAAATAGTTGATAAGTATTAAACCAATTTAAAACAATTTTAACTTAGTCATTACATTTTTAAATTAAATAGTATCACAAAAACACACTAAATTTTAATCTTATACATATAACCAAATATTATCTAAAATCATAATTAAATATCATGTAAAAAAAAAGAAAATATAATTAGAATTTTGAAAAAACTATTCCAAAATTTCAATTACATCTTTATTAAATTTAAATTAAATATTGTCAATACTTAAAATATTAAAATATTGAAGAAAATTTATCTTTACCATAAAAATAGAAATGAAAGAAAAATGATAACAAACAATGAAGCAACATAAAATAAAATAAATAATTTTTTTTATAATCACTCTATATTTAATTAATCAAATTATTATTATTTAACATTATATTAAAAATTGAAATTTTCAATAATCATAACAACTTTTTCATAGATAATAAAAAACAAAACCAAATTTACTTTATTTTAAATTTCTAAACTCAAATGTTATACACATATCAACATATCCTCATTTGCTTGATGATGTCACTTTTCAACATATAGAATTTAAGATAAAAGTTATAAAACAAAACTTACCACTAATTCCTTTAGTCATAATTGATTTCAAAGTTTGATGTAGAGAAATTAAAATTTTAATTATTGTAATTTATTTTAAGTTTATATGCATTAAACATAGAAAGGAATTAAATTCAAGGAATAAGATGAATTATTTTATACTTTCATATTGTTGACATATTGGATTGTAGAATACCTAACTTATTACAATAATAGCAATTTAACTATTTCATTACTGAATATAACAAAATAAATTTATTTAAATATAATAACAATAATTTCACTATTTACATTTTTAAGTATAATAAATAAATTTATTTATAATTTAATAAGATATTTTTTATTGAAATAAATTTTTATTACATTTTAAAATGAATATATAATAAGTGGATAAGTTTTTTTATATAAATATATTATTATTTAGAATATTAATCTAATAAATTTTAAAATTTTACAATATATGTCTAAAAATGAAAATATTTTAGGGTGAGTGCAAGCTAATGAGGGTCACTTTTGGCCCGTTAGATGCAATAGAAAACTGAAAAATCATGCATCCCTCAACTTACTTGGATTTTTTGAGATACTTATGCAAAATATCTTGCATTGAGTAAAAAAGATAAAATGTAGGAAATTGAATCTGAATATATAACTTTTATGTATTGAAAATTTACATAGCTATGTCAAGTTTCATTTTTCCTAACAGACACTTTTTAGTTTTCAGGCAAATGATAAGGTATATGTTTTTGTGGGTGCAGCCTTTGAGGGCCTAAATGAGGGAATCAAGCTACAAAAATCGCCATGCATGTAGAGAACACATAGCACTTGTGCGCCATTATTTTTTGAAAATTAAATTAGTAATTTTATAATTCTTTTTATAATTGTCTACGTGATCAAACCTCGAAAATAGTACCTCTTTTGTGGGTGCAGCCTTTGAATGTCTTAATGCAAAAATCTTGAAATGGGTTTTTCATAGAACGTGGAGGTTAGTATCCTCTTGTGCACCATACAATTTTTGTTTGAAATCATCGAGAATTGAAAAAGTTATAGAAGAAACACTAACAGTGTGTTTCACGAGTTAAGGAGGTAGGACACAAAAGAAATTGAAAGAAAATAGGAAAAATTAATATTTCAAAATAAAAGTTACATATTTGGAATCTGCAGAAAAAATGCTATTTGTGTCTAAGATTTCATAAAAAATGACTGTGTAGCATACTGTAACGAGTGGCTAAGCATAGGCTTCTCCATAAACTGGAAGAAATACCCAATTAGCTTTGGTTTATCATTAACATAGGACAAGTTTGGAATGACCGAAGCAAACTCCAAAGCATACACATAGGATTATTGTTGACATGTGAGCAAGTGAGTCAGCTTAGTTTAGGCTCTACACAACACGAGCGTGTTCTCTTTAAATTCAAAAATATTGTCGTGCTTTTAGAATTCAAGAACGCGCATGCATTATATAACTACATAAAATGCACACATTATATAACTACCTAACATGTACGCATTATGTAGTGCAAAAACGCGCTCGCGTTATGTAAATCATAAAATATATGTTTAATACTTGAGAGAGAGGGGGTGTGGAAGACTCAAGGGAATTTTTGGTTAATATTTGAGAAGGGGTGGGGAGGGGTCAAGGGAATCTATGGTTAATATTTAATAGGGGTGGGAAAGGGTCAAGGGCTTAGAAGGATGTTGGAAGCTTGAGTGGGGAGAGATGAAGGGAATGAGAACATGATGGGCTACAGGGGGTGAAGGGAAGTGGATCTTGAGAGCACTATTAAAAGTAGAAGAGGTTCTGAAGAGGTATAGGGTTAGAAGTTGAAAGTGAGACTTGAGTGACAAGGGGGAATGGATGGAGGCAAGGGGGATGTGAGAGAGAAATAAAGAATACAAGGGGGGGCGAGACATAGAGTGAGGGAGGGAGGGGGACAATGGGGAGGAATGGATTTAGAGGGAGTGAGAGATAGATGGGGATAGAATGAAATAAAGAGATAGGAAGGGAGGGACAGAAAGTGTTGGTGGGAGACATGTAGGGAGTGGTGGCGAGAGAGAGAGAGAGAGAGAGAGATGAGGGGGAAGGGACATAAAGTGTGTGAGAGAGAGGGAGTGATGGAGAGATTGGGATAGGTTGAGGGAAAGAAAACATGAGGGAGGGATAGAAGGTGAGAGAGAGAGGCGACGAGAGAGGGAGGGAGAGAAGGTATGGTGAGGGATGGAGAGAGAAAAGTGGAGATAGATATGGATGGAGGGGGAATGGTGTTAGGAATCCATGTCAACCCTTCTATTTACTTTGTTAGTATATTGTTGTTGGATGCATATGCTTTGTAAGTCGTCCCGTAGTATTTGTCGATCCATAGTTGTGTTATTGTGGTTTGGAGCATATGCTTTGTAAGTCACCCATAGTATTGTTGATCCATAGTTTGTATTGGCCCATGGTTTTGACCCATAGTATTGGCGCCTAGACTTAGTATATAAGTGTGTGTTAAGTCCTATGAAGGCACCGTGAATTTATTTGTATTGAGCTTGCTCAAAGGAGGTTGGCCCCTTGAAGTGGCCTGCGATCAAAATAAAAGTGATTCTGAGTTCTGTTATTTCTACTATCTCGTGTGTTTTCATTAATTAATTATTGCAGGTTCGTCACATATGGTATCAGAGCACTTTCTTGGGCTTGCTGGGTGAAATTTCTACCAAATTTGTTTTCTCGCATCTATTGCAGTTTTCGATCTGGGAATAATCCCTATCTGCTTAACTGTGGGAAGTACTTGGGTATAAGCCGTAAAACTCATTGTGAGGAGTACCATAGGAACCCCAAAGTAGTTTGGCCATTGAGAGGACCTTCCAGTGAAAAGGGCAACGACCACTACCTGATTGACTAGTTCCCACCCGTGAGGTAAACCAAGAGCTATCGTTTGTGGTAAAGCGGTTATCAGTTTTACCTGAGCCGTGGAGTGAGGGATACTACCCCAATACGCAAGCTGTCAGATAGCATTGGTGGCCGAGTGAAACCCCTGAACTGTTAGGAAGCCACACATACCTAGGGTCCATATCTATTTTCACCTAAACTGTTGCCGCGTTGTTTTAGATCCATTTGGAAAGTCATTCTAGATCCAACCATTTCAGATCTATTTCAGATCCAGCCATTTTCGATCCAGTCGACGCCATTTTAGATCCCTCTATTTTCAATCACTTCTGCACCATTGTAGATCTATCTGTTTCAGATCCCTTATGTGCCATTGTAGATTCATTCCTTGAAAAAAAAGAGTATAAAATTCTGATTTTTGGCCATATCTCCCTTGTTTTCACTCCGTTTTCCCTGAAACTTCACTGACACCCCTGGAATCCCATTCTGCATATTTCATTCTTGAGGACCCTATCCCAAATTCCACTTCCCAAATCCCGAAATCCCACATTTGTCTATTTTTAGGGTTTTCCATAGCTGCTTCGGATTTCACCCAATTGCCTTCAAATTTTTCCACCGAGTTCCTTTCTTAATTCTGCTTCTTTGTCCCTCTCTACCAAATTTTCTCATTCTTTCACCCCGCTTCTAAAATCCCCATTTTTTGCTTTCCTGTCCATCAGAAAGTGTCCAAAACCTAGTCAAACCCCAATTACCCCTCTGATTTTTTTCCAAATCCAAATTTCCCTTTTACTAAATCAACTTTTGTTTGTGTTTTTCTATCCATTCCAAAAAAAAAAAAAAACTCTTGGTTATGGTTGTCACCTGCGCCAAAGCAAAAACCATGGAGGAAGCACTTGCATCCACCCAAACCAAACTCCAAGATTTGGATGAAAAATTTATTAGTCTCCATGTTCAACATTCAGCCATGAACAATAACCGATAGCAAGAATCTTTTGTAGCCACTGGGTTCTCTTCTTTCAGCAATTTCTATGGTCCGAAGCTTGAATTTCCTCGCTTTAATGGTACTGATCCGAATGGATGTGTTTATCGTGCAGAACAATATTTCAGTCTACATAATACTTTTGATGTCCAAAAATTTTCCCTTGCATCCTTTCATTTGGAATAGGAATCCCTTCAATGGTACCCTTGGTACATCAAGGCTCATGACAAGCCAAAATTGACAGATTTTTTCCAACTCCTTTTGCAACGATTTGGTCCTAGTGCTTTTGATGAATTCACCGGAGCACTCACTAAACTCTATCAAAGTGGCACTATGAGAGAGTATCAGACTGAATTTGATAAACTAGCCAATCACACAGAAGTCTTGTATGATGAATTCTACAGGAGTTGTTTTATTAGTGGTCTTAAGGATGAAATCCAGTTAGAGGTTAAAATTTTCTGTCCCAGCACAATGATGGAAGTCCTAGGGTTATCTAAGTTGGAAGAAGACAAGATTGCATCCCAACAACGCTCCAAACCCACTTTTGTTCCCTTCCAAAATATGGGTTCTCAACGTCCTCCAATTTTGCTAGCAACTTGACCAACTCCTATCAAGCATTTGTCTGAAACAGAGATGCAGGCACGCGGAGAAAAAGGGCTTTGTTATAATTGCGATGAGAAATTCACTCAGGGACATAGATGTGTTCAACAAAAGCTTTATCTCTTGGATATGGATTCTCTGTCAGCCTCAAAAATTGGTGAAGAAGCTTCAGATACAATGGATGCTCAGGTCGACATTTAGGAGCCTCCTATTGACCCCCCATCTTAG